>CP144694.1:10284607-10884607 GCA_036885675.1 Vigna mungo | reverse complement strand
GGGGGAATTCTCTCAGGAGCAATATTACCTAGACATAGGAATAGGAGGACCGATTGCCTTTAAGCTACTGTTCGAATGTAATGCATGATTAGTTGCTAGGGATACAAGACATTGTGAACTAGTAATTAGGAGTAGGCTTTCTTCACCGAGGCGTCGGGTTTAAAGTAAATTAGAAAGTGGCATTAACATTATTGAAGGAGTTGAATTTGTAAATACATGAGAGTGGATAGGATAAGTCGGAAACCCCAACAACATAATTAATCCATACATCATTCACCTGCGTATTCTTTTGGTCAATTGATCAACACTTGCATGCATATTTAATTTTCTGCATTATAAACACAATGACTTTCATTCTCAAGTCTTAAATAATCAATAAATCACATGAATCTCTAGGCCAATGAGTCTCTAGGGAAAACGATACTTGGTCTTACCATTTATATTACTTAATACGATTCGGTACACTTGCCGGAGTCTTAACAAGTTTTTGGTGCCGTTGTCGGGGACTCGTGGTTTAACTATTCTATTCGTGTGATTATTGATTAACTTCGACTTGATTTTTTATGTTTTTTATTTTATTTTTGTTTTAATGCTAACAATGTTTTTGTTTATTCCCTGGCAAGTGTACCAGATCGTTATCAAGTAATATAATTGGTAAACCCAATATCGTTCTCCCTAAGGACTCTTAGGCCTTAACTTTCGTATAAACCAATTTCATAAGACTTGAGAAAAGAATTAAATTTTAGGTTTTGTATGCAAGACAAAAGTAAACATGCAAAATGCAGTGAATCAATTGGCTAAAAGAAACTATGAATGAATGGAGTTGTTGGGGATTGCAATTTCATCTTATCCACCCTCTTATATCTACTTTTCTTATCTAATTCGCTTCTTTATCATATTTTCATGCAAACTTTCTTGGTCTACCATTAACCCAATCCCTTGGTGAAAAGAGCCTATTACTAATTACCGGCTTGCTATCCCTAGCCTCCCCTAGTAATTAATAATGCATGATAAACGAAAGCAAAATACAATTGATCGTCCTACCCTTATCCCTAGGCGGTATTAGCATAATCAAGGAATTCCCCCCAGTTCATGACATTACTGTACGTTCCCATATCAATAAAAACAAACAACATTTACCGAATAAGTTAAACGATAAAAGCATTAAGCAAAGGTAAGGAACCCAATAATTGATAAAGATAAGCATATGCAAGCATATAAAGAAGATAAGAATTTAAATATAAGAGAGTTTCAAAAGATTACATTGTTCCCCAACAACCTTGGGTTTAGTTCACCATAATGATGGTGAATTTAGATGAAAAGTAATGAAAGAATGGAAGAAATAACCCTAAACTTGGTAGATTGGAGCCTAAGCATCCAAGGAACCTCCTCCAAGGTGTGTGGAATAGCTCTGGACGTTTCTCTCTGCCAAAAGATTACTTTTCAATTCGCACTGGGCTATATATAAGGCAAAAAGATAACAGAAAGATTACAGAATCTGAGATAATAAAAACAGACAACCGCCTAGGCGCCTAAATAAACCGCTCAGCCGTTTCTCCTCTAGCCGCGCCACCGCTCAGCGGTCAATTGTACCGCTGAGCGGTTTGCCTCAAATCGCACTGGCCGCTTAGCGGTCCCTTTGACTCTTCTTTTCATCCTTTTTCTTCATATTTCACGAGTCTAAGTCCACCTTGATTCACTTCCATCTTCAATTTACCTTAAAACCCTGCAAAACAATGTAAAAACAAGCATAATATCTCTAAAACCAACTTTTGACTCTCACATGACTCAACTAAGTGTTTTACTTGATTTTAAGCTCATTCTAAGCCATAAAGGGTGTGTTTTGATATCAAATTCAAGCATGAAAATAATGGTTTTTAGACCGTTATCACAACCCCAAACTTAGAACTTTGCCTGTCCTGAAGCAAACAAAACAAAACTTGGCTTTTCACTTTTTCATCAAATAGTTTAACACTTTTCAAAAATCCTTTTCTTCACAAGTTATTATTCAATTCATATTTTCGGTGGAATCCTACCAAAATGCATGCATGCTTTCAATCCAATCCAGTTCACATACTCAAATATTTCCCAACAGATGTTTTATTCATGAATGATCAATCCACTGAACATAGATGTAAACATGGATTTCAACAATTCTCACCAAACAAGTGTTTCACTCAATCACTCAAGTGTTTAAGGAATCACTCCACTCTCTACTATTCACATGTCACATAGAAAAATATTGTCGTTCATCTAAAACAATCAAAATCCTTACATGCAAATGTCATCACAAGGACTTTTCCAAGGTTTGTAATGAGGCTGGGCTATCAAGAAAAATTGGTTTTTCTAGAATACAAAATCCTTGAGTTAAGAGAGTTTATATTATCATTCAAGGTTCAAGCACAACTCTCTTTTTAACCAATCTCACTTATTCCCAACTTCTTCCCTTTTCTTTTATTTTTACATTGAGCTCTCTTTACATGCTATTTATTTTCTTTTCCTTTCTTTTTCACATGCATTTTTCTTTCACAACCTTAGAGCTCAATGCTTTTCTTTTGCCTTTCAACTTTCCCCATTCAACCCCAAACTTGAACCTTTTCAACACATACAATTAATCTCAACCCAACTCAAGGTAAATAATTTCAAAACAAGGGTTTTTATCCTGTTTAAGACCAAGGTTGAAAAAGGGTATAAAATTTTAAACTTTTTGGGTGAAAATTTATCTAAGTAAGGGCTTCCAAACATGGCCTTGATCATATAACATAAGCATGCAAATCAATCAATTATCAAGACTAAGGCAATATCATTCATGATTCCCTGTGAATGGTACATACATCAGTAAAGACTCTGGAGCTCAATACCTCACACAACATGCTTCCTTACACATCATTCATTCATCCTGCTTAGCATCACAATCACAATCATAAACCATCACACATTTATTCACACAGTTAGTGAACCATTCACTTGGATATCAACACACACACATTCTCAATCATCAACCACATTCAATCATCATCATTGAATAACTCACCATGCATTATAAAATCAAACCACAATCAAAACCAATGTACAAGCCAAGCATAGACACGAAAATAAAATGCTCCTATACTACAAATCCAAAGTACAAAAGAAAAAGAAAAATCCCTGTCCAAATGCTGGCATCCATAAGTAGATACCCTCAACGTAAGTCCTCATTTAAGTCATACTCATCCTCATCCTGTGCGTCCTCAAAGTCATCATCATCATCATCTCTGCCTGGTGCCCCAGCTGCTCCAGACCCACTACCCTGTGCCTGCTCCTGAGGCCAAGCCATCACACTATGGAACTCGTCCATAGTCCACCTGTGCACTGGTGGCGTATCGTACAGTCCTATAATCATCTCGGCAGTGGCCACCTACCTTTTGCGAAGAGACTCCATCCTCGCCTCCATCAGGGACATATACATGTCCCTCATCTGGAAAGGCTCAACATGTTGTGCCGGTGCATCTGCAGGTACCTCCTCCTGCTGTGCTGCTGCTCTCCTAGGACGTCTCCTAGGAACTGCTCCGGCTGACTCCTCCTCTCTACAGTACTGACGAAAATAGGAGGCATCAATAGCCCTCCTCGGCCTCTCATAAGGTGGAACTGCAGTGTCCACTTCAACTTGCTGGCATAGGTGTGTGATCAGGGACGAATGTCCCAGTGGTGTCCTGCTACTCACAGTAGTAGCGCAACTCTGAATATCGTCGGCGATCACCTTGCCGACGTTAACATCCATCTGCGTCAACATGCAGTAGATGACAAGAATCTGATGCATCGTGATATCAGAGACATGGGAGCATGGCTGTATGTTGGCATGAGTAAATGCCATCCAATACTTGGCTAGGGGAGCCAAATCTGCCCTAAGGATGTTGACTGGCGCTCCATTAGGGTTCCTCTGAAAGTGTCTCCCAGGGATACACATCAATCTGTCAATGTCTTCGTAATCCCTGTGCTCCCCTAGAATAGCAACATACCTACACTGCTCTCCTGGCCACTCAGTCCCCAGGAAGGTGTTGATGGTGTCGGGGTCGTATCTGATCAACTGCCCCCTCACGTAGCTCATGTACCTCCCAGCTGATACTCATCCTCTGGGCAAGGCGTTGCAATAAAATTCCTTCACCAACTCAATGCTAGCTGGTGCAGGATAGGTGGTCAATCTCTCCCAGCCTTGCCTCTCAATCTCCAGTCCAAACTTTGGAGCTAAGTCAGGGATGTACATGGCCTTCCTCTCCATCACAAAACGCCTCTCCTGGACAGTAGCATAATGGTCCTCATGCTTCTTGGAAAGGAACCTAGCATAATAGAATCTCCTTGGCCTTTCTGGCTCCTTCCTCTTGTTGCCCAAAATCTTCACTCTCCTTGAGGTAGACATTCCTGTATCAATTAAATCCAATAACATTCACAGAAACATCATTAGAGGTTAGTACATCATCAATTTAATTCTCAGATCACACATAATCCAGTACTGAGGGAAAACAGGGCCCCTCAGCATCCAAGCATGTCAAAAATCCCAAAACTGTTGAATTCCGCTTAGCGGCCAAGGAGACCGCTCAGTGGTCTTCAACTGAGTTTTCTAAAAACTCTCTTTTAAAACCCTAATCTCCATTTTTAAAACCTATTATATCATTCCAGATCAATTTCATGCAATTCAATCGGTCCAAACAGTTCCTATTTCAACAAATCATGCATAGAAATCAAAAACCCTAATTTATCATGTTCCTAAGCATGTTCATCATTAATTTCCAGGGAGACCGCTCAGTGGTTTGCCTCTAGCTGTGCCACCGCTCAGTGTCAAAAAATACCGCTCAACGGCGACGGCTAGGGTTTTTCAAAAACCTTACCTAAACTGTCCTAATCTCCACTCTATTTCTAATTTCATCAATCTAGACCAAAATCATGCAATTCAATTGGTTCAAACAGTTTTGATTTCCTTAATTCATGCATAGACATCAAAAGCCCTAATTTATCATGTTCCTACACATGTTCTTCATCAAATTTCCAAAATTAGAAACCCTAAGAATGAAATTGCACAACTTACTTGAGTGGAGGCTTTGAATGCTTGCAAAAATTGTCTAATTAATGATTTATGTCCTCTCCAATGCACAACCCTCAACCAAAAACCCCAAACTTTGACAAAGCACAAGTAGAAAATTGAATTTTTGGTGAATGGGTGATAAGAAAGTGGGGAAATCTTTCTAAAAAGCTCTTGAAAGTGAAATAGGAGAGCTAGGGCTTAGGGAGACCGCTTGGGCGAACTTCAAAGAAGAGGTTTTAGAAGTAAAAACCTAGAAACTGCTCAAGTTTTAACAAAGCCGAGACAGGTTTCCTCCGCAACCGCTCAACGGCAAAATGGGCCGCTCAACGGTTTGCGGTAGTTTTTCTCCCTCTCTTCTTTGCTTGCTTTTGAGCAGTCCAACCCTGTAGCACTTGATTTCAACCTTCAATTTTTCAATTTCATACCTTTCCCTTCTCAGATGCAACATTCAAACATGCAATGCACTTAACACAGAGCAAAAAAAAAAACAAACATAATCAACTGGGTTGCCTCCCAGGTAGTGCTTGTTTAACATCACGAGCCTGACTCAAACCTGCCTAGCACTCATCAGTAAGTACTTGTCCTTTCAACACCCTTCAGTAGGTGTGCCTACCTGTATCCTTCAGTAGATACATAAAATTTTAGCATCCCTCAGTAGATGCTACCCAAAAGTGTTTAAAAATCCATTAAGTTACATAACCAAAATCAAATAAACCTATACTACAAATGTTTTACACAAGGTGGAATTAAATCAAATATTATCATGTCCTTCCATCCCGGTTGGGGTCTTCATCTACCCAACTCATAAGTTGCCTTCTATCCACTCTTCTGATGGCTTTAGCATACGGTTTTCTGATCTCCACCTTGCCATCTTCTTTGATCTTGTTGACAATCAACTTCCTATTCTTGAATCTTACCTGTGCACCTCGTGGAAGTGGTGTATCTTCTGAATGGCTTGTTCCTCCTTTATCAACCTCCTCATCTTTAGGTACTTGCAAAATATTATAACTGTTAGAATCAGTACCTGTTGTGTTATCATCTAATGCAGCTTCTCTTCTTGACTTTCTATGTCTGACTCTTTTTTATTCTAACATTGTTTTCTTTAGAACCAGTGTGTAAGAGCACATTCTCTTTATCTCTCATCATAATTATTCCATCATGGACACTGATAAACATATTCGAAGTAGCCATGAAAGGTCTTCCAAGGATCATTGGAATCCTTTCTTCGTCTTCCATGCCCATGACTATAAAGTCAACCAAAAACTCCAGCTGCTCCACACGCACAACCACATCTTCCACCATACCAAGTGGCTTTTTAGTGGAACCATCCACCACCGTCATAGTAAGATTAGACGGTTTTAATGTTAGCCCTCCAATCTTTCTCAAGAAACGTCTGGGCATCATATTAATGCTAGATCCAGAGTCTATCATGGCTCCTCCTACATCAAAATCATTCACAACACATGAAAGAGTCAAACAACTTGGATCTTTTACCTTACGCGGATAATTCCTCTTTGGAGGTTGAATTTCAAATTCCTGCTCATCTTCATCTTCATCTAGATCTATTATATCTCCAAGATAATATTTCATTCTTTTAGAATATGCAAGAATTTGTTGAATTACAGAAGGCACCACAGTCACTTGATTAAAAATTTCTCTGTTCTGCCCATTGTGACTAAATTTTGCTTCCTCTTCTTCTTCACCTTCACTGCTGCTTATCTCAATAATTTCTCTTTCCTCCTCTTCCTCATCACTGCTCCCAATCTCCACAACTTCCCTTTCAGCTTTTCTTTTGCTCCTTGTAACAACAACTCTGCATTCCTCTTTAGGGTTAACATCAGTATTAGCCCTAAATTGGTGCTTCTCAGTGGTTTCTATCCTTTTTGACAACTGTCCAATTTGCATCTCTAGGGATCTGAAACTAGCTTGGTCACTTGCATGATTGGACTCGTAAACTTTCAGGAATTTGTCAAATCTCTCATTTAGGTCTCTGACAACCTCTGTCAAATGGGTAACCTGCTGCCACAAAGGTAAAGGTTGCTACGGCTTGAAGCCTCCTGTTTGCCCTGATGGGTTGTTATGTGCCTGACCAATACTAGGATGATTTTTCCAACTTTGGCTAGAGTTGCCTTGGTTGAAGTTCCCCTGCCTATACTGGTACTGATTTCCCATGTAATTAGCTTTCTACTGCATCTCCTCAGGCAAAGCACATTGACCATTGATATGGTCACCACCACAAAAATCACACAGCTGTTGTGTTTGGGAGACATTACGAATCTCCTTAGGAAGTTATAAGAGGATCTTTGTCAAATTGTCTAGCTTTTGAGTCAGAAGATGGTTCTGAGCTAGCATGGCATCATCTGCAGGCAAGTGCAAAAACTCCTCTCTTTTGTGTAGGCACGCCCCTTTCACTATAATTCTCCTACTCATTAGCAGCCATACTCTCTATCAAGTCATAGGCTTCATCTTCAATCTTTTGTTTGATATCACCTCCAGCTGAGGCATCAAACATCATCTTCGACTGAGTGTTCAAACCTCCAAGGTATGCAAGAACTAAGGTGGTCTTGTCAAAACCATGGATTGACGTCTTTCTTAACAAGCCCTTGAATCTTTTCCATGCTTGACCTAGAGTCTCTTCCATGCCCTGCTTGAATGATGAGATCTCCAATCTTCCCTGAGTAACTTTGGACTGTGGAAAATATTTAGTGACAAACTTTGTAGCCACAATTTCCCATGTTGTAAATGTTCCTTCAGGAAAGGAATTAAGCCACGCCTTAGCATTGCCCGCCAATGAGAATGGGAACAAGCTAAGCTTTACTCTTTCATATGATACACCTGCCATTTTCACAGTATTGTAGATTTCACTAAACGTTGTGAAATGATCATATGGATTCTCATTTGACAAGCCGCTAAACTGGTTGCTTTGCACCAGGTGTATAAGTGTTGGATTCATCACCATGTTGGTCGTTTGATCCGTAGGCATGGCTATGTTGTTGAAGTGGAAAGGGCCAACAACATTAGATTTGATAATCAACAAATCAACAAATCACATGACTGTCTAAGCCAATGAGTCTCTAGGGAAAACAATAATTGGTCTTACCATTTATATTACTTGATACGATTCGGTACACTTGCCAGAGTCTTAATAGTAGGTTGTTTTGTTGCCAAAAGAGATAGGTGTCTAACTCATTGAAGCTTATGTCATCATCAGAATTCCAAGTCTTCTTAGGATTAGCTAAGACTGGACAAGTAGGAGTAGGGCACACATCTTTGATTCTTAGGAATATCCAATGTTGGATGCTTCCTCTAAAGATTTCTCAATAGTTAGATGAAACTTTTCATTCTCCCGTTCATCTGCCTTAGGGTCAAGGTTTTGAGATGGACTAGATGTGGACACTTTTTGGATGGTCTTGAGGGAAATTGTGGATCTTTCTATAATGGTGGTTCCTAGGGAAAAGGCTTTCGGTCTCATGGAATGTACATATGGGTAACATACACATATATAGGTTGGTGGTGGCAAGAAGTCTAGAGGGAGGTCGAGATAGACTTGTGATGTGGTGTGTTGGTAATGTGCTTCGTAAGGTGTGGATGAGACTATACATGTTTAACTCATCGTTATAGGGGAGGAAACTGTCTAAGGTCTTGGTGGGTTTTAGGTATGGGTTTAGGTACATAAGAGAGGTTTGATCATAAGTATAAGAGAGGGAAGTCGAAATGTTTGTAGGGCTTGGGGGTGCATGTGAAGGTTCTTGTGCTAAGGGTAAGAAGGTTGTTTTGTGGTTCAGTTGTTGTGGGGATGATGGCTAGCTGGTTATTAGTTAGAAGGGGTTGTGGTTTTCTTGGAGGAGGGAGAGGTGTTGCTTCATTTGTTGTTGGAGGAGGCGAGGATTTTATAGGAGGTGAGACTTATGCAGTTTGATCTTCATTTTGTAGAGGTAAGGATGGTGGAGTCTGATGTGGGGGTGTAGATGATCTTGGTGAAGTGTGTGATGGTATCTGTGGAGGTGAAACAGGTTGAGGTTGAAGGGTAAATGTTGTTTGAGAAGGTTGGTTAAGAAGTGGTAAAGGAATAACAGATGGTATGGCAAATACACTAGATGGTCCGTCCTTATATGCTTGTCATGAGGACAGTCTAAGCACTAACTTGGGTCTTTTTGGAGGAGGCTTTGCAATGCTTATGCCTTTGGATGCTATGAGGCGCTTTCCAATTTTCTTCTTTAGCGCTATAAAAACATGTCCAACATCAGATTCTAATTTCTCTTTAGGACGTTCCTTAGGGGAAGATGACTTTCTCACTTTTCTTGCATTCTTCTCTTTCGACGCTACAAGTTGGGAGCGTTTACTAGATGCTCTAATCTTGAATGCCTAGATGTTGGAATATGAATTGATTTTGTATGTTGGGCCTAAAAGATAAAAGGCCAATATTAGCAAAGACCCAAATAGCATTCTAAAAAATCCTATCTAGAAGGATTCTAGAAGGATCTACAAAAATATATAGAGATGCTTATCCATAAGATGTCTCTAGATAAGTTTAGAATTATAGGAATGTTTTAGAATGTTCTAGAGAATAAATTAAAGCCCTTAGATGAATGTTGTGGTGGCAAGATCTTAACCATTGGTTAAGGAGGCGCCACTAGTATAAATAGGGGATGATTGTATCATTTGTAAGCAAGCCAAAAAGATTAGAAGCATTCAATACAACAAACCTTTCCTTCTCTCAAAATCTTCCAACCTCTCCCATTCTTAAACACTTCCTTCTAGCCTTTGAAGTTTCCTCTCAACACTAAACTGATAGGGTTTCAATGCGTTCACCAGACCTTATTTCATTAGACGATGAAAGTGATCTTTAAGCTTCAATTACTGCTTCTTTTTCCAACCTTAGCAACTTTTGTACTTCATAGTCCCTCATGGCTTGACGATTTCTAAGTGCAGATTTCGGAAAGTTTATGAAACCCATAACACTTATGGATTCCTTCTTGTTGACATTCATGTGAAGAAGATTCAACTAATTGTTCCTCATAGCATCAATTCTAGTAATGTTCAACTCAGGAACCATCACTAACTTCCTTGCTTGTAATTACATATGTTGAATATTGCTTATGTTGAAAGCTTGACCTCGAGATGCACCAATCACCATAATTTTATTCCTTACAGAAACAAGAACATTTACAGACATCAAATGGAGCAAGACCTTTTGATCAATAAAGCAATATAATTACTAAAGAAGTGTAGTAACATTTATACACATCTTTGGTTAAGTCCATACTGAACAAAATGAATGAAGATCATCTGTAGGAGGTTGAACGACATCCCAATCATCACAATGATTTAAAAGTTAACATATATACACAATAATCTATTTTTTTAACTCATGTAATTAATTTATAATAAGAATAAAATATAATAATTTTTTTTACCTCGAACACTTATTTATATAATCATTATTTCTTATATGAAATATATTTTATATTAACTAGTTTATAAAAAAATGGAGTAATTATTAGTATAATACTCAATATTATTATTTAATAGTAACATTAAAGTTACACATTACTAAAAGAAACAAAATTGCATAAATAACGGTATGGTGAATTGTTTATAAACATGACAAAATGTCTGACATTTAAAAAATATACGATAATAAATTCGAGATTAAAATTTATAAATGATAATAGTTGATTGTAAAGAATGATATTAGGTTAGTTATTCTTTTTCATTAATATTTATTGTGTATGTCTTTAATTTGAATTAAAATTTAAGAACATTTCGATTTTAATTTTAAGGTTCAAACTGTTAGGGACTTGAATATAGGCATATATGGACCCACATTTTAAACTCATGTCAGAAACCAGAATCTATACCAGAAATACATCTTTCTTCCAAGATCCAAAGATTCACATGTTACTCAAAGTTCATGCATTTAATACAATAACATGTCTACCAAAATAATTTGGAAACCATACATAGCCAAAAACAAACCTACAATATACCCAAATATTAATGACATGTCGAACCTAATTTAGAAACTTAAGTACCTCTTATTTAAAAAAAAAAGGAAAATGTTTTTTAGCACTATGTCCTTTTTGGAGTATTTTGGTTATTAAAAAAGTTAACCTTTTCATTTCTAAAGAAAAAGAGAAATTCAAAAATAAAATAATGGATATAAAGTGTGTATAAAAATTTATTTAGTGTCAAAATAATATTATCCTTAAAACAACTATTATTTTTGTTATTGTTGTAACACATTTTTTTTAATATAATATGTTAATTTATTTAATTTAATTATAATTATTTAACTTAGTTTAAATAACAAAATGAAGTTTTAACTACTACAAAATTTAAAATTAATATTAATAAATGATGATATTTTCAAAGTGACAATTTTATTAATAAAAGAAACTATATCACGATGATTAAATTAAAAATATCTTTGTATAACTTATTACTTGATCTCTTTCTCGTACCGTCATCCATCTTAACGGCTTGAAATTCCTTTTCGTACCATCATTAATCTTAACGGTCTAGAATTCTTCTGAGGAAGACTTTAAATACAAGTACCATATTGTATTTGTCTAAGACTTGAGCCCAACCACATAAGAGATTGATCATAGTGTCAACACATGACCTTAAGACAATAGATTAATAGATTTTCATCATTATATGATATTTCACTTTCTTATTTTTATTCAATATAAAACATTGATTCACACTTGTATTCCCAATGATTACTTTATCTTCTTCTGGCTTTTTTACTGTGTACATCACGAAAGAAATACAAAAACAATAATCGGTGAGTAGTTGCCACTTTTTTTGCATTGTTGTGTCCCTTATGCATTGTTGCCCTTCCCTTATATTGAAGACCTCTGAGTTGTCGTTGCCGATGAAATCAAGTCATTGCTTCTCATGATTATGCCACCCTTTGGTCTATCTTTATAATGTCATTGTTGTGTCATGCTTGCTACTACATTCGAGTTGCTATTGCACTTAGCTCGTTACCCATCCTTGTCACTATATAGCTTATTGGTTCATTTTTTTTCTTTCTCTCTAATTTTATATATATTTTAAATTGTGTGAATGTTGTGATTTTTTAATTTTTAATTTTTTGTATTTAGAGTATTGTAACACTATATTCATTGAACGAATTGATATTGTAACAACAAGACGATACTAATATTTATTGTATAGAATATTGAATTGGATAGTTTAAAAGTATTAACAAACTAGAAAATTAAATATTCTTGAATGAGATAGAATCACACTTTCTATTGTGAAAGTGAGATTTGCATTCATTTATACCATGATAAATTTATGTAATGATTATAAAGCATACTTATGCATTGAGATTGAATTAATTCAACACACATTAGTGTTGAGTATGAGAAACGTGTAGTAGTGTTATACAATTTCCACACAATAATGTCAATGTTGATAAAGTAAAATTTAGATATCAATGTGTTAATTGTTTGAGTGAGAGAAAATTGAATGTTATGATATCAGGGAGCATTTTGTCAATGATTCTTTTTTTAAATTATAACACTTGGATATGATATGGTGAATTATTAAACTTGTCACGTGTGTCCTAAATTGACGATTGACGAGTTTGTTGATTCAATAGAAGAAACTATATTATTTCAATAAAACAAGGATAGATTTATGGGGAGGAGAGAAAATTAGCATTAACTTGAGATTGATTTTTGAAGATTTAAAATTAGTTTATTAAGAATGTATAAATAAAGTTAAGTTTTTCTTTTATTTCATTATATATTTATTCAACTTTTATGCTTGAGAGTGTTCTAACATTATTAATTTGGATCTTGAAGTATTGTATGTTACCAATGTAAGTAGTAAGGGAGAATGAAGAATATGACATGTATGAATGTTTATAATAAATGTGGGAAGAGAGAAAATCCCTAAACCTCACTAGGTCTATGTTATGTGATGGAAAACCATTTATGGGACTATAATAAGCCATTGTCCAAGGCTAAGAGAATCTTTTTCTTAGATATGTGAAAATTTAAATGAGAGTAGAAAATTTGTATAGGATTAGTCTTTTTCTTTTTCTTTGTGTAAAAAAATATAACATAAGGTGGACCATAATTGGGCCTTCATTTTATAGTATGGGGTTATTGCTTCTTATCATATTTCTCCCTACATTCTATTATTTGGGATTTCATTTTTCAGAAAATACAAACAAATTCCAAAGGTTTTTATTTTTATTACACTTTTTATGGAAGACAATCACCAAAAAATTTTGATGGGGTGAAACTAGAAATTTTATAGAGTGCAAGAAGTGTCAACCAATAATATGGTGAGTCAATAGCCTTCGGCCCACAATCAGCCCTTTTTCTTGCCAATAACAATTAGTGCATTTTGTTAAAAACCAATGTAACAGTGCATTGGTATCACACTCACGGATAGAAAAAAAAAAACAGAGAATGAGAAACAATCCGTGTTTAACTTTTATTTATGATTAAAACATAATAGTGACAACAACTACTCAAGACTAAGAAAAACAATGTATTTATACAGGGATGTGTCTAATAAAAAATAAAAGATATAATTGGCTTTTGGTTTGACTAACTAACACTCCTCAAACCAAAAGGCATACATTTGCAACACCAATTTGTTCTCTAGACTTTTGAATCCTTCACCCTTGAAAGCCTTTATCAAAATATCAGCAAGTTGAACCTCAAATCCACAATACTCAACCTCCAATTTTCCATTTGAGACTTGCTTACAAATGAAATCAATTTAGTCTCAATGTGTTTGTTTCTCTCTTGGGAAGCTATGCTCACATTTAGCCTTTAATCTTGGATTTTTAATTGATTTTTGTGCTTTAAAAGATTATTTTAATTAGAATTTATTATAAATTAGTTTATTGAGCATGAGATACAAAAACATATGTTAAAAATAATTTTTAGTTGCATAAACTTTCTTTGAATATTTTGAAGTGTTTTAGTGCAACTACAACTAAATTAAGCTCATGGAGATGTGGAAATAAATTTGTTAAAGCTTCATGACACCTTAAAGATAAAGTCAAGAATATCAAGTCATAAAAAAAGGAAAAACCAAACAAAACATTGCATGAAAAAAAGTAAAGAAAATAATGAGAAAGTTATGAAGTTTGTCCAAGTAAGGAAAAAGGGAAAGAGCAATACAAATTGGACCTTACAATTTTCTCTATCTTTTTCCAGAAAAAAGAGGCTTTGATATTTGATAAATCTTTATGATAAAAGATAATTTGGGACAAATATACCTTTAGATATTTTATTTGATATTTTTAAAATAATTACCTTATTTAACTATATCAATAAATATCAAAAGATGACCAAATATTTTTTAATCTAGGAAAGATCTTTGTAAGTACTTTTAGATCTCCACACATCAAATATATTTGGAAGATATTTAGAAGATAATTAGAAGATATTACATTACCAGAAATAATATTACAACAACAAAAAAGTCCAAAACAAAACCCAATCTAATTTCTATATAAAAAGACTTAGGGAAACACATTAGTGGAGCTTAAGAATCCTTTAGAGGCCTAATTTTGTCCTCTCTCTCATCTTTCATGTTCTCTATCATCTTTATTTTTTATGTTATTTCTACATTCAATGGAGTGCTAAGCCTCTATTGTTGATTTTGTTGTAATTTCTTAATGGATTATGAGGTTAGAAAGCAATAATTGGTTTATTCTTTTGATTATTGTTGTGACCTATATTTTTCTATGCCTTTTGTCTTTTAATAAAGTAAAAGTGAAGATTTCAAGTTAACACGATATTAAATCTACATAACATATCAATCATGTAAGTCCAATGATTTTTAATTTTAATTAAAAATGTACTTTGATTAAAGTTAGAAACTTTCATGTGATTGATGAGTTTTTCCCAATAATTGATAATACTTTGATTAAAGGTGAAAACTTTAACAAGAATTAATCAACAATATACTTTGGTTAATTAGCTTTTTACTTGAAATAAGAGGTAAAGGAATAGACATGATTAGGTTTAATAATATTTAAATGAGAATGTATTTTGGTTAAATTTATTATGATTAATCTATAAAGATCTTACTTTTAATTGAGAATGTATTTTGGTTAATAGTATGAACACTAACAAATGAATCAAGAATTTGCATTGATTAATTTGAAAATCTAAAATAATAATTAATTGAATGATAATCCTTAAATAACCAATGAAGAATCATATTTTGAAAAAAAATAGTGGAATCAACCTATTTTCTTTATTATTATTTTTATCTATTTTATTTTTTTCTAATTTTATTTCTTTCTTTCATTTATTATTATTTTTATCTAATCTCTTATTAATTTTGTTTATTTTATCTTCTTATTTTTATTGTATTTGACTAACTCTTTTAGTGTATAGATTTTTTAAGAACTAATTGGAATCAATTCCGTATTCTTTGGAAGACAAATTAGGATTGAGTTTACCCTTTCTATTTTATTGGCCATTATCTTAGCAATACTGAAGCTGCTATAATTTAGTAGTATTAGTTTGATCGTGTCAACACAATGTTATCACAAGGTTTATAATAGATTTATTAGCAATCAGTAGTTTCAATCCATGCTCTTGCTCAATTTTTAACTCATTCATTAAGGAACTAAGCCATGTTGCTTAACAAGCTGCAATATAGGCAACTACATACTTAACCTCACAAGATGAAATTGCCATCACAGTTTCTTAGTAGAGCTCCAAGAGATTGTTGCATTTCCAAGGAAGAACATATATCCAGCTATACTCTTTCTATCACTCTTATCTCCACAAAAATCAAAATATGAATATCCAATTATTTCACCAATCCCTTTTGACAAAAAAATACCCAACTTTTCTGTTCCATGTAGGTATTTAAGGATACATTTTAGGTAAGTAGGTGTGAATCCTTTGGTTCTTGCATGTATCTACTCACCTACCGAACACTAAAACTCAAATCTGGTTTACTGTTAAATAGATACCTCAAGTTACTCACAATGCTTCGGTATTAAGTAGGATCAACACCCTTTTCATCAATTTTTCTTAAGCTTTAGTCCTGTTCCACAGTGTGATGGTTGCATTACTTTGTAGCATTCCAAACTTCTTTACTAGATCCTTCACATATTTTATTTTATGCAACACCATCCCACTTGAAGTTTGCTTGAACTCAATTCCTAAAATGTAACTCAAGTTTCTCAAGTCCCTCATCTTAAACTCATTTAGAAGATCACGCTTATAACAAGATATTAAATCTTCACTTCTACTAGTGACTAAAAGGTCATCAAAATACAAACATAGGATGATCCTTTCAATTATGTTGTTGTTCTTCCAAGTCTTCACATAAACACCATGTTTATATATGCACTTGATAAGGCCAATTTTACCTAGAAAACCATCAATTCACTTATTTCATGCCCTTGGTGCTTACTCGAACTCATATAAGGCCCTTTTCAGCATATATACCTTATTCTTTTCACTTTTATGCTTAAATCCCATTGGATGCTATACATAAACCTCCTCTTCAAACGACCCATTTAGGAAGGTAGATTTAACATCTAATTGATGTAGGGACCATTTAGAGTTTGTAGTAATCGCAACCATTAATCTAATTGATGTAGGGACCAGTTAGAGTTTGTAGTAATGGCAACCATTAATCTAATTGTCTTAAGCCTAGCAAGAGGCATATAGACTTCACCATTTAGATTTACCTTGATCTTATCTAATGGTAACTTGACAAGTTCTTAGGTGTGATTCTTTTCAATTGAATCTATCTCCTCATGCATAGAATTCAACCAATGAATCTCTTTTATTGCATTCTTAAACTCTATTAGCTTAGCTTCTTCAATAAGAGTAAAATACACCAAATTTCCTTCTGTTGTCACAGTTGAATCACTAAACATCTCATAATCACGAAGATGATATGGAAGATGTATAGCTTGAGATAATCTTCTTTCACCATGATTAATAGGATTGTCCTATTCCATTGGGTTCATATCTTCAAACAACACTTTCAAAACATTTGCGTCTTCTTTGGTGGGTCTCCAAGTCCAACTAATTAACTCATCAACATCTCTTGTAATTGACACCTTTTTTGAGATGGGATCAAATAGTTTGTTTCCATTTGTCACATGATATTTAACCAGGATTTGCAATTTGCTTCTATCATCAAGCTTTTTTCTCAACTGCTCAAGCACATGTTTATAAAAACTGAGCCAAATATCCTAAGGTTTGACACATAAGGTTTGACACTAAACTTTTTCTGGTGTCATCTTCTCCAATCGCTTAATGGGAACCAGTTCAACACATGTGTAGCTATAACAATTGTTTCTCTTCAAACTTGCTTTTCAACATGCTGTAAATCATGTTCAACAAAGTTATGTTCCCGTGCTCAACTGTAGCCAGTGCAAAAAATGCTTTCGAAATTTCCTAATAGACTTCAATTGCAAGAAAAATGAAGACTTTCAAGATGCGATGACCAAGTTTGTGACTTTCTAAATAGAAAGAGACCTAAATAGGATAAAGTTTGAAAAATGGACATAAACCAAAAGCAATGTGTAATAATTTAAGGACAAAAACATTATTATCCCTAATTTTAACTTGGTTTATTAGATTCGGTAGTCCCTATTTTTGCTGTTTTTCTTCAAGTAGGTCCCTCTATTTCCAAGTTGATCAATTTGGTCCCTGTTTATGCAAATTTCGAGCAATACAGTCCATGCCGTTAACTTCTCTGGACGGCGTCAAAATTGTTGGCTGAGGTGGACTTAAATGATTTTTTAATTTAAAAAAAAATTAAAAAAAGTCCCTGCCACATCACCACCCTACACGTCATCATCCCATCTCCAGACAACCCCTTCTCTCCAAGAACCCTAGCCGCCGCTTCATCCAACACTGTCACTGCCATCCTTGCTGGCAACCGTCGTCTCGCGAAACAAGAGCCCAATCTCCACCGTAGCAACCACCTCTCCATAGAAGGTGGATGAATCTGACACTCGATGAATTCGACGAGCCCTTCGTGAACCCCAGCAGCACCGCCAACAGCAAGCCAGATCGGAGGCGCCCTCCACTTCTCTGAATTCGCAACCTCTCTACCTCCACCACTTCTCCCTTTTTTGCATCTCCATTATTTTATTCTCAAACCGCGACAACACACCCATAACACACATGCAATTTCAATTTCTTCTGCTCCTGCCAGCCCAAATTAAAATTAAAATATGAGGGCAGCACAAAGGTTTGGTCTTTAACGACGATTGATTACCATGCCGCTTCCCAATCCTTTAACGACGACACGCCGGTGCTCCTACTCATCACCAACCAGCTCCGCAAGGACCTCTCCTCCACCAACGAATTCGAGGTAAGCCTGGCTCTCGACTTGTTATCGCGAATTGCCACTCTCGACCTCGCTCGCGATTTGACGCCTGAGGTTTTCAAACTGCTCTCCACCAGTAAGGTTTTCGTCAGGAAGAAGGCTATCGCCGTCGTTTTAAGGGTTTTCGATAAGTACCCCGACGCTGTTAGGGTTTGCTTCAAGCGCTTGGTTGAGAATCTCGAGAGTTTCGATCCTCTGGTTGTGACTGCCATGATTTAGAGTTTTCCGATGCTTCTTCATCTACTCTTCTGCAAAATGAAGAGTTAGGGCCTTTGAATGAATCCACATCCATGATTAAACATCGTAAGAGGCATGGGTTATATTATCTTCCTTCGGAGAAGAGTGAGAATGTTCCAGATGAGTATCCTCGTGCAAATGATACGAAGTCAAACAGTAATATAAATGATGAAGCTGCCGAACTAGTCAAGCTGACAGAGCACTTCTTATGAAGAAAAGGACAAACCAAACAAAGCCCAGGCCGGTAGTAGTGAAATTGGATGATGGAGATCTGGCACCAATTTCATTCAAAAGGCTAGAGCCCAGGGATGATTCTCTTTCTGGTGCCATACAGGATGTTCTTCTAGAAAGTGAAAGTGGACCAAGTGTGTCTCGAAGTTACCCTTCTAATAAGTCATCAAGTAAGCAGAAAGAGAAAAAGAAACTAAGCACGAATGCCGAAAAAGAGATGCGACGGTGCCGGTTGTTTTGGTGGAGAAGGTGGAGGTGTCTCCTAATTTTCAGATTTTCATAAGCATTTTTTTCTCTTTTACAAGAATAGATTTTTTGCCATAAAATATTAAGTCCACCTATTAACATCAGTACATGCCACGACAGATTAAAATGCCACTTCATCTAGTTATCACGCAAAAAATTTAACGCCGTTTACAAAATTTAACGGTAAGGACTTTAATCATTCGATTTTTCATAAATAGAGACTCAATTGAGTATTTTCAAAATACGAAGACCTACTTGACAAAAAACTGCACAATTAGGGGTTATCGAATCTATTAAATCTTTTAACTTCTAAAAAAGTCACAATAAAATACCGTTGGAGGTGACTAATTTTTTAATAATCAGTGGAGCAATCATTATATAAAATGTTATCCATTTTAAAGTTTGAAACTCCTATAATAATTTTGCCTTTTTAAATGTTTTAGAAGATTGAAAGGATAAAGTCTATTTAAATTGTATTTAATCTGAATTTAATGTCTTAAGTGATACAAGTAGAATAAGAATAAACTATTATCAGTATATATATATATATATATATATATATATATATATATATATATATATATATATATATATATATATATATATATATGCCAAAATATTTTGTTAAATAGAATTGGTTTCAGTATAAATACTCGCGCATCAATTACAGTGGTTTTTATCATTAGATATAAACTTTTCAGAAACATTTTTATAAAAGAAAAAAATTAAAATAATTTTCCATAAGTTTAAATTACTTTATTTATAAACCAATTTATGGAAAGACTAATTTCATTTCATTTTTTTACAAATGTTTTTTAAAGTATTTAGTTAATAAACAATTATGAACATAAGAAAAACTTATATATATATATTAAAAATCATTAGTTTCATAAACATAAATTTCATATTTTCCATACTTTTTCTCACAACTTTTACGATAATTTGGAGCGAAAAACAATTACACAATACTTGGCATATTTTTGTAAGTAATAAAGTAATAACATTAGTGGTACACAAAGGAAGAGAGAACAATGAAAGACACCAGTTCTAAGTGAAAAAATTTAGAACAAAAGCCCAGTTATAGCCCAAATTTGAAGCCCAATAGCCAAAACATTTAACCTAAAAAGTCCATTTTCTTTGCAGAATGCATCATTGTTCTGTGGGGCACTGGATGTTTGGTTGCTTGAAGGATTTGCTCCAACTGCAGCTGCATCATAATCACACTTGCATGCTTATTTCCTTCTTACCAGAAATCCATTAACATGTATTTGGGTAAATTTCTTCTAAATTATTTTTAGATAAAAAAAAAATAGAAAACAAAAAAATTCTTAAAAAAGTTAAAACTAAATTTTACATAAGTTAACATGTAAAAATTCACTTTCTTGAAATATTTTTAATGCACAAATTATTTTTTAAATTTATAAGAATTGAAGTGTTGAATTAAGTCTGACACTAAATAAAAATAAAAAAGTGAATAATATGTTCAAAAAATAACTCATTATTAAAAAAGTTTAGATAAAAAAAAGTGTTAAATATTTTATACAGATTAATTTATCTTTTATTAATGCTGATTTGACAATTTAAACACGTTCTTGGTTAACTAGCAAGCAAAGTTTGATGTCAATTTCATTACCTGAAGGACTTGGTGCGGGACTTGTGCCATTTTTTCCTTTCTCCAACTGATAAAAAACTTGAGCCTCTTGTGATTTGGGATTCATGTGCAAGAGTTCTGCTTCCATTGAAAAGTTACTATTATTAGATACCATGCATTTTTTTTTAAGAAAGAAATATAAGCAAAAGAAAAAAGATATATTTTTCTATAAATTAAAATTAACTTTCATATGAGTTAAGATGTAAGAAAGAATTTAATTGTTTTTCCATACGTTTAACCGAAGAGATAAACACCAGAAAAATATGAATTCAATCATATAAAAAATAATATTATTTTCAAAAGATTAAATATGTTTTTGTCTTTTAAGTGAAAATTAGAATTACTTTCTTCAAAACTTTCGTCTAATTTAGTCTTTCAATTTTAGAAATGTATGAATTTAGCCCTTCTAACTAAATTTTATTAAGTTTATTTAATGTTTCAAAAACGTTTCATGATAATATTTAAGTTGTTTATATTGTTTGACAAAATTTTGCTTCAATATTAACTTATAAACGTATTTGAAATATCAAATAAAATTAATAAAATTTGGTTAAAAAAAATAAATCCTCATCGACTAAATTATTCTAAAGTTTTAAAAAAGGACTAATTCCAATTTTTACTGAAGTTAAGGACAAAAACATATTTAACCATATTTTTAATCTAAACCGTTAAAATAATAAAATGTTTATGAATTTTCATTATATAATGTGTGGAATGTAAAATTTAGACTATTATGGATAGGATGTTTGTTACCAGGACACTTGGAGACATTGACAGGGGAATTGCAAGCAGTGGGAAGATTCAAAGCCAAAGTGACATTAATCTGCAGACCACCAAGGTCAGGATCATTGCGATCTTTGATGATTACACACAAACACTTCTTCTTGTTCTTGAGCACTTGCTTCAGACCACTGCAACAATCTGTAGCTGGAGCTGGTGCTTCACCTCCAACATAGGGCAAACATGTTGCTAGTCCCGCCAATTGCTGTGCGCATTCATCTTTGTCATTTGACGAAGAATCTCCCATGGAAGTGCCGACTATCACTATTGCTACCAACAACAACTGTGCCAGGTATGACATTTTGTGTAGAGTGTTGAGAAAATGAAGTGAGAAAGAGAGAGAGAGATCGGAAAGTGGTTCGGGTGAATGTGAGAATGGAAAGTGCTTAAATATTCAGAAATCAATATGGTGTTGGTGAAAGTATATATATAAGTATATATAGATATAACAAAACATTCTATATGCTTTTGAAGTGGTTCTTGAGTACCTTTTGAACCTTTGTTATAAAATGGGGTTTTTGCCTTGTATATGATTGGATTATTTATTTTGAATTGTGTTTATAGAAGGTTTTAAATATTCTGTGTGTTATTAGTATCTATATAAGAATATAAATAGAAGGCAACATCTTAAAATAATGAAAAAGATCATTGTGGGTGATTTTTATGTTAAATTAAAATGTAATGAAAATAAATGATTTTAAGATAACATCGCAATTATGATTAAGTTTGAACCCACAATAACAAATGTTAGTTGTAAACTAATGTTTGTTTTAATGTGCAAAAGCAAGAATAGAATGGTGTGAACAAAACTACAAAAGTGTATTATAACTTTGTGCGTCACTTCACCAACCCACTAGGGCAAATGATGTATAGACACTTAGTGGCTTCTTGTGGCATGCGTGGAGGACAAGTGGCAAGAAACCATGATATCATATTATCCTTTTGGTGACTTCATATTCATTATTAGATGGCTTTACCTTCATTCACTTTTAGCCTATAGAGAAAAAAATGTCTTCTACTCTTCCAAAACATGATTCAAAGCTTTCATATTCATATGTTTGAAGTAGGAAATAAAAGTATGCCTTAAAAGAGACTGTTTTTACTTCTCACAAGATGTTGAGATAATATAAGAGTTAATTAATAAGATACATTTTTTAAACTATTTTAAGATGAAAAAAAAATGCAAAAAGAACTTTAGGTAGAAGAGTTTTGAAGTTAATTAATTCTTTAGATAAAGTATTTTTACTTTTGCAACTTTTTCTTCTCTTCTAATAATAACACCGAAAACATATAAACTTAAATGTTATATGTGAGTGTTAAAATTTTTAACTTTACCTAAAGATAAACATTTTTAGATTTTGTCGAATATATGTCTTATTATATATACACGTTTGTGTCATTTACTGATTTGAAATAACATTTTATCCTTGTATTTTGTGTTTGCAATCAACTTTCAAGTGTATTATATGCTTTAATAAGTAAGAAGACTCAATGAATGAGGAGATGAGTTTTGTTTGAACAATAACTATACTTTGGTTCATTGTTCAATGGATTCTAGCTAGTCGGTTATACATTTATTTTTAAATGTAAGGAAGAAATTTCAAGAATAAATATAAAAAAATTTAAGGCGAGATTGGTTGTTAGAGGTTTTGTCTCAGAAGGAGGAAATGGACTACAATGATTTATCTCTTGAAGCACAAATACATTAAAAATGTGGTTATCCATGATTGTTGAGTTTAATCTTGAGTTATAACAAATGATGTTAAGACAATATTTTTCATGGAGACTTAGAAGAAACTATTTACATAAAATAATTATAAGGATTCAACATTTACAAGCGGACTAATCAACAATCTTTTAAGATGATGGTGTACAAACATGCTTATATGGATGTTATTGCACATGAAATATCTATGGTTTTTTTATGTATTCAATAGTTTTCCCTTATCTCATCACAATGTATGTTATAAATGTTGTGAGTAGGTTATGTCAAATGTTAAGTGAACTTACACTAGTGCAAAAAGGAATTTAGACGTATGTTATTTTGGACTTTTAACGTCACATCCCAACCCGACGTCTTTATGGGTGACGTTAATGGGACGTCGGACTCTACAGGTCTGACATCGTTATAGACGTCGGTTAAATGTCATGTGCGACGTCTATAAAGATGTCGGACATGACATTAACCGATGTCTACGGGCACTATCAAGACGTCAGACATGGCACGAACCGACGTTTATGAGCACTACAGACGTCGGACATGGCATTAACTAACGTCTACTGAGTTTTCGTTGTGTTTTAATGTAGTTTTGCTCGTGTCTTTGCTAGTTTCTTCGTAAGAAAAAATTGCGTCTTTTGGATTTCTTATGGCATTTCAACCAAAAACCGAACCCAGGTCGTTGCCTAGTTCCATTCCAACCGCCAAAGAAAAAGAATATGATGACATGAAAACTAAGCAAGGACCCAGGTTCTGCTTTAGGTTGAAATGCCATAAGATATCCAAAAGACCCAATCTTTTCTTACGAGGAAACTAACAAAGGGAGAAGGTGCACTAGGCTACCCAAAGACACGAAAAACTGCACTAAAACACAACGAAAACTCATTTTAACCGGTTCAAACGAAAGATAATACAAGAAAGACTACTTTAACTGGAGTAAAAGTAAGTTTAAACGATTCAAAAGAGATAAAACTCACTTGGAAATGCAATGCCGCAGAGAGAAAAGGCTATGGAAGACGATGAAGTGCGCATAACTGCTGATTCGCAATGTCTTATTTAACAGGAAATTAGACGTCAGTTGCCCCAGAGGCCGACGTTTATTCTCGAATATACGTTGGGGACCTCACTAAAGTGACGTCCATTTGATTTAAAAATTAATATTCGTGGTATATATAAACGTCAGTTGTAGGGGGAGCCGACGTCTATAATCGCATATAGACGTCAGGGTGGCAGGATCAGACATCTAGATGGCGGAAAAAAATGACTTTTCACCTACTTGTCAAACATATAGACGTCGGTGCCCCTCCTAACGGACGTCTATATGGCGGAAAGAAATGACTTTTCCCCTAGCTGTCAGACATATAGACGTTAGTTAGTAGGGATCCTGACGTCTATAATATTATAGACGTTGGGGCCCCTCCGAATCGACGTCTACATGCCCAACTCATTTACAAAAATGCCACCGGTCAATAATTTACGTTGGATGTTTTCTGGTCTGACGTCTATGTGGTGACGTTAAAACCTAATTATGCACTAGTGTTATTGGTAAGCTCTTAAGTTGATC
This sequence comes from Vigna mungo, assembly GCA_036885675.1. NCBI lineage: Eukaryota > Viridiplantae > Streptophyta > Magnoliopsida > Fabales > Fabaceae > Vigna > Vigna mungo. The sequence goes on along the minus strand of CP144694.1, from coordinate 10,859,766 downwards.
TTTGGATACATAAATAAGTCACTTAAAAAAAATTAGTTTATGGTGGAACTAGACATAAAGATTTATAAACTTAAAGTGTTTGGACACCAAAGTCTCTCTAAATTATGTGTTAAATGTTACTAGTTGAAAAACTAGTATAAAAAAATATTGGATGTATTGAGAACTAAAGTTGAATACATTCAATTAAGTAAGCCTTACCAAAATTCTAAAGACATGGTACAAATTTTTTTATAATTATCATATATATATATATATATATAGATATATATGAAAATTTTAGTTATTAAAAATATGAGAATTATCTCCATAACTAATAAATTTTAAAATTATTATATAAATAAAATTTTTAAGTATGAAATAAGCATGAGGTATAACATAATATCAATAGTATGTAAAGTTATTATATAAATAAAAGTTTTAATTATTATAAAAACAAAAAATGGTGTTACTAATTTTCAAAATTATGATATAAATAAAAATTTAATTATTAAATAAGTTTGAGTCTTAATATGATAATTATCAGTTTTTAAGTTATTATATAAATGCAAATTCTGATTATTAAACCAGTCTAAAATTAAACATAATAATCTATATTCTTTAAATTATTATACAATAAAATTGAAATTATTAAATAGGTTCAAATTCAACATAATAATTAATATTTTAAAAGTAAAAGTAATACATAATATAAAGCAGACACGAATATAAAGGGGCATGCGTGGGCCTGGCCTCCCTCCATAGTTGTGGGAGTTACTCTCTCCACCACCACACACAGCTCCCTGCACTTCTCTGTTCCATTTTTGTCCTTCATTTAAACGAATGTGAATAGTTAAAACGAATGTGAATATGCGTTGGTTTCTTAAACGAATTTCAACAGTGCACGGATGTCGCATAGTTTTGCAAAACCTTCTCCTGTTGAAATTCGTTTTTCTATTTATTTGAAAACCAAGTTTTATCCTGCAAAAAGGTCTTCTAATGTTAGTGAGGTGAAAAGGGAGGCATCAAGGTTTGCCTACCTTATATCAGGCACCAAGGGTGATAGTCATAGGATGATGAGGACATTAGAGGCAGTGTACCACCCAAGGAATCAATACATCTTGCATTTAGATCTCGAGGCACCGCCTAGGGAAAGGTTGGAATTAGCAAATGCAGTGAAAGTTGATCCAATTTTTCGTGAGGTGGAGAATGTTCGTGTTATGTCTCAATCCAATTTGGTAACTTATAAGGGTCCTACGATGATTGATTGCACCCTCCAAGCTATTGCAATACTATTGAAGGAAAGTTAAGAATGAGACTGGTTTATTAACCTCAATGCTTCATATTATCCTCTTATGACACAGGATGGTTAGTAACTAACCCTTTATTAGTAACTTCATGTTTTATCATAAAGTTTCTCTCAAAATGCATGGATAAATTATGGCCTTTTCCTCTTACCCTTACAAACTGTCATCTAGATTTGAACACATGATTCTGTTTCACAGTGGTTTCACAGTGTACAATGGTGATATATGGTGGCAAATGGATAGTAATAGTTAGGTTATTACATCATGTACAATGGTGATGTATGGTGGCAAATGGATAGTAATAGTTGAAACTTGGTTTGCACGGATGTCTCATAGTTTTGCAAAAACGGATTTTAACATCTGTGTGCATGGATATAAAAAAAATAAACTTTGAACGGATGTGGCATATCCGTTGAAGAATTTTTTCTTCAACGGATGTCAACATCCGTTGAAGAAAAGAAGTGGAGGTGTAAGATTTTATAAAATATAAAGGATAGTTTTGGAATTTTTTAAAAATGTGGTGGTGCAAGGAGCAATGTGTGGTGGTGTAGGGAGTAACCCCCATAGTTGTGTTGTATGCAGCTTACCAGATTGTTTGTTTGCTAATCGGGAGCTTATTCTTGCACCTCCCTTTCTTCTCCCTACACCTGTTAAAAGATCTTTTTATGCTTTGAATAAAATGAGAAAAAAAAACGTAGACCGGTAAGAGGTAATTAAATGTTATTAAATGTATTAAATTTTTATCAATTGAATTTAATGAATGTTGTAAATTTTTATGTATTTTCTCTCATTTCTTCACTCATTCGTTCGTTGTCTTTTAATCGTTTTTGTTTTTCGTTCTCTTGTTTATCTTGTTTACAGTGGTCTTGTTGTAATGTGGTCCTATTGTTCTGTTAGTGGTTCCTGTGTTGGAGTTTGTAATCTTTATTCGTGTGGTGATTCTATATTGTTTGAAGTGTATGAAAACTCTCAAGATTAGATAAGTTCACTCAGAATCCCTTAAATATGGATTTTGAAAATTGTTGAACCTTTAACTAGATTTTAAAATTTGATTAAGAGTTTCCCCGTTTTTGAAAGTCAATTAAGGAATTAACGACTTTCAAAAATTGTCGAACCCTCAATTGACTTTTGAAATCCAACGAGCTCTTAAGTTGATTTCAAAAGTAGGTTAAAATTTCAACGGTTTTTAAAAGCCGTTAAATTTGTAACCAACTTTCAAAAGTCAGTGAGCTCTTAATTGGATTCCGAAAGCTGGTTAAGGCTTCAATAAATTTTGAAATTCGTTAAACTATTAATCGAGTTTTGAAATCTGACAAGCTCTTAACCGGATTTCAAAACTTGGTGAAGAGTTCAACATATTTTGAAATTCGTTAAACTCTTAACTAGTTTTCAAAATTCAGTTAAGACATCTACTTTCAAAATCCGTTTACGAATTTAACAAATTTCAAAATCTGCTTCCTCCTTAATTTTTTTTTTAAATTTGTTTATTTTAGTCACTTTTTTTCTTTATTATTTATTTAAAATGTTAAAATTTTATTCTTACTATTAATATTATTATTATTATTAGTGAGGAATATTGAGTGATAAACATGTTTATTATATAGGTGGTGATTAAAATTTTAACACGGACAATTATCCATTTGAGTTGATGGATTCACAAATAAATTCTAGTTTCATGTTTAAATTTTCTTCTTTCATGAATGAAGTAGTGGAGGGCGATTACATAAATAATTTTACAATTGATAAAATATTTCCTTCACTCGATGAGTTAATTGAATGAGTTCTAAGGATTGCATTTCATCTTGAATTATTGTGGTTACTTAAGATCTGACATAGCAACTGGTGAACTAGGAAGAAAGACATTTGTATTGTTAGGTTGTGAAAGGAGTAGGAAGTACAGGAAGTACAAACCTGATGTTCAACCGAGTGTATACAACACAAGAAAATGTGAGTGTCCCTTTAAGTTGAGGGGCAAACCCTATTCTAATGGAGAAGGTTCGGTGTTAAAGGTAATATGCAGATATCACAACCATGAATTGGTTGATACTTTATTTGGTCACCCTTTTGTTAGTAGGTTAAATCCTTTTGAACAATCATTACTTGTTGACTTAAGAGTTGAGTAAAGCCTTCAAATATTCTATTGACTCTCAAAGAACACAATGATTGTAATGTGACAATAATATAGTAAATTTATAACACAAGGTATACATACTAACGATCTTTGAGAGGGTCAAGAACTGAAATGCAGCAATTGATCATAATGTTGGATCGTGGTAAATACATTCAATAGAGTAGATGTGTAAACGAATTTGAGGTGGTAAGTGACCTCTTCTGGACATATCTTGTTGTAGTGCACTTGTTGAATGCATTTAATATTGTTTTCTTGATTGATACCACATAGAAGACAAACAAATATTGCCTCCCCTTGCTTGAGATAGTTAGCGTCACATTTACAAGGTTGACCTTCTAAATCATTGCATTGTTATCAAGTGAATGACAACATAATTTCACTTGGGGATTGGAAAGGTTCAGAGGTTTATTTATGAAACATGAGGGCGGTCCACATGTGATTGTTATTGTCAAAGACCATGTTTTTATGAAGGCAATTGGAAATGTATTCCCTGAGTCTTATCAGATACCATGTCGGTTCCATATTATGAAAAATGTGAAAGCCAAATAGAGTTTAATGAGTCCATGTTTAATGATTATGTTGATCACCTTCAATATGCTTATACTTCATCGCCTTTAATATTTGAATATGTCAATCACATTTAGATTATTCAATGTAAGGCATACTTCATTAAGGTGTGGACAAATAAAGTTATGCATTTGGGCAACACAACAACAGATAGGTAATTGTTATTGTTATTTTTTTACTTATTTATGTTATATCTGTTAAAATATTATTAATATCATTTGTATCAGGTTGAATGTATGCACTAGAGCCTGAAGAGAGTATCTGGGATCAGTATAGGAGACCTTTGTTCGTGTTAGGATGCTATCCAAATGCCTTATTGTCATCTCCCTTTTCCAAGCCAATTATGAGTACTTCTTCTAGCTTCTTTCCACCCTTAATATGTTACTTGAAAGGTTAGTCAATCAATCCACAAGAAGCAAAATCCCAAGTTGTATGAACCACTCAAGAGGCCAAGAAAAGAAAGCAATAAGCACATAATTGAAGGGCTAAACTCAAATAGAGGTTAATAGACAAGATATATAGAAGGCAAGAAAAGCAAACTAAGATTAAGGCATAAAAATAAGTAAGCACTTCAAAAGAAAAAACCTAAGAAAGGTACTAGAATGGATGAATAAAACCAAAATAAACTAAGAGTAAAAATGAAGTGATGATGTTAGCCAATAAAGATGAAATTTACAGCAACAAGAAATGGTTCACAAACAAGACCAATTTCCAAACTCAAAAATGGGTTTCTAGTTGTTGTTTATCTCTTTTTTCACCTTTTTTGCCCTTTTTCTTTTCTACTTTTCTTTAACTTTTGTAGAGGAGAATAATCTTTTTCGTTTACCAACTTGACACAACAACAACAAACATATTATTTTGAAATTTTATACCCATTATCAAAGGTTAAGACAATCAAAATTCATAGAAATTCATAAGGAATCAAGTAATTTTTTTGACAATTTCAAAATGACTCTATGAAATCCTAACTCTAAGAACTTGTTTAGGAGTACAAACAAACATGAATTAAGACCACATACTCATACCAAAAACACACACTATTGATGCATGGTTTTCAATCTCTGATGTTTTGTAAAATGAAAATAAAATGGTAAAATGTAGAAGTGATGACAATTTGGAATCAAAGACAAAACATTATGATCATAAAATCAAATAAAAGACTCAAAAATCATATAACATTCAATTGAAAATGACCAAAAAAGATACATATACCCAACTTACCCAAATGACAAAATGGAATTCCTACAACACATACATGGATGGCTCAAGAAGAACAAGTGAATTGAACCAAAATTTAAAGACTCACGGCACACATACATGGATCAAACACAACACAAAGGAAATTATCTATTGAAGACCTTTAAGGAAAACAATATTTGCTCCTTATACCAAATGATATTGTTGAGATTGTTGACAACACAAACTCTATATCAAACTAGTTTTTTATGATAACAACACAATGCTTAATAACAATACACATGTTGTAGTATTACATGTTCTTATTCTGAATTAACTGTCATATCTGCTGAACATGTTTTGATGTACTGTGATGTATGTTCCTATGATTGATTGTGTGATATATTTCTGGAACATGCTTGTATGAAAATGTGGAATATGAAATGGTTGATTAAAAACATTTTATTTCACATTTCTGGAAGTGATAGATCACAAGCACCTTTATGAACTTATATTTGTGTGACAAAGTTCTAGTCCAGTCGAATACACCTATAATGGATTCGACTATTCTAAAACCTTTGTACAGATTTTGAGAATCAGTGTTGCGTGATGTTTTGACTTGAAAAGAATTTCAAAGTGTTTTTACATGTGTCAGTCGACATTGTATATTGCATATTCGACTGTGTTATTGATCTGTTTTGGAATTCTGTTATGCTTACGCGCTCCGACGACTATATTTTTGAAAGTTAGTTAAGCATTGATGACTTGGTCAACTGTAATGAATGTGTGTTGATTTTTGTTGACTGAGAGCCTCTGTGTTGACTGTCTGTTATAACTGTATTAATACAGTCAACTGAATTAGTAGGCTATTCGACTGAGAAACAATCTGACTGACAGAAAACTATAAATAGACAGAACACGAGTTGTTCTAAGACTTTTGACACTCTAACACTTTCATTTCTTGTTTCAGATTGAATTCTCTGTGTTAAGCTCCAAGAATTCTCCAAGAAAACGGTGGTGATCTATCTTGAGAGAGATTCAAAGGGAGAAAGCTTATGCGCTGACTGTGTGATCATTATCTGCATGAAGAAGGTGCTTCTTGATTGATCTTTGAAGGCTTGACATCCTGTAAAGATTGTTGCGTTGATTGAAGGCTTGGCATCCTGTGAAGACTGTTGTGTTGTGGCTTGACATCCTGTGAAGAGTGCTTGTTACACGTTGAGGATTGTTCGACGTGGGTTCAGATTGCAAAAGAGGGGATTCTTGCTGCAATTCTGGTTTTGTGGTGCAGCTATATTTTGGTTTTGGGTTAGAGAGGATATTTATATTTTTGCGTGAGGGTTCTATAAATTCCCGTGCATTTGCTTCCTGGGTTGGAAGGACACTGGATGTAGGCATTGTTGGGTGAACCAGTATAAAAACTAGTGTTTGATTTTCTCTATCCCTACAATCTTTATTTCAGTCGACTTTATCTGTTTAGCAGTCAACTGCGTTTTTCCGCTGCATAGAAATTTTCATCGCTTGCATTTCAAGAAAGATAAAAAAGCTTTATACTTTTGTATAAAGATTGCGAAAAGATTTTGTTTTTGAACTAACACCAATTCACCCCCTCCCCCCTCTTGGTGTAAAACGAAGCCTACCTGTTTCCTAACAATTGGCACAAGAGCTGGTTTTCATAAGATATTTGAAAATTTAGTCAATTCTTTTTTTTATCTTATTCGACTATAAAACCTGGGGATGGCTTCCAGTTTTCAAACTTTTGGTGAAGGTGCTTCAACAAACAGACCACCTCTGTTTGCTGGTGAAAATTATCCTTTTTGGAAAATTCGAATGCAAATCTTTCTTGAATCGCAATTTAAGGGAATTTTGGATGCCACTTTGAATGGTCCATATATGCCTACAAAAACTGTTGATAATGAAACTGTTTTAAAACCTTTTACTGAGTGGGCTGCTGATGAAAATAGAAAAGCTCAGTATGGTGTTAAAGCTAGAAATATAATTGCCTCTACACTGACAATTGATGAATTTTTCAGGATATCTCAATGCAAATCTGCAAAGGAAATGTGAGTTGTCTTAGAGGTAACTCATGAAGGCACAAATGAAGTCAAGAGAGCCAGAAAGAACTCATTGATACAAGAGTATGAATTGTTCAGAATGAAGGCTGGTGAAAACATCTATGATGTGCAGAAACGATTCACTCACATTGTAAATCATCTAGTGGCTCTTGGCAAAGTGTTTTATAAGGAGGAGATCAACATCAAGATTTTCAAAAGTCTGAACAGGAATTGGCAACCAAAAGTCACTGCAATATCTGAATCCAAAGATCTTACAACTATGAACATGGCTACCTTGTTTGGCAAGTTACGGGAACATGAGTTGGAACTTGGTAGATTAAAGGATGAAGAGGATATTGCAGAAAAGAAGTCCATTGCTCTGAAAGCCTCAAGCAAGAACAACACAGAAATAGACATGGACGACAAAGAATTGATGACCTTGATGATAAGAAAGTTTAGTCGACTTGTACAAAATGATAGTCAATTGTCTAACCATGCAGGTCAAAGCAAAAAGAAGAGTGTTAGTGGATTGGCAAGTGTACCAAATCGTATCAAGTAATAAAAATGGTAAAACCCATTATCGTTCTTCCCATGAGACTCGAAAGGCCTTATCGTTCGCGTGAATCAAAATCGTAAGACTTGCGAAGAAAAATTCAATAATTATGGTGGATGCAGTGACAGAAAATAAATATGCAATGTGTGATTCAATTGACAAGATTTAGGCAATGGATGAATGGAGTTGTTGGGGGTTTACAATTTCATCTAATCCTCTCTCTTTTATTTACTCCTCTTGTTTAAATAGCTTTATTATCTGATTACATGCAAACTTTCTTGGCCTCCCCTTAACCCGATCCCTCGGCGAAAAGGGCCTATTACTAATTACCGGCTTGCTATCCCTAGCCTCCCCTAGCAACTAGCAAGGCATTACAAACAGAAGCAAATACAATTGGTCGTCCTACTCCCCTATCCCTAGGTGGTATTGCTTAACCAAGGAAAATCTCACCATTTTGTGCCATTATTGTACGTCCCCGTATCAATAAAGTCAAAGATCAATTACCGAATGAGTTAAACGATAAAGGCATTAAGCACAATATGAGAATCCAACAATTGATAATAAATGCATATGAAAAACATATAATTCAAACAAGAGTTTCAATAAACGAGAGTATCAAAAGATTACATTGTTCCCCCAACAATAAAAAGGGTTTAGTTCACCATAGTCATGGTGAACCAAGATGAAAATAATGGAAGATATGGAAAGCAAACCCTAGAAAAGACGAAAAGGAGCCTAAGCATCCAAGAGATCCTCTCCAAAGAGTGCAAAGTAGGTCTGGCCGCCCTCCTCTGTCAAAAGAATGAATTGGAATTCGTAACAGGGCTATTTATAGGTGAGAAGCGCAGCAGAAAAATAGGCCCAAGCCCAGCTGACCACCGCCCGGCTTCACACTTTGCCGCCGGGTGGTGGACCTTAAATCGCACCACCGCCCGACGGTAGGGGCCTACCACCTGGCAGTTTCCCTCGTGCCGCAAAACGCCCGGCGTCAGGGGTCTACCGCCCGGCGTCCAATGCTGGTGTCTTCTCCTCCCGTTTGACCGCCCGGCATTAGACCCCTGGCGCCGGGCGGTACCTAGACTCTTCTTTTCTTTGATTTTCTCGCTTTTCTTGAGTCTATGACCTTCATTTATTCCCAATCTTCACTTCTGTCAATTTTGCTGCAAAACAAAGCAAAACAAGCATAAAATCTCTAAAAACAGCTTTCGACTCTCGACTGACTCATTTATTGAGTTTTGTTTGATTTCAAGCTCATTCTAAGCAATAAAGGGCGTAATTTAGTCCAAATTAGCATATGAAAATAACGGTTTTTCAACCGTTATCAAAGAGCTTCAGTACAAATGCTATCTAGTGCTATCAATATGGAAAAGAAGGTCACATCAAGCCTGATTGTCCTAACTTACAGCCAAAGCAAAAAGGAAAGAAAAGATTCCCTCAAGGCAGAAATATGAGAAGAAAAGGAGCCTACATTGCTTGGGAGAACTCTGATTCTGAAAGCTCAAGTAATGAAGATGCTGACCAAGAGGAGAAATCCAACATATGTCACATGGCTGGAACTGCGAGGACTGAATGTGATAGTGATGACGAATTTGAGAAGCTGTGAAGAAAAATATCAGTAGTTGATAGAGACATTCAGAGAACTGCATGCTGAAGCAATGCGACTGGAGTACAAGGTTAATCGACTGAACTCTGACAAAACAGATTATGAATAGATAATTAATAACCTTGTTGCTGATAATGAGAAATTAGAAAAAGAATTAAATGAAGCTTTGTTATCTGCTAAGAATGTAGAAGCTAAAACTGTTATTGTAGAAAAAAGCTTGTGAAAATTGTCGTACTCATATTGAAAAGATAAATTACTTGACTAGTACGCTAGCTAACTTTACTCAAGGTAGAGACAACTTAGATGTTGTTTTAAACTCATATGGCAGAATTATAAATAGGCAAGGAATTGGCTACAAAGTTCAATCTAACAGAACCAATGCTAGGAAATTTACTGAGTTAAGCAAACCTGCTAGAAATGCATGTTTTTATTGCAATTGTATTGGTCATACTGTTAGAAATTGTTATTACAGAAATGTTGTTGTTCCTAAAGGATTATATGTTTGGATACCAAAGGAACATGTAACAAGGATTAACAATCAAGGACCCAAATTCAAATGGGTACCAGCAACCAAAATTTAATTGTTTTGCAGGATATATAGCTGATGCAGAATTGATCTCAAGGATGAATCAACTATGGAACATATAAAAAATCTTGAGTATCTACAACTGGTAAAACTGTATCTATCTGTTGTATCATGCTCATATTGATTGATTGTTGTTGTATGATTGATTGTGTTGTATGCTTAATTGTTTGATTGATTGAATTTGCTTGAAAATGTTTTTCTCGAGTCACAGTCAACTCCAATATGAATTCAATCGACTGCGTTAAATGATTGTGGTTAAAACTCTGTTTTTGAACGTTAGAACTTAAATGAACTAGGAATTGAGTTTTTAAAAATTGGTACAGTTGCATTATGCGTCTTTCTTCTTTAAAACACTATTATCCTTGTAGACAATCGTTCATTATCTTTGACTGAGAAAGAAAGTTTCGTGAACTCTCATGGCTTCCTCAAGTCGCGTCATATCAAGAAACATAAGAAGGAATGACTCTAAATCTAGAATGCCTGATCCAACTGGATGGATTAGTGATGAAGCAACTTGGGAAAGATTCCTCGGTGGATCTACAAAGACTATCGCCTCTCCTATGAACATTAATTTGAATCTGTTCGAAAAGAAGGATTCATGTTTCCTGAGTGGATAGAGAGACAAAGCTTGTCATTACTTGTGCAATTAAAGGGATGGTGGTACCTTGACCTTGTGAAAGTATTTTACCACAACTTGAGGATGACTAATGACAACATCTGCTCAAGAGTAAAAGGATTGGACATTGTAATTGACGACTCTTTGTGGAATGTAACTGTAAATCTACCGTCAAAAGGAGGTCTGTCACACATATCCTCTGCTCAAACCGATTTCTTATTCAACAAAAGGAAGTTATATAAGGACTGGCTAAGATTTCCTGGAAGATATTCAACTGAAAGATTCTACGCACATGAAGGTTTAAGGAAAGAAGAAAAGTTAATGGTTGTTCTTCTGACTCGAATCATATTACCTGGAAGAGTGAAAACTGACAGGATGACAAGTGAAGACATTTATCTTTTTCATGCTATCAAAAATAACATTCCAATTAACTGGTTAGAATTTGTGAAGAATCATATGAAGCTCGCTGCTTTAAACAGATCACGATGTCTTCCTTATGCAGTATTAATAAGCAAGATATTGGAATTTCAAGGATTACATGTCGAAAATGAGCAGAAGTGTCTGTGGGGTTTGACAAAAACATTTGACCTTGACTCTGCTGTGTCTCTGGGAATTGTGAAAACCATTAATGGATGGAATTTCATGGGAGAAGAAGTTGAGTACAGTTCTGGGAGCAACTCTACAAACATAATGAATCATGCAACAAGTCATCAAAGTGAAAATACTCCCGATGAAAGCTTCACTGACTCTTTCTAATCTCATTCAAAGAAATGAAAGAATTGTCATAGTTTATCTTGTTGTGTTTTGTGTCCTAGGCTATGTTTTCTTTTGTATATGGCTTAGAAAGCGATCTTTTGTTGTTTTCTTTTGTTTTGTTTTGTTTTCCTTGTTCCAATCCCACCATTGTAATATCTTTTATTTAAGGAAATGAAATTAGACATTTTGAATCAATCCATTTACTTAATCTGTTTGAATAATATCTGATATATTGGTTGATTGATTCGATTATGTCCTGTTTGAAGTCAACTAGGCTTATTCTGTCATACATCTTTACATATTGACTTTTGTTGTTATCTGGTAATAATTCTTGCTTAACCATTATGCAAGATCTAGAAAAGGTTGTTGAAAGGTTTTGTAGGAAGGACATTGCTTTGGAAATCTACAATTAGAATTCAACATTTGCAAAAGCAATGCATTCGGCTGATGATTTAAAGCATTCGACTGCGTCAAAATGGGTTAATAATTCCATAACTGGAATCTGGTTCTATCTTTACTGTTTGCTTAAATCATAAATAATCTGCTATTATCTCTGATTTTTATCTATTTCAATATCTGAATTGAGATAATATTGTGAGATTGTTGAAGTTTGTACCATTGTATATCTATGTGGTTTGATATTCTAACTTTGATACAACTTTGTGCTCAAACTGTTGATAAATCTATGATATACTACATTGTGCACTTGAATTGATTTTATTACTTATGCATAATGACAGGGGGAGTATCACTGTTTACACATTTTTCATCACACACCTACATTTCAGGGGGAGTTTATACTGTTTTGTGATGAAATTGTTATTTTGAGAGCATCATTGTATTTTACAAACTGCATATCTTTCTAATGCATCTCAGTTTTCAAATCTGCATAAATATCTGAAACATTCCTTTTTTGTTAATGCACAAAGGGGGAGAGATATATGTGAGAGTATGAGAGCAAGCATAAATGCTTTATGAAATGGGGAGAATTATCAATCTCATACTTTATCTGCTTGATATTTTGTTGTATATGCAAAGTAATTGAACTGTATTAAATGTTTTTTATATATGCTATTACTCTGTCATGTGTTGAATTGGACAAACATGGTTGAGTTATTAATCATGGTTGTGCATCACCAAAAAAGGGGGAGATTGTTGAGATTTTTGACAACACATACTCTATATCAAACTAGTTTTTGATGATGACAACACAATGCTTAATAACAATACACATGTTGCAGTATTACATGTTCTTATTCTGAATTAACTGTCATATCTGCTGAACATGTTTTGATGTACTGTGATGTATGTTCCTATGATTGATTGTGTGATATATTTGTGGAACATGCTTGTATGAAAATGTGGAATATGAACTGGTTGATTAAAAACATTTTATTTCACATTTCTGGAAGTGATAGATCACAAACACCTTTACGAACTTATATTTGTGTGACAAAGTTCTAGTCCAGTCGAATACACCTATAATGGATTCGACTATTCTAAAACCTCTGTACAGATTTTGAGAATTAGTGTTGTGTGATGTTTTGAGTTGAAAAGAATTTCAAAGTGTTTTTACATGTGTTAGTCGACATTGTATATTGCATATTCGACTGTGTTATTGATCTGTTTTGGAATTCTGTTATGCTTACGCGCTTCGACGACTATATTTTTGAAAGTTAGTTAAGCATTGATGACTTGGTCATTTGTAATGAATGTGTGTTTATTTTTATTGACTGAGAGTCTTTGTGTTGACTGTCTATTATAATTGTATTAATATAGTCGACTGAATTAGTAGGCTATTCGACTGAGAAACAATCTGACTGACAGAAAACTATAAATAGACAGAACACGAGTTGTTCTGAGACTTTTGACACTCTAACACTTTCATTTCTTGTTTCAGATTGAATTCTCTGTGTTAAGCTTCAAGAATTCTCCAAGAAAACGGTGGTGATCTATCTTGAGAGAGATTCAAAGGGAGAAGGCTTATGCGCTGACTGTGTGATCATTATCTGCATGAAGAAGGTGCTTCTTTATTGATCTTTGAAGGCTTGACATCCTGTAAATACTGTTGCGTTGATTGAAGGCTTGGCATCCTGTGAAGATTGTTGTGTTATGGCTTGACATCCTGTGAAGAGTGCTGGTTACACGTTGAGGATTGTTCGACGTGGGTTCAGATTGCAAAAGAGGGGATTCTTGCTGCAATTCTAGTTTTGTTGTGTAGCTATATTTTGGTTTTAGGCTAGAGAGGAGATTTATATTTTTGCGTGAGGCTTCTATAAATTTCTTGTTGTAAAAACTGCAACCATTATAGTGCATTTGCTTCCTGGGTTGGAAGGACACTGGATGTAGGCATTGTTGGCTGAACCAGTATAAAAACTAGTGTTTGATTTTCTCTATCCCTACACTCTTTATTTCAGTCGACTTTATCTGTTTAGCAGTCAACTGCGTTTTTCTGTTGCATAGAAATTTTCATTGCTTGCATTTCAAGAAAGATAAAAAAGCTTTATACTTTTGTATAAAGATTGCGAAAAGATTTTGTTTTTGAACTAACACCAATTCAACCCCCCCCCTCTTGGTGTAAAACGAATCCTACTTGTTTCCTAACAGATATAACCCTCTTCAAAGAGCTTGATGAAAAGTCCTATAGTAGCTTTGCAGAAGACTTGAATTGATGAAGGAAGTGTTTGATGAAGAGTGGCTTGGGGATAGTTTCTTGAAGGAGGTTCGACCAATCTTGCAAGAGAGAGCTAGGAAGAGTCTTAGAAGAAGACAACCTAATTGATCTTAGAGAAAATGATACACCAATTTGGTAAAGTTTTACTATATTCAATTCCAAGATGGTTTACAATGGGAGGAGCTCTCTTTTTATAGGATAACGAGTGGTAGGAACAATTTTCTTTTATGGAAAGACCTCGACCTCCGCATGGAACTTTTTGTAGTCGAATCGTTTACCTATAACCTTTACACTAAAGACAAAACTTGATACAGTAAAAAACACTTACAAATATAGTAATAACATTGAAGCCTACTTAATGTTTTGAAATCGTCATTCTCCTAGGCATTCAAAAAATTTTACCCTATTCAGTTAAATTTATAAGGACGCTACCAGTGAAGAGAAAACCAAGGAGAACCATCCTTGTCAAACACTAAAACTTGGTCATTCTTTTTAAGGGAATGCCTAACCTTGAAAAACTTAGTCTTACAATATTTAAAAGATTAAATGTATGTGATTAATAAGGAGCCACATTAATCCCCATTCACAGATACCCAACCAACTTTAGCATCCTACGTTAGTGGTAGAAATAGATAAATACATTGATCGTAAGAGCAATGCCTAATTGATGACACAAAACTTGAAAAGCCTTTACAAAAGCTCAACTATTTGAGTGAAGTTGACTCTGAACTACATTTATAGTATTTAGAAGCTCACACGTGAAGTCGGTTAAAGGAAATTGAACATCTAAATATTTAAGAAAAAAAAAATACTCATATACAAAAGTGAATGGACACTCACCATGAGCTTTCCTCATGTATACTCTGTCTTTAGAGGACTACAATTAATAAATGATACTACATTCTCTTTAAACATAAGGCAAACATCAAAATAAAACACAAACTCTAACACTTTTTCCTTATAGGTGAAGTCAGACTAGATATAGCCGAATTCTCCCAACAACTAGAAATGCTCTAGGTTAGGGAATAAGGGAAATTGGTCTTGCCTCCAAACTTTTTCTAGATTTGGTTCAGAGGTTCCTTATAACACACTTTTTTGCTTCTACAAAGAAGGGTTCACCAATATAATAGGAGCTACCACTACAAGAGGAAGCAAAGGTGGCCCCATCACCTCTATAAAACTATTTGTTACTAAAGGAAAAGAACTTGAAGAAGGAGAAGACATATGTAGATCAATTTTGAAGGTGATAACACAAAAATGAGTGAAGAGAAAAAATGAATAATAAAGTCAGGGGAACATGAGTAAAGCCTAAAGAACAACACCCAAACTTATAAAGGAAACAAACCAAGTGTACGAATTTGAGTGCCAAACTGGTGTGGAACTCAAGCAACCTATCATTTCAAAACACACGTGGTTTAAAATGCTCCAACCTAATCTAACACCTATCATGACCCTTGAGATATGTTAACAATGATTATTAATGATATCATAGTGTTTTGAAAATATAAATGACATTCCTTAGGTAAGTAATCATTATAGAATATACAATATTTCTTTTATTGATGCTATATAGGTCACGCTATATTGATTATGACCTCAACTCGGCCAATGACAAATCAAAACTATCAATTCGATTGATCCATCTACATCATACTTCTGAGCTTAGGAGCTTATGTATGTACTCTACTGAAAATGGATTATGTGTATTCAACCCAAGATTGGTTAAGGCCTAAAATCATCTTAAAATAAAAAGGTTTACTTCTAAACACGAAGTCTAGATTGCATTGGTCTAACACAAGTTTAACTAATATAATCAATTACCACTATCTCTATGTTGTTATCTTATCACTATCTTATTACATTATATCAATTTGTTAACAAAATAGATGAGTCTATTGAATCTTTTATATATATATATATATATATATATATATATATAACATGAAGTATAAGAACTTTCAATTAATATTAAATACTTTATACATTAACCATAATCCATACTTTTTTTTATTAACGTAAACATCAAATAATCTTTTATCGGTGAATCTCTCTTCTGATTTCTATCTTCTGATTTCTATTGAAACTCGATCTTATTTGCTAACAAGACAATTAATCTCCAAAAGATCATTAACTCACCTCAAAGATTTTTGTCATATTCCAATAAAAACAAATATTCTTTTTTATAGTATGTAATAAGATTTGAAATATGGAAACACTCATCATAAATAACTACTATAGTATTCTAAATAATTTTATTTAGGTCATTTACACACAAGTATTTTATAATTTCTTCTATTATTTTTAATCAATAATTTATTTTAAACACTTATTATTTCCATTTTATTTTATTTTAGTTGATATGCTTAATAATTTCATTTCTAATAATTTATTTTACATGTTTTGTGTATTTGTTTTATTATTCTTATTTTTTTCAAAATTTTAGTAATTATATTTTGAATAATATCTTTATGTTAAAAAATATATTTAAACATTTAATAATGAACTCGTGGTAAGTGACGTACAAAAGGAAAAATGACTCCAAAATCAATTTATTTTATTTATCAATAGTGAACAAATGTATATTAATACTTATACAGAATACTAGAACTAATACTTATATTATTATTGAGTTATGTTAAAGTTAGGTTTAATACCTATTTTGGTCCCTCCTTTGGGAGGGTTTGTTCAAAGTGGTCCCTCTTTTTTTCAAAAGTTCACTTAAGTCCTATCTTTTACAAAAACTGTTCAAAGTGGTCCCTCCTTTTTTCAAAAGTTCATTTAAGTCCTACCTTTTGCAAAAACTGTTCAAAGTGGTCCTTTTTGCTAACGACGTTAACTTTCTTAACGGCACACTTTGAACAGTTTGAACAGTTTGCTGAGGTGTAACGTTTTGGCTGTTAGCAAAAAGGTAGGAAACTGTTCAAATGGTTGAAAGTGTGCCGTTAAGAAAGTTAACGCCGTTAGCAAAAAGGACTACTTTGAACAGTTTTTGCAAAAGGTAGGACTTAAGTGAACTTTTGAAAAAAGGAGGGATCACTTTGAACAGTTTTTGCAAAAGGTAGGACTTAAGTGAACTTTTGAAAAAAGGAGGGACCACTTTGAACAAACCCTCCCAAAGGAGGGACCAAAATAGGTATTAAACCTTAAAGTTAATATTTTTTTCACATAAAAAATATTTATAAAGAAGGGCTTTTTTTTAAAGAAAAGTTTTTTTGGTAGTAAAACATTTTGTTCGTACAAAATTTTCCCATCTGGTTGTCCCAAAATCAAACTGCGTCCATAGATTTTCGTAAAAATCAGCTGCTGACGTCGCAGAATCGAATGGCCACCCTTTTCCAACGGTTTCGAATTTCAACAAAATATCATGGAACATTTTTAATGTTAGTATTAATAACTAGAATTTTAACAACTAAACACAAAAAAATTATTAAAATATAGGTTTAATACCTATTTTGGTCCCTCCTTTGGGAGGGTTTGTTCAAAGTGGTCCCTCCTTTTTTCAAAAGTTCACTTAAGTCCTACCTTTTGCAAAAACTGTTCAAAGTGGTCCCTCCTTTTTTCAAAAGTTCACTTAAGTCCTACCTTTTGCAAAAACTGTTCAAAGTGGTCCTTTTTGCTAACGACGTTAACTTTCTTAATGGCACACTTTGAACAGTTTGAACAGTTTGCTGAGGTGTAACGTTTTGGCTGTTAGCAAAAAGGTAGGAAACTGTTCAAACGGTTGAAAGTGTGCCGTTAAGAAAGTTAATGCCGTTAGCAAAAAGGACCACTTTGAACAGTTTTTGCAAAAGGTAGGACTTAAGTGAACTTTTGAAAAAAGGAGGGATCACTTTGATCAGTTTTTGCAAAAGGTAGAACTTAAGTGAACTTTTGAAAAAAGGAGGGACCACTTTGAACAAACCCTCCCAAAGGAGGGACCAAAATAGGTATTAAACCTAAAATATATTAACATGATATAA
The DNA here is from genome assembly GCA_036885675.1 of Vigna mungo. Lineage (NCBI taxonomy): Eukaryota > Viridiplantae > Streptophyta > Magnoliopsida > Fabales > Fabaceae > Vigna > Vigna mungo. The sequence goes on along the minus strand of CP144694.1, from coordinate 10,841,808 downwards.
AGAGAATCTTAAATTTAAGATTCCTGAATTGAAAAAAAATATATTGGTAATCTTAACACGGTCATCAAAATAACTTCCAAAGTATACAAATGTAAATCTGGTGAAACATTTTGCTTAGAGAATAGAATTTATAAAAACAATATATAATAAAATGGAATTCGCTATAATAAATAAAATTTTATAAAATACTTTATAAAATCTTGTATTAAATAGTTCCCTGTCACAAAGAGGACTACTAATCTTTAGAGGGAAAGTGAGAGAGCACAGAATGGGAGTGGTAATAATCGACGGCACCACCGTGCGCGACTTCGTCAACGACGCCGACGCGTTCGCGAAGAGCGTGGACGAGCAGTTCGTGGCTCTGGATCTCAACAACGACGGCGTCCTATCACGGTCGGAGCTCCGCACGGCGTTCGAGTCCATGCGCCTCATCGAGACGCACTTCGGCATCGACGTGACCACTACGCCGGAGCAGCTAGCCACGCTCTACGACTCCATCTTCGACAAATTCGACGGCGACCGGAGCGGTACCGTGGACCGCGACGAGTTCCGAGAGGAGATGAAGAGAATCATGCTCGCCATAGCCGACGGCCTCGGCTCCTTCCCTATCCAGATGATCCTCGAAGACGACCCCAACAGTCTCCTCCAGAAAGCTGCGGATCTTGAAGCTTCCAAGACCTGAATGGAAACGGTGACGTTTCTAAACTTACCAAGACGTGAATACAGACGGCGGCGTTTGAAGCTTCCGTGAGTAGAAACGACGGCGTTTTAGATTTGGTAACTGTACTACGTTTACTTTGGTTTCCTTTCTATAAAGGATTTATGTTGAGATTAGTGCCCCTGAATAAAATTACGGGTTAAATATTTTTCCTTCTTACATTTATTCATTAAATTTGTTTCGGGTTTTAAAAATTAGTTAATTAATTTTAAATAAAAAATGAATTTAGTTCTTTTATCAACTTATGTAATAATATACGATCGTTATTAAATATTAAATTTCAAAGTTATATATCATATAGGTTTAATTTAAACACCGCTAATAAATATCATATTTCAACATAAAATTAATTACAATGACATCATTTTAAGAGTTAAAAGGTTGAATTTATCATTTTAGAAATATAAAAATCAAAGAACAATTTAAAGAGTAAATACTTAAAGAAATTAGTGTTATAAAAAATTAAACTCAATTAACAATAAGATATTTTACAAATGATTGATACAAGAATGATGTTAGAACAATTAGGAGATTTCAATAAGATTTTGGACAACCTAGAGAACATTAAGGTAAAACTTTAGAATGAAGATAAAATATTATTTCTTTTTAACGTCATGCCTAAGATGTATGGACATCTAAATATGCTTTGATGTTCGAGAAGAACCAAACTGTTACTCTAAAGGAGGCATAAACCTTGATAAGGATGGAAGATCTTCATAAGTTTCAATAGTTTAAAGGAAAGGATAATGGCTTAAATATGAATGTCCTCTAAGTTAAAGAGAACTAAAGAAACATTAGTGGAAAAACGCTGTTTAACGTCGGTTATTTTGAGCTTTTAACATCTCATTCATAATCGATGTCAAAACCGGTGACGTCAATGGGACGTCACCCATCCTACACAACAGACTTCTATATAGGCGTCAGTTAGTTCCATGTCAGACGTCACTACACGTCGGTGCAGGCGTAATCCGACGGCTAAAGGCAATATATAGATGTCGGATGATGCACTACCCGACGTCTAAGAGCACATAAAGACTTCAAACATGTCACTGACTGCCGTCTAATGTCACTATTAAACGTCGGTGTATGCATTAAGCGACGTTTAATATAGACATTGTGTTTTAGTGCAGTTTTGTTCCTGTCTTTGGACAGTCCAGTAGCACATTCTTTCTTTGCTAGTTTCCCCCGAAAAAAAGCTTGCCTCTTTTGAATTTCTCATGGCATTTCGACCCAAAACTGAACCTGGGTCTTTGCTTAGTTCCATTTTCAATCGCAAGAGGTAAAAATTACGGTGAAACGATAACTAGGCAACGACCCAGGGTTGATTTGGATCGAAATGTCACGAGAAATCCAAAAGACGCCGCTTTTTCTGGGAGGCAGCTAGCAAAGGAAGAATGTGGTACTGCGTTACCCTAAGAGAGGAACAAAACTGCACTAAAACACAACACAAGGAAAACAAATTTTAATTAGTTGAACCAGAAGATAATCGATGAAAGACTGAACAATGTTTAAATGGTAAATATAAAAAAACACGCACCTGGGATGCAATGCCGCAAGAGAGAAAAAGGAGAGGAGGAAGACGATGCATGATGTTATCAGAAACAATGCAATGCCGCAAGAGGGAAAAAGGAGAGGAGGAAGACGATGATATCAGAAATTGCAATGCCGCGAAGAGTTTGCGGTTTATTTAACATGAAATGGGGCGTCGATTTCTCCAGAGACCGACGTCTATGGTCACCTAGATGTCGGGTATCTAACTAATTCGACGTCCAGGATAACATCAAACTGACTTTTTGAATGCCCATTAGACGTCGGCCACCAGGGGAGCCGACACCTAGGGCGCTGAACCGATTGACGTTTCATTTCCTGTCAGGGACGTAGACGACAGTTTTGAAGGGACGCCGACGTCTATAATAATATAGATGTCGGTCCTCCGCTATCGGACGTCGAAATGCCTCGGAGTTTGGTGAACATAATTAATTACAGTCGCATAGACGTCGCTCCCCCAAAAATGTGACGTCTAGATTGTAGAAATTTTTGGCTTCCCGCCTTCCGGACAGACCATAGACGTCGGTGTTTGGCTACCTGACGTCTAATCGCCTGGGAATCAGGTGACCAACATTAATTACAGCCAAGTAGACATCGGCCCCCATCACAACCGACGTCAAATGTACAGGAGAAGTCTGTCTTCTCGCCTACCTCATTACATTGGACGTCGGCTTAGGGCAGAGCTGACGTGTACTACATAATAGACGTCTCATTACCTTGAATTCGACGTCTAGGTTACCATCTTATTTACGATAATGCCACTGGTCATCATAAGACATCGGTGAAGCGCTAACAGACGTCTATGAGCTGACGTTAAACAGGTTTTTCCACTAGTGAAAATGAGTTTAAGGGAATGAAGACAAAATAATACTCATCAAACGATCTAGCATAATGCTATGATTGTCATAAGAAAGGTCACTTCAAGACAAGTTGTCAACAAAAAAAAGAAATGAGAAAGGCAAGAAATCACATTCCAGGAAAAAAATTGTTGAGGTTGCTTTAGTGTCTGATAGTTGTAAGTTGGTTGGGATGTTGGTGGAGTATGTATAATTAACATCGAGACCCACTTATCACATGTATCTAGTGAAAGCGTTATTTGAAACCTTAGAATTGGAAGAAGGTGACTAATCATTCTTAAGAACAATGAAGCCTGGAAGGTGCAAGGCATGGGGTCTATCATAATAAAGATGTTTTATAATAAGAAAATGCTTTTGCATGAAACGAGGTATGTTCCAAAGCTTAAGGACAAATCTTTTGTCGATCAAATGTTTAATCGAAGTGATTTAACAACCAAGATGGAACAAGGAATAACAAAGATTCTACAAGGAGCATATATTGTAGCTATAGGCGAGAAAAAGAATCATTTGTACATTTTCGACGATTCAACAATGATCTTGCATGTGTCTATGACTAGTCGGACGATGTAGGATAAGATGAAGTTATGACATCTAACCCTAGTACACATAAGTGAAAAGTGTTAGGTGTTGCTAGAGAAGTATAACCTATTATTAGGTGATAAGATGGAGAGGTTGGAGTTTTGTGATAATTGTCTATTGGGAAAATCTCATATATTGAAGTTTGAGACTGGTAAACATGTGTCCAGTAAACCTTTTGAGTATACTCTTATAGACTTGTGTAGGGGTGGGTGATAACGGTTGAAAATAGCGTTATTTTATACTTCATTTTGATACTAAAAACACCCTTTATGACTTAAAAACTAGCTTGAAATCATGTTTTTACTTAAGTTATGAGAATAAGAGAGTTGAAGGTGGAATTATGGATTTTATGTTTGGTTTTCCTTGTTTTAACAGGAATTATGATGATTTGGAAGAAAAGTTGAAGTATCAAGGAGTTGGAACTTAGAAGAGCTGGAGAAACATCAAAAAGAGGAATTGCAGATGATGCTGAGTGCCCTTTTTGGGGCCCTCAACGCTGAAGTCTCGCATTGGCGCCTGATTCCCTTTTTCTAAGGCCCTCAGCGTAGCAGTCTCGCACTCACGCTTGAGCGCCCTTCCAGTACCGCTGAGCGCCAGTTTTGTACCGCAGGTGACGCCTAGGCGCCCTTCCAGGGGCGTTAAGCGCAAAGCTCTCGCAGTCACGCCTGGGCGCCCTAAGTTGGGGTGTTGAGCGCCGGCGAGTGGGCTTGGGCTGTGTTTTCTGTAATTATTTCGAGCTATTTAACGATTTGGACGATCTAGAGAGGTATCTTTTGACAGAAAGAGGCGCATAAACACTTATTCTCACCCCTTGGAGGCAGATTTGGATGCGGAAGCTCCTATCTTCAACTTTTAGGGTTTTATCTTTCATTCTTTTCTATTATTCATCTAGTTTCACCATGTCTATGGTGAACTAAACTTCAATTGTTGTTGGGGAAACGATATAATCCTTTGAAACTCTCATGTATTAAATTGGTTTATATTATAAATGCTTTGTTCATTAATTGTTAGGGTTTTTCCTCTATACTCTATGCTTATTGTGTTTAATCCATTCATAGCATGATAATTGATTTTGTCGATATGGACACAAACGGGGAAATGTAGATCTGAGGAATCTCTCCTAAAAGTAGTATTGCCTAGACATAGGGATGTGAGGGTTGGTTGCCTTTAAGCTTTTGTGCGTAAGTAATGCAGAATTAATTGCTAGGGAAACAAGACACTGTAAACTAATAATTAAGGATAGGCTTTCTTCATCGAGACATCGAGTTTAAAGTAAATTAGAAAGTGGCATTAACATTAATGAAGAAGACGAATTCATAAATACATGAGAGTGGATAGGATAAGTCGAAAGCCCCAACAACATAGTCATTCCATACTTTACAAATCGTTCACCTGTGCATTCTTATTGTTAATTGATCACAACTTGCATTCATGTTTATTTTCTGCATTATAAACCAAATGATTTTGTTCTCAAGTCTTAATTAATCAAGAAATCACTGTTAGGAAACAAGTTGGCTTCGTTTTACACCAAGAGGGGGGGGGGTGAATTGGTGTTAGTTCAAAATCAAAATCTTTTTGCAATCTTGGTATGAAAATTCAAAGCTTTTGATCTTTCCTTGAAATGCAAGTAATGAAAAATTCAATGCAGCGGAAAAACGTAGTTGACTTTAAAACAGTTAAAGTCGACTGAAATAAAGAGTGCAGGGATAGAGAAAATCAAACACTGGTTTTTATACTGGTTCGGCCAACAATGCCTACATCCAGTGTCCTTCCAACCTTGGAAGCAAATGCACTATAATGGTTGCGGTTTTTACAACAAGGAATTTATAGAAGCACCACGCAAAAATATAAATCTCCTCTCTAACCCAAAACCAAATATAGCTGCACACACCAAACCAAAATTGCATCAAGAATCCCCTCTTCTACAATCTGAACCCACGTTGAACAATCCTCAACGTGTAACCAGCACTCTTCACAGGATGCCAAGCCTATCACAACATGCTTCACAGGTTGCCAAGCCTATCACAACAGACTTCACAGGTTGCAAAGCCTTCAGTCAAATACAACAATCTTCACAGGATGCCAAGCCTTCAAGATCAAACCAGAAGCACCTTCTTTGTGCAGATGTTGATCAATCAGTGTGCGGAATTGTCTCCTCAATCTGAATCTCTCTCAAGAAAGATCACCACTGTCTTCTTGGAGAATTCTTGGAGCTTCCAAAACTGAGAACTTTCTCTGAAACAGGACAATGAAAATGTTAGATCACAAAAGTCTCAGAACAATTCGTGTTCTGATCTATTTATAGTTTTCCTGTCATTCTCAGTCGAATAGCCTACTAATACAGTCGATTGTATTAAAACAGTTATAACAGACAGTCAACACAAAGGCTCCTCAGTCAACCAAATCAATGCACATTCAAGACAGTTGACCCAGTCAGTCAATCGTAACTAACTTTTAAAAATATAGCCGTTGGAGCAAGTAGGCATAACAAAATTCCAAAAATAACAGCAATACAGTCGAATAGGTGTTCCACATTGTCGACTGACACTTGAAAAAACACTTTGAAATTCTTTTCATCTCAAAATCTCATCATGCACATGTTCACAAAATCTGTACAAAGATTTTAGCATAGTCGAATCCATTACCAGTGTATTCGACTAAACTAGACCTTTATCACAACAAGTATAAGTTCATAAAAGTGCTTGTGATCTTTTCTTCAGAAATGTGGAGAAATAATCAAAATTATTTTATCACACATTTCAATACAAGCATGTTCTAAACATATAACACATAATCATTCATAGGAACACACATTGCAAAATAACAAAACATGTTCAACAAAAGCATTCAAATCAGTTTGGTATATCAGCTGAACATGTAATACTCAAACTTATGTACTATTATTAAGCAGTGTGTTGTCATCATCAAAAACCAGTTTGATATAGAGTTTGTGTTGTCAACAATCTCAACAATCACATGATTGTCTAGGCAATGATTCTCTAGGGAAAACGATACTTGGTCTTACCAACTATATTACTTGATACGATTCGGTACACTTGTCGGAGTCTTAACAAGTTTTTGGCGCCATTGTCGGGGACTCGTGGTTTAACTATTCTATTCGTGTGATTATTGATTAACTTTGACTTGATTTTTTTTTATTTTGCTTTCGTTTTGTTCTAATAATTGCTTTCTAGGGTTTTGTTTTCTTGTGTATGCAGGATACGATTCGTACTAGAAGCAAGAAAAACTCGGAACCTCTTCTTAAAGGATTGAGAGAGACTAGAAGGAGAAGGAGAAACAAAACGTCTAGAGAATTATTTCCTTCTCCAAAGACATTGTTACAACCTTCATCGCAAGTATCTTACCAGAGCACTAAAGAGATGGCTAGAGAGAATAATGGTAAACACGCACTTTGGCAGATTACACAACAATAGTTGATCCGTACAATGGTGAATAAATTATGTTCAAATAAATGAAAACAAAGTTGATCCGTACAATCTGCAAGCTACAACATTCAGACAAGTACATGGGAAGTTGTTAAGACCCTGGCAAGTGTACTAGATCGTTATCAAGTAATATAATTGGTAAACCCAATATCGTTCTCCCAAAGGACTCAAAGGCATAATCTTTCACGTAAACTAATAGCATAAGATTTGAGAAAAGAAATTAATTTGAGTTTTTGTATGCAAGACAAAAGTAAACATGCAAATACAGTGATTCAATTGGCTAAAAGAAAATATGGATGAATTATTGTACGTCCCCGTATCAATAAAGACAAACAATATTTACCGAATGAGTTAAACGATAAAAGCATTAAATACAGGTAAGGAACCCAACAATTGATAAATCAAGCATATGCAAGCATATAAACTAAATAAGAATTTGGATATATGAGAGTGTCAAAAGAATACATTGTTCCCCAACAACAAAGGCTTTAGTTCACCATAATCATGGTGAAACTAGATGAAATAGAATGGAAGAATGGAAAAGCAAACCCTAGGTTTGATGAAATGAACCCTAAGCATCCAAGAAATCTCCTCCAAGGTGTGTAGAGCTGCTGTGGGCGTTTCTCTCTGCCAAAAGCATGAGTTTTGATTCGCACTGGGTCTATTTATAGACCAGAAAGATCTCAGAATCCAAAATATAAAAACAGACAACCGCCTAGGCGCCAAAGTTGACCGCTCAGCGGTTTGCCTTCAAGCCGCGCTACCGCCTAGGCCTAGATTGACCGCTGAGCGGTTTGCCTCTAATCGTTTTGGACGCTCAGTGTCACCGCCTGGGCGCCAAACAGTGGCTCCCCATCGAATTGGACGCTCAGTGTTGGAATTTGACGCTGAACGGTCCATAGACTCTTTTTTTCTTCCTTTTTCTCCTTCTTTCTTGAGTCTATGACCTTCCTACTTCACTTCCATCTTCCATTCTCATATAAAACCCTTCAAAATAATGCAAAACAAGCATAATATCTCTAAAAACAGCTTTTGACTCTCATGTGACACAACTTGAGTGTTTTGCCTAATTCTAAGCTCATTCTAAACCAAAAGGGTGTGTTTTGATATCAAATTTATGCATGAAAATAACGGTTTTTAAACCGTTATCAGAAGTCAGTGTGCTAAAATATTTGGGTCATCCATTCAGAATCAGAACCATGTTTAGCCATTCATTTCAACTCCTACATAGCACAACCATTAACAGCATATGAATTCCAGTTGATGACCAAATTGAACTATCACCAAATTTTACCTCATTCAGGAACATCAGCCACTTTGTATGACTCTGCACTGACCTTAGCCAGCCAAAAACTAGGAAAAAGTGTCTGCAATAAATTGAACCACAATAAATTAAAACTCAACTGAAATACACTCTCATCCAATCAACATTATAGTAACTGCCAATAGTTGTTAATAGTTTTTCCTGCACATTCAGCTTGTATATAAAGAGTTCACACCTTCTCGTTTGCATCTAACATTCATTCTCACTCTTTTCTTGCAGTTTCGGATATGTATTCAGCATTGTATATAAGGCATCCCATACCCAAAGTTCTTCTTTTCAACTTCTTTCATTGACATTCATAATTGTTAAGCCCTTGGCAAGTGTACCAGATCGTTATCAAGTAATATAAACGGTAAGACCGAATATCGTTCTCCCAAAGGACTCAGTGGCCTAAATGTTCGTGTGAATTGATTTTATAAGACTTAAAAGAAGAATAAATTGGTAGTATTGATGCAAAAACAGAATTTAAACATGTAGATGCAAATTTAAATCAGTTGGCAAAGAAGACTATGAATTAATGGAGTTGTTGGGGTTTACAATTTATCTTTATCCACTCTCCTATATCTATTATTCTTGTTAAATTCGCTTTATTATCAATGTCATGCAGCTATCTAATCTACTCAAAACCCGATTCCTCGGCGAAGAGAGCCTATTATCAATACTAGTTTACCATTCCTAGTCTCCCTAAGTAATCAATAACGCATGATAAACAGAAGTTTAAAGCAATTGGTCATCCTACTCCTATTCCTAGGTAGTATTGCTTAACCAAGAGAAATCCTATCAGTTCGAGACTTCCCCGTACGTTACCATATTGAAAAAATCAAAGATCAATACACTGAATGAGTTAAACGATGCAAGCATGATAATCGGATAAGAAAACCCAAACTATTGATAATACAAGCATGTGAATAAAACAAGAATTTCAATATAAGAGAATTTCAAAAGATTACATTGTTCCCCAACAATAAAGCGTTTAGTTCACCATGGACATGGTGAAACTAGATGGAATTAATGAAAAGAATGGAAGAATAAACCCTAGAATTGGTGATTCAGAGCTCCCGCATCCAAAAACCGCCTCCAAGGAGTGAAGAATAGCTCTGGACGTCTCTGATTGCCAAAAGATTACTTCTGAAATCGCACTGGGTCTATTTATAAGCCAAAAAAATAACAGAAATTCGGCCCAGGCCCATTCATTTAGGCGCTCAGTGCTAGCTAACGCTCAGCGGTGGCAACGCTAGACGCTCAGCGCTTGTTGGACGCTCAGCGGTCTGCGTCTTGGATGCCCAGCATTGGGTTAGCGTTGGGCGGTGGTCGCGACACCTCTTTTTCATCTTTTATTGCCCTTTTTCTATTCCAAGTCCTTCCTTCTTCATCTTCATCATTCAATTCTTGTAAAATCCTGCCAAAACAATGTAAAACCAAGCATAATATCTCTAAAACCACTTTTGGCTCTCTTGTTCACTAACTTAAACAAAATGCATGATTTCAAGCTAATTCTAGGTCATAAAGGTTGTGTTTTGATATCAAATTAATGTATAAAAATAACGGTTTTTAGACCGTTATCAATAATACATAACTAAATACCTTAGAAGTCAGGTTTTTTATACTATTATCTGTTTAAACAGATTACCCAGTATGGTAAATTTGTTCTCTTTAAAATTATTACCGAAAAAGATTATTCTCTTCTTCTTTATAATGGCTGGAATTGGCTTTGAGGACCTGCTTCCTGTCATGGCCAACAAGCTTGGTGGGGAGGGGCTTATGAAAGAGCTCTACAACGGGTTTGAGCTGCTAGTGGACAAATAAAAAGGTTATAATCAGACAAAACAAAGCTTCAATACTAACATGAAAAACAAAGCATTAAGGTTATAATCTTACGTACATGTACTTTAGATAACTAACAAATTGTGACAAAGCTTCAATAATCGAAATTAATAGTAGCACTTGAAGGTCTCACTTCATCTTGAGAGGTTATCTCTACAAAAATAAAATAAAATATTTCATAATTTTTGAACACTTAAAATATAAATTAAAAAATATATAAATTTGTCGTATAATCTCACCTTGCTCAAATTTATCAAGTTCTTTAGGATCCTCATCAAAAAGTATAGAGAAAGGTGTTCCTTTTAACCAATCTTGTGTGCAAACAAGCACTTCCACTATTTTAGGTGTTAGGTAACTACGATAAGGACTAACCACTCTTCCTTTGTACTGAATGCACACTTTGATGCTACTGTAGAGATAGGAATTCCTAACACGTCTCGAGCCATGTTCGCATGGATAGGAAATATAGTCGAGTTGACTTTCCACCAATGTAAAATATCAAACTCAACTGACTTTATATAAGGTTCGGGATCCTCTCTCAAATATTTATCCAACTCTGATATATAATCAAATCTACGTCCTGTAGCTCTAGGTAGAAACTCATGCCATAAGGATCATCATCATCATCATCTAGTTGAGATTCTTGTTTGCTACTTTGAGAACCCTCCTCAATACCTTGATATTGTTCATAAAGTGATTTTAAGGATGACAATAATTTTGATTTCAATTCACTGGCCATACTAGATTCAAATAGGTAGTCAATGAAGTAATTAACAAAATCCAACTTACTCCTAAGGTCAAGCACAACAACAATCAATAATAAGATATTAATTCCATTAGGATTTCCCCAATATTTTCCATACTTGCCCTTCTTCCTCATTGACATCAGTTTTATGCTCACATCACCACTCTCAGAATATTGTCCAATCTGTTTACCAATTCCAAACACCTCCTTCATATACATATGACTAGTGACATAAGAAGAACCAGAAATGCGTAGGGTAGAGTCATAAAACATCTTTAAAAATGGTAGAATAGACTTCGCATATTCCCAATCCTCTTATAATGGCACACCACCATTACTTTTGGCCATTTCAACACCAAATTTCTTATCTTGCATATCTAGCAAGACAAAGACATCTTTGTACTTCAAGCTTGCCTCTAACGTTAAGTCAATTGAATTCCACCTGGTTTCAACATCAAGGCAAACAATACCTTTATAAGAAATTCCCTCTTGTTCAACACATGCCTTGAATCTAACAAATCTAGTGGGAGAAGATTTCACATATTTAACTACACTCCGGATTTTTGAAATTGAATCTTTGATCTCTTTTAAGCCATCCTTCACAATCAAACTCAATATATGAGCACAACAACGCATATGGACATATTCACCCTTTAAGACAAGACAATTCCAAGATAACATCCTTATTTTCAAGTACTAGACCCCAACATCATTTGTTGTAGCATTATCTACGGTGATACTAAGGACTCGCTTCAACTCCCAATTATTCAAACAAGCCTCAACATGTTTAGCAATGAGCTCCCCTGAATGTCCCATTGTTTGAGAAAAATTCAAAATTTTCTTTTGAAGTTTCCAATCATTATCAATAAAGTGAGCTGTTAAACTCTTGTAATTTAGGTTTTGGATTGAAGTCCATGTGTCTGTAGTTAAACCAACCCTCTTACACTGCTTTGAAAAAAACATTTTCAACGTTGTTTTTTCCTCTTCATAGAGTTCCCACATTTCACGCCTCAATGTAGTGCGGAATGGGACTTCAAATCGTGGTTGCAAGGACCATACAAAGTCATGGAAGGCCTCATTTTCCACAAATCGAAAAGGAAGCTCGAACTTCACAAACATCTTCACCAACTTCATTCGAGATGTATTTTGGTCAAATTTAGAAATAGTTGGTGAAGGGCTAACACTAACTTCTGTGGTTGATCATAAAAGTTTTTGCCTTTGGAATGCTTCTCTATTAGGATTTTCTTTGCATCTCGCCAAATGATTCCTTGTCCCGCTTGTTCCATCCAAATATTTAATCAAATCTCCACAATAAATACATTTAGCCTTCTTCTCAGAATAAGTTTCTTGTTTAGTAAAATGTCCCCACACATCTGATCGACCTTTACTATTCTCAGTTGACGATGAATCGATACAAGGAGGTAAATGATCCATTCTGAAGTATTTGGTGTGGGGGTTTCTACCGTTTCTGTCATTCACGTCACTACATTAATTAAGAGTTCAAATTACTATCTATGATTTAATGGTCTAATCTTTTAAACCTAAAAATATTAGTGCATCAACTACGTTAACAAATTATATAGAATATGATATGAGATGTAAAATTAATGCATATCAAATGTGAAGAAACAAGAAATGCTACTAAAGGTTACCTATTAAAATGTATTTGGCATCAAAGTGTTTGTCAAAATGCATGCAAGAAATAAACTTTTGTAGAAAACATAATTCACAACTAGAACATGTCTATATCAATGAAAATTTTCAAGAAATGCAATCAAAATTAATCAAATGCAATGGAATCACGACTTCATGTTGTAAACCAAGATTATCTAGCAAAAGCACTTAGAGTGATACACAAGAACTTTTTATAGAAAATTATAAATGAGCACTTAACTAGCTAAAACTAAATGAAGTAAAAGACACTATAATTTTAACATCTAAATCTAGTTATAACAATGCTAATGACCTACTGGAACAATTAATTTCAGAAAGTCACAAATTTTGGTTCATATCCCCAAATTTACCAATTCTAAAAAACCAAAATTCTCAAGAAAAAGGTTATGAACCAACGAGTCAATTGACAATGCGAGCATGTTTTAAATGTGTAAAAGACCAAACATCAATTATTAAAACTGAGATTCAAGCATAAAATCTAGCACATCTTAAAACCTATATTATCAACTATCAGAATCATCTATCTAAACTAACCCAGCTTCCAATTATTGAAACCTATAAAATGAAATTAAAACCTTAACTAAGAATTTGATCAAGTATCTAAGGTGAAACGAAAGTAAATCACATGAGAGATAATTAGAAACATCAACTAGAAGAATAAAATTATGAATGCAAATAAGGCCTTAAATTATGCTCAATAGAAAGACATTTCACAAAAGTATTGTCATTATCATTACAATGCTCTCACAACCCAAGCAGTATTAGCATACACTTATAATTTTTAAAGACAGTCCATTATAAATTATCAAGTAGATCATTAGAAATTAAGCTACATAAAAAGGTTGAATGCAAAGGGAAGACCACCTTTTCAGCATCTAATTGATCAAACAAACAAATAAGAATATCAAATAGAAATGGACCCAAAATTATCGTGGCTCTTCAATAATGGTGGAGGCTTTTCTTCTTCAATAGCTTGGAAATCAGGATGAAATGGTGAATAATATTGAAATCCACTACTTTGATTTATCATCATCTTCAAAATTTCCCATATCTTGAGACTTCTTTTTTCTATAAAATATTTCGTTAAAGCTTCCAATTTTGGTCAAAAGTGTTGTAGCAGGGAATTTACTATCCAAAACGTGGTTTTTTTTTCCATAAAAGACCCATCATCTCTTTCTTCATGTTGTCTTTGTAAGAGAATATAAAACTCACCCTCACCAAGGTCATTAAATTTTCTTTTCATGAAGGGACGATGCTAAACAGATATAGATTATTAGAAAGATTTTTACTAAATTCAAATGGATGGATAGGTAGATACATATAAATTCTAATGGCTTTAACTTCTTCAATGTATTTCAAGAAAGAAAAGTGAATAAACAGAAACTTGAAAGTGATTACAGAAAAAACTAGAAAGTTTATACAAACTAGAGAAAAAATTCTCGGCATCAACTATGATTCATACTGAAATGGTGAGACAGGGGAGCAATAAGTTTATACAAAATTAATGTGGATGAGAATATAAACAAATCAAAATAAATAACTTCCTCTAGATGAATTGAATTTAAAATTGAAGTATTGAACAAAAGATTGAAATGAAGACCCACTTGAAACAAAGACCAAGAGATTGCTCCCCATCCTTAAAAACACGCTTAAAAGAGTCCTTGAAGACTGAATGACCAAATATTTCAGACAGGACAACAAGGCCACCAATTTTTTCAACTACAACTTTGATTTCTGCTACTCCAACCTATTGATTCACATTTCAAGACAATAATGTCCATCAAACAGAAGAAGATGAAAATGAGCAGAATAACGAACAACATAAATTCATTTACCAAATCTGGTCTTTCAGTGGAGGGACCACCAACCAAAGCAATGATCCTAGCCCTAGTCTTGGGATTACAAGCACCAAGCAACACCGTTGGTACGCTCAACGTCACGCCGGTACACTGTGCAGGGCACTTCCCGATCGAAACTAATCATTGGTAAGTTTGCAAGCAGAAGGTGTTGAACTGCGTATGTTTTTCATTGGAGGAGATTAGATTAAGGAGGTGTTGAATTGCGTAGGATTTTCGTTGGGACAAAGTGGACATGAGGACTCAAGAAACTTAAAAAAATAAAAACACAGTTCACACCAGTTAACTGTACTAAAATTATAATAGGTTTAGTTTATTTAAACTGAACCAAAAATAGAGTATTAGTTTTTAGTAAAAATAGATTAGTTTATTTTAAGTATAATACAATATAGTTAACTATAGTTCAGTACAATACAATTATTTTTGCCCAACCTTAGACTTGTGGGTCCAACACAAGCTCAAACTCAAAGTGGAGGGTCATATTTCCTTATTAACTTAGACAATTACTAAAGAATGTTGTGATTTTATATCTCTCAAAAAAGTAAGATTGATACTTTTCAATAGTTTAAGTTGTAGTACACCATGGTGAGTAATCAACAACAGACCAAACTAAAAGTTCCAATGACAAACAATGGGTGGAATTTGTTTTAGGGGTGTTCAATGAGTTTTGTTAGGAATAAGGTATACAAAGGAAAAAGATGATTACAAGTACACAAAAAACTGGGTTGACTAAGAAGATGAACAAAACCATCTTGGAGAGGGTGAGATGTATACTTCTAGGAGTTAGATTGCTAAAGTCCTTTTGTCGGAAAGTTGCAAATACTATTGCCTACCTAAGAAACAATAGTTAATCATCTACTCTAAATTGCAAGACTCCTATGGAAATATATGAATTGAAAGGCTTGCAAATTGTGAGAATCTAAGAATGTTTCACTAGAACAATAAAGGGACATGACAGCGATTATTTTCCCTTATACGTGGTGGTTCTGCAACCGAGACATATACAAGCGAGGCAAAAAGGGATATGCTTTTTGCCTCAGTTCTGAACCGAGGCAAAAAGGTGTGTGTTTTTACCTCGGTTCAAATCCAACAGAGGTAGTAAAGGGTTTTTTTCTTTTTTTGTGTTTTTTTTTTGTTTTCACCATTCGCCAAATTAGTTGTTAGCCCTTGGCTGCAATCCATCAACGCCTACTGCTCCATCTCACACCACCATCATCAAAGATTCCCAATTGCAAAGAACAAAGAACGAGGACGACACACTCCCACCACCACCTGCAGAGAATCAATCAAACACCACCGCTCTTGAAGAGAATCAATCAAACATAAAACAACCCAATCAAAATAAAAAAAAGGGGAGGGAAGGAAACTTCCTCCTTCTTAGAGAAGAAGAAGAACAAGAACGACCACCACACCCTTGCGCCCCCGCCACATCTTCGCCGCGCCTCCGTCATGCCATTGATGATCCCTCCGCCACGCCTCCATCGGAACAGAGAAGAGGAAGGAAGCCTCCCTCTCGCCAACGTGAAAGAAAATGGGAGAAAAGAGAGGAGTGATGCAACTTATGTTTGAAAATGCCTCTATTCGCAAAATTTAACCCTAAACATATATTATTACTCTGGTTATTTTTTTAACCAAGGCAGTAAGGGTCTATGGCCTCGATTTTATAAAGAACTGATGCCTAAACCCTCTAAAAAAAATCAGCTATTTTATGCCTCAGTTTTTTAAACAACCGAGGTAATAGATCTTTGCAATAATTACAAAAATGCCACCGCACCAGTTTTAGGCATCAGTTCTTTTTGAACTGAGGCATATACATTTGCGATAATTACAAAAATGCCACCGCGCCAGTTTTAGGCATCAGTTCTTTTTGAACCGAGACATATACGTTTACGATAATTACAAAAATGCCACCACGCCATTTTTTTCTTCGGTTACAAATCAACTAATGTCAAATGCGCGAGTTAAAATCCTTTTTTTACTAGTGTTTGGTTGTACAAGTAAAGAATGATAAATTAGAGGCATGGGCTAAAAGGCTATTTTCATCTGATATGAAAAATTTGTGAAGGGGTCCATGTTATGGAGGTTGGAGTTAGAGAGACCTGATGCTTTGTCAACAAGGATATATGTAGAGATCCAAAGAAAAGGAAAGATAAAATCAATCTTGAGGTTATGCCTTTTCGTGATGGATCAAACCATCAAGTGGTGTCAGGCGATAACGCATCAAATAATGTGTACCAACCCTCTACCCCTTACATGAGAAGTCCTAAATGTAAATAGGTGGACTTCAGTTATTAGCTCATGCATGATAGGGAGTAAAGAGCAATCAAACCTACACCAAAGGTTTACATAAGTTGACTTTGTCAACTATTCTTTGACAACAATTGAGGAGATAAATAACTTAGAGCCTAGAAGCTTCAAGGATGTTATAGAAGGACCAGAAGGTCAATTGTGCCTGGTTGTCACAGAGAAAGAGATTAAATCTTTGAGGAAGAACCACATGTTGATGCTTGTTGGTCTACTAACAAACCAGAAGGTGGTAGGATTTTTTTTTATCAACAAATGTTAGTTGTTAGTATTTTGTTAGTAGGGGGAGTTGAATTCATAACCTCTCCCATCCTTTCTTCCAAATCCTTCAAGCTAATCTTATAACTTACCAAGTGTTAGTGGGGGGATTTAAACACACAACATCTCCTATCCTCTTCCAACATTACCACTAAACCACCTTATATGATGCAATTGGATGTTCAAGCAAAAGGAAAAATATTCACAGTTAGACTGGTGGCAAATTTTTTTATACAAGTAGATGGGGTAGACTATAATGAGATATTCTCACTTGTGATAAAACATTGTCCAATAAGGAAATTGATGTCTATTTTTAACTAGTACAACTGGTGTTGGAACAATTTGACGTGAAGATAACTTTTCTACATGGAATCTTGGAAGAGATCATGTACATGCAACAACCTGAGGGGTTTATTGAAGATGGAAAGGTATGTTGTTTGAAGATATTATTGTACGGATAAAAGATAAGTTTAAGGTAATGGTACAAGAGATTTGATGACTTCCTAAGGCAAATGATATTGAGAGAAATAGTTATGATAGTTATGTCTACATCTTTAAAAAAAGTGGGTGTTGCTCTTGATCTTATACATATAAGATATCATTATACTTAGCTAGTATAAAAATTTCTTGGAGAAGCTAAGAAAAAAGCTTAGAGTTTTAAGTGAAGAATTTTGGTCCAGTGAGACATATTATAGATGAACATACAGAGATATCAAATAGTTAGGATACTATTAACTCCTTGGAAAGTGCACCATATCGTTCAAGTAATATAGATTCTAAGTCCAGATATCATTTCCCAAGGGATTTGTATTTGTTTAGGTAATTATATTACATACTGGTTTAAGTAATGAATATAAACGGTGATTGGTTCAATATACTACAAACATATAAAGTTACTGAATATAAAGATTATAAAATGATATAGGTAAAGACCCATTGGAGTTGGACTTCATGACCCAAACTCTAAGAACTTATCCATATAATATATCTCTAATATATTCAAGCATTCACATCACAAGTATACAACCTCTAATTCCTTAGAGACAAGTTCTAAAGATTCATGTGAAAATACTAATCGTTTAGATATTCAAACACAAGATTTTCATTAAAAAAAGATGTCTAGAATGACCAAGAGCCTTGGTCTATGTCTAGAGCTAAGTCTCTTGGTTGTTCTATCCATGTCTAGGTTTCAAAGCATTCTGCAATGACTACATACCACAAAATAGCATAGACATTCCATCATCCAAGTGAATAAAAAGGATAGAACATAAGAAATATGAAAGATATTCTAATGGATAGAAAAAACTACAAAGAGTTTAGGTACATTACATTCAACCCCAATAAAATGGAGTTTAACTGCTCCTACACATCTAGAACAGAAGAATAGAGTGGAATGAGGAAAAGGATGAAGGAAGATGGAGCTCTTGAGCCCTAGAAGTGCATCAACTCGTATCTTGAGCTTCAGCTGCCTTCCCATGTCCAAAAACTATCTTTTTCTTCAACTCTCAACACTTTAAAGGGTCACCAAAAAGTGTTTTCTCGCTAGGCCACCAAATCCTCTCGTTGGGTGAGAGGTAGCTACTTAGACACGTGACTTTTTCCAACTCGATGGACCTCTTGGTTGGACTAGTGTTGCCAAGCTCCCACTAGGCAAGTGGAGAAGGCTCGCTGGGCGAGCCAACTTCTGACAACAACACTTTAATAAGCTTTAATCTTCCAATTTCTGCAAAATAACCCAAAAAATGATAAGTACCTATATCTATAACACCTATATACAAGTCTTGCATCTTTTCAAGGAATTCAACACAAAATAAATGATAAAAAGACAAATAAGGAGTTCTAATAAGTGTTAATAATAGGTAACTATCACACTTATCAGATACTATGTCTATATCAACATTGCTACTTAGAGAAAGTGATTAAAAGGGTTAAGATGCATGAATATAAACATATGGGAGCACCTTTGAGACATCACACAAAGCTCTGAGTTACCCAAACTCAAAGTATAGAGAAGAAAAAAGGATGATAAGACTACTTCATATCTTAATGGAATAAGGAGTATAATATATGAGGTAGTTTGTAACAAACCAGAACTAGTGCATGTTGTTAGTATGTTTAGTAGGGTCATGGCATATCTGAGGTGTACTCATTGGGAAGCTTTGAAGTGAGCACTGAGATATCTGAATAGAATAGTATTCTCTCATCTAGTGTATAGGTGGTCTACCTATGACAGAGCTATTATAGACTGGTTTGTAGATGTTGATTATGTAGGGAATGTTGACACTAGAAGGGCATTTTTTGGGTATGCTTTTACATTATTGGGACTACAATTTGTTTGAATTCTGGTTTGCAACCAATGGTGGCTTTTTCTACTACCTAGGTAGAGTATATCATGCCTAAAAAAGGGGTAAAGGAGGAATTATGGTTAGAAAGTTGGGTATTGTAGGTTGTTCATTGTGATTGTTAAGGTGCCCTATATTTATCTTTTTAGGATGATTTCTTACTGTTTCTAAGGATTATAGAGTTATTGAAATTGTGTTATTTAAGTAAAATAAGAAAAAATAAATTTAAACAAAAAAGCATATGTGTAACATCTCAAATCTAGGATGCTACTATGCTCAACCCATTGTAATTTGCATCAATTCCATTCTTTAGTAAAACCATTTGTAATTGATAACGGTCTAAAAACCATTATTTTTACACTTGAAATTGATATCAAAACACACCCTTTATGACTTAGAATGAGTTTGAAATCATGCAAATTGCTTTAGTTAGGTTACAAGAGAGTCAAAGGTTGTTTTAGAGATATTATGCTTGGTTTTACATTGTTTTGACATGATTAAATGAGAATTGAGTGATGAAAAGTGAAGTAGGAAGGAGTTGAACTCAAGAAAGGATGAAAAAAGGTGCAAAGGAAGAATCGCAGTCACCCGCTCAACACCAGTTTCAACGCTGAGTGCTAGCTTTAGAGAGGAAGCCACTGCTTGACGCTTAAGTGCCAACGCTGAGGGTTAAAGTAAGAGTCGCGCACACCACTAAGCGCCAGATTCACCGTTGAGCACTGGAACTTCTCAGAGACAACACTGTTTAACGCTTGGGCATGACCGCTGAGCGTTCATTTGAGTGTCGCACCTACCATTGAGTGGTGAACTCACCGTTGAGCGGTGTACTTATGGGCCTGGGCCAAAATTTTGTTATTTTTCTGTATTATAAATAGACCCAGAACGCACCAGAGAAGAAATCTTTTGGCAGAGAAAGACGACAGAACACTCTCTTCACCCCTTGAAGGAGGATTTTGGATGTGGGAGCTCCAATCTACCAAATCTAGGGTTTATCTTTTCATTCTTTCCATTCAATTCATCTAGATTCACCATGAATATGGTGAACTAAACCCTTTGTTGTTGGGGAATGATGTAATCCTTTTGAAATTCTCTTATATCGAAGTTCTTATTTTATTCATATACTTTCGTTATCAGTAGTTTGAGTTTTCTTCTTTGAATTTAAAGCTTGCATTGTTTAACTCATTCAGTGTCATGATCATTGATTTTGTCGATATGGGAACGTACGGGGAAATCTAGACATGAGGAGAGTCTTGATTATGAAATATTACCTAGGAATAGGAATAGGACGGTCAATTGCTTTAAGCTTCTATCATTAATGCATGACTAATTACTAGGGAGACTAGGAATAGTAAACTAGTAATTGGGAATAGGCTCTCTTCGCCGAGGAATCGGGTTTAGAGTAAATTAGAAAGTTGCATGAACATTGATAACAAAGTTGAATTTAATAAGAATAGTAGATATAGGAGGGTGGATTAGGATGAAACCGTAAACCCCAGCAACACCATTCATCCATATCCTTATCTGTCAATTGATCACGTTTTTTGCATACATGTTTATTTTCGTCTTTGCATTACAAAATCAAATTATTATTCCTTTAAGTCTTATGAAATCAATTTACATGAACGTCTAAGCCTAATAGTCTCTTGGGAAACGATATTCGGACTTACCGTCTATTTATTACTTGATACGATCTGGTACACTTGCTAGGGTGTTAACAAGATTTTGGCGCCGTTGTCGGGGACTCATTGGTTTAACTTTTCTAGTAGTGTGAATTTGATTGAATTTGACTTGATTTTTTTTATGTTTATTTTTGTTCTAATAAATGTTTTCTAGGGTTTTGTGCCTAATGTTTGCAGGATGCAGTTTGGACAAGAATTTAACTATATGGGCACTCAATTCTGCCAAGATGATCTCAACCATTGGGGGAAACCTCACTCAAGCATAAACCTAAGTCAATATGGGCAAGTTGTCGTACAAATTAAGAGATTGTTACAACAACTATGGTAGCAACAACTCTCTTTACCAACAGAAACTTGGGAGGACGATCAACAACTACAACAGCAGGTATCGGCTTTGTGTGAGAAAATCAACAGGTTTGAGGAGATGTTGGAACAAATTATGCAAATTTTCATCTCCGATCAAAAAAACAAGGAAGTGGCATTCAAAAGGATGGAGATGCAGATTCGTCACTTAAATGAGAAATTGGATAAGTTGGATTCTAGGGTTAATACTGAAGTTAACCCTAAGGAAGAATGCCAAGTCACTATCTCTGAAAGTGATAAGGTTGTTGATGAAGAAAAGATAGATAGAGATGAGAAAAAAGATAGAGGAGATAGAAACAGAAAGGTTGGGTGAGGAAGATAAAGATGATGACGAAAAAAACGAAGTGGTTAAGAGAAAAGAAAAATAGAAAAAATGTGCGAAAATAAAAAAGAAAATAAGAAAAAAGAAAAGGAGAAAGTTGAGGGATAAGAAGAATGAGAAAAAGAGGAAGAGAGGAAAAAAGAAAAGATCATATGAAAAATCCCTTCCTCATCAAAAGAAATATCATAGGAAGGAAAAGAAGTTTAAGTGCTTTATGGAAATCTTCAAATAATTGGAGATTAAAGTTCCTATGATTGAGATATGGAAACAGGTGCTTGGTGTTCTCAACTTTCTGAAAAGATTCAGCAGAAAAAAAAAGAAAAAAAAAGAATATCAAGCAAGGGGAATATCAACACCTATTAATGGGTGCTTGAGCTTTACCGGGTTAAGCTAATGATGTTAAAAGAGCGCTTAATGGGAGGCACTCTAGTGATTGTTGAACATTAATTTTCTTTTGATTATCTGGACTTGTAATTTTTAGATTTGTAAAAAATTTTTATTGGGTAGCATCTACTAAGGGATGCTAGATTAATTATGTATTCACTGAAGGATACAAGGAAGCACACCTACTGAAAGGTGTTGGAAAGTTATGCACTTACTAACAAGTGCTAGAAAGGTTTGGGTTAGGCTCGTGACGTTAAACAAGCGCTTGCTGGGAGGCACCCCAGGATTATGTTTCTTATCTTTTATTTATCTTTTGTAATTTGAATTCTTAGAATAGGTTAGCTTTAGTTGAGTAGTGTAGGGCAATGTACTTTGTCTGAAACTTTTCTATGTGATGGTTTGACTACTTGTTTGTATGAGACTATTGCTTGATGATGCTTGTTTTGAATGATGATTGAGATTGCCATATGTTGATACACAGGTGGAGTGTTCACTAGCTATGTGAACAGATGCATTGTGATTTTATGATTGTGGTTATGATGCTAAGCAGGGTGTATGATTGATATTTGAGCTGTTGAGTGAGCATAGTTGTGTGAGGTTTTTGAGCTCCAGAGTGCTTGATTGATATATTTGCTATTCGTTTGAGAGCATGAATGATTTTGACTTAGCCTTTATGATTGATTGAATTACATGTTTGTGTCATATGATCAAGGCCATTTTTGGAAGCCCTTACTTAGCCAACTTTTCGTCCCAAAGTAAAAAGAACCATATGTTCAATCCTTTTTTAACCTTAGCCTGAAACACTTTTGAAAACCCTGTTGAGAAAAATCTTTACCTTGAGTTGAGTTGAGAATAATAGAATGGTATTGATAAAGGTTCAAGTTTGCGGTTGTTGGGAGAATTGAAAGGCAAAGAAAAGCATTAAGCTAATGTGTTTAATGAAAAAGCATGAGAAATAGAAAAGATAAGAAAAGAAGAGCATGAAAGATAAGCTCAATGCAAAAACAAAAGAAAAAGGGAAAAGTTGGGAATAAGTGAAATTGGTGAGAGAGAGTTGGCGCTTGAACTATGAATGTTGAATAACTCTCTTAACTCAAGGATTTTGTGATCTAGAAAAAACAACTTTTCTTGTTAGCCCAACCTCATTATAAGCCTTGAAAAGTCCTTGTGATGGCATTTATGTGTGAGAATGTTGATTGTAATAGATGAATGATGTTGAACAAAAACTGGCAAGCGTACCAGATCGTTTCAAGTAATATAATTGGTAAAACCCAATATCGTTCTTCCCAAGAGACTCGAAGGCCTTATCGTTCGTGCAAATTGAAATCATAACACTTGTAAAGAAAAAGTGATTGGTTTGAATGCAAGAAACAACAAGTAAACATGCAAATGCGATTGATTCAATTGACGAGAAAAATACTATGGATGAATGAAGTTGTTGGGGTTTACAATTTCATCTTATCCACTCTCTCTTATCTACTCCTCTTATTTAATTCGCTTTGTTATCTCATTGTCATGCAAACTTTCTTAGTCTACCCTTAACCCGATCCCTCGGCGAAAAGAGCCTATTAATAATTATTGGCTTGTTATCCCTAGCCTCCTCTAATAATTAATAATGCATTATAAATAGAAGCGAAAACAATTGATCGTCCTACCCCTTATCCCTAGGTAGTATTGCTTAATCAAGGAATTTCCCCCAGTTCATGACAGTACCATATGTTACCATATCAATAAAGACAAACAACGATTATCGAATGAGTTAAACGATAAAAGCATTAAGCGCAGAAGAGAAACCCAACAATTGATAATCAAAGCATACGACAAACATATAAATAAATAAGAGTTTCAATAAAAGAGAGTTTCAAAAGATAACATTGTTCCCCAACAACAAAAGGGTTTAGTTCACCATTGTCATGGTGAAACTAGATGAAAAATGATGGAAGAATGGAAAAACAAACCCTAGATTGGATAAAAAGGAGCCTAAGCATCCAAGAGATCTTCTCCAAGGAGTGAAAATTAGCTCTGGCCGCCCCTCTCTGTCAAAAGAATACATCTAAACTCGCACTAGGGTTATTTATACCTGAGGAGTGTCACAAAATTTAGGCCCAAGCCCAACAGACAACCGCCCGACACCACACTTGTGCCGCTCGGCGGTTTCCCCTTAATCGCGCCACCGCCCGACGGTGAATTGCGCCGCCCGGCGGTTTGCCTCTAATCGCAAAATCGCCTGGCTGTACCGCTTGGGTGTGAGACAGTGGCTCCCCCTCGCATTTCGCCACCCAACGTTGGATTTTGGACGCTGGGCGGTTCCTAGACTCTTCTTTTCTTCATGTTTCTTCATCTTTCTTGAGTCTAAGACCTTCCATCTTCAATCTCATTCTTCATCTTCATCAAAAATGCTGCAAAACAATGCAAAACAAGCATAATATCTCTAAAAACAGCTTTTGACTCTCAACTGACTCAACTAACGTGTTTTGCTTGATTCTAAGCTCATTCTAAGCCTTAGAGGGTGTATTTTGATCTCAAATGAAGCATGAAAATAACTGTTTTTCAATAGTTATCACAACCCCAAACTTAGAATTTTGCTTGTCCTCAAGCAAACAAAACAAAACTTGGCCTTCCATTTTTCATCCAATAATTCAACACTCCCAACCTTCATGACAAGAACTACTCAATTTCAGATTTTCAGTGAAATCAAATCAAAATGCATGCATGTTTGCAATTCAATTCAGTTCACATGATCACATATTCCTCAACAGATATTACACTTTATGAATGACCAATCCACTAAGCAAAGATGTAAGCATGAAATTTATCAATTTCTTACCAAGCAAGTGTTTCACTCAATCACTCAAGTGTTTAAGGTGACACTCAAACTCTCTATTATTCACAAGTTACATGAAACAAAATTGCCATTCATCTCAAACAATCAAAATCTTCACATGCAAATGCCATCATAAGGACTTTTCTAAGGCTTGTATTGAGGCTGGGCTAACAAGAAAAACTAGTTTTTCTGGAATGCAAAATCCTCGAGTTAAGAGAGCTACAATGATGTTCAAAGTTTAAGCACAACTCTCTTCCTCACCAATCTCACTTATTCCTAGTTTCTTCCCTTTTCTTTTAATTTTACATTGAGTTCATCTTCATGCTTTTCTTCTTTTCTTTTCATGCCTTTTTCTTTCTCAACATTTGAGCTCAATGCTTTTTCAATTTCCTTTCAATTTTCCCCACATAACCCCAGACTTGAACCTTGCCAAAACATACAGTTAAGCTCAACCCAACTCAAGGTAAAGAATTTCAGATCAAGGGTTCACATCCTGTTTCAGGCTAAGGTTCAAAAAGGGTATAATATTTTAGGTTTAAACCCTTTTTTGGTCCCTAAGTTAAGTTCTGATGTTCAGTTTACTCTCCGCTTTTAAAAATGTCAACCTTTAGTCCCTATGATATGAAAAATGTGTCCAATCAGTCCTCATGACAGCACTTAATGAACAACAAATCATAAGTTTTCATACCTAGGTATCCAATATTTTGTGATTTGTTAAAGGAAGGTGTTATGAATAACAAATCACTTAATGAAAAACTTGTGATTTGTTAACGGATATGACCAATTTGATACATATTTCATATCATAGGGACTAAAGGTTGACATTTTTAAAAGCGGGAACTAAACTGAACATCAGAACTTAACTTTGGGACTAAAAAAGGGTTTAAACCAATATTTTAAGTACTTTGGGTGAAAAATCTGGCTAGAGAAGGGTTTTCAAAAATGGCCTTGATCATATAACATTCACATGCAATTCAATCAATCATCAAGATTAAGGAAATATCATTCATGTTTTCCAGTGAACAATACATACAACAATAAAAACTCTGGAGCTCAATACCTCACACAACATGCTTTCTCACACATCATTCATTCATACACCCTGCTTAGCATCATAACCACAATCATAATTCATCACACATTTGTTCACATTGCTAGTGAATTTGAATATCAACATGCAACACAACTCAATTATCATTCACATCAAATTATCATCAAATAGACTCATCATGCATGTCATATAGTCAAACACTATCAGAAAAATTTTCAAGCCAAGCATAAACACTGAAAATACAAATTCAACCTATTCTAGAAATTTAAAATGCAAAAGTGAAAGAAAGAAAATAAATAAAACTCTTTCTACAGCATAGACATCCATCAGTAGATGCCGTCAATCATCCCATGCTGCCATCTGAGTTCTCCTGGCTCCCATCATCAGCATCCTCAAAATCTTCTTCATCATCATCCTCGTCCATGTTTGATGCTCCAGCTGCTCCAGACCTGCTACCCTGTGCCTGCTCCTGGGGCTAAGCCATAGCACTATGGAACTCGTCCATAGTCCACCTGTGCACTGGTGGCTGATCATATAACCCCGCTATCATCTCGGCAGTAGCTATCTGCCCTCTGCGAAGAGACTCCATCCTAGCCTCCATCATGGACATGTACATGTCCCGCATTTGGAATGGCTCAGCATGCTGTGCTGGTGCATCCTCAGGCTCCTGCCCCTGCTGCTTTGCTGCTCTCCTAGGACGTCTCCTAAGTACTGCTCCTGCTTTACGCAGTACTGATGATAATAAGTTGCGTTAATGGCATTTCTGGGTCTCTCATATGGTGGAACTGCAATGTCCACCCTAGCCTGCCGACACAAAAAGGTGATCAGAGATGGATGCCCGAATGGTGTCCTGCTACTCACTGTAATAGCGCAGCTCTGTATCTCGTCAGCAATGATCTTGCCGACGTTTACATCCATCTACTTCAGCATGCAGTAGATGAGAATGATCCGATGCATCGTGATGTCAGAGATATGGGAGCACGGCTGGATATTGGCATGAGCGAATGTCATCCAATATCTTGCCAAAGGTGTCAAGTCTAACCTCCTAATGATGACCGGTGCTCCAGTCGGATTAACCTGAAAATGCTTTCCAGGGAGGCACATAACCCTCTCAATCTCGACTATGTCACCAACCAAACCAACTTGTGCCGCATACTGACACTGCTCTCCTGGTCACTCAGTGCCGTAAAAGTTGTTTATGGTATCGGGGTCATACCTGATAATATGTCCCTTCACATAACTCATATACCTTCCAGCCGAAACTGCCCCTCTGGGTAAGGCGTTTGTGTAGAATTCCTTTACCAACTCAATGCTAGCTGGCGCAGGGTAAGTCGTCAACCTTTCCCAGTCTCTCCTCATAATCTCTTCTCCAAATTCAGGGGCTAAATCAGGAATGAAGATAGTCTTCCTCTCCATAAGTAATCTCCTCCCCTGCACAGTTGCATAGTGTTCTTCGTGCTTTCTGGAGAGCAACCTATGAGAATAATATCCTCTTGGCCTTTCAGGCTCCTTTCTCTTGTTGCTAGTATTTCTCCCCCTTCTTGATGTTGATGTCATCCCTGCATAAGATATAATTCAAAACAAACCACAAGAATTCATCATTAGAAATTAGTTCATCATCAATCAATTCTAGACCAACTACAGTCCAATACTGAGGGCAAAACAAGCTCCCCTCAGTATCCCTGCATCAAAATCAATCATCCAACAAACATTGCAGCAAACCGGCTGGCGTCCAAGGAGACCGTCGGGCGGTATTCTTCGGCTGCAACACCGCCCGACGCCAAAGGATACCGCCCAGCGGTACGCTAGGGTTTTGGAAAACAATTTTTCTAAATTACCCTAATCTCCACTCAAACACTAATTTCATCAATCCAGACAAAAATCCATGCAATTTAATCGGTTTAAACAGTTCCTAATTCATCAATTCGTGAATAGAAATCAAAATTCCCAATTCATCATGTTCCTAAGCATGTTCTTCATTAAATTTCAAAAATAAAAACCTAAGAATGAAATTGCACAGCTTACTTGAGTGGAGATGCTATATGCTTGCAAGAGACCCTCAAATTGATGATGAAAAGCTCCCAATGCACAACTCTCACTAAAACCCCAAATTATAGAAAAGAAATTAGGTTTTTGTAAGTGGGTGGTAAGAAAATGTGGGAAAATCTCTTTGGAAACCCTTTTGAAGGTGCAAATTGGGTGCAAAGGCTTAAGGAGATC
Organism: Vigna mungo; assembly: GCA_036885675.1. Classification (NCBI taxonomy): domain Eukaryota; kingdom Viridiplantae; phylum Streptophyta; class Magnoliopsida; order Fabales; family Fabaceae; genus Vigna; species Vigna mungo. The sequence goes on along the minus strand of CP144694.1, from coordinate 10,813,490 downwards.
GCTTGGCGAAATGCAAATGAGGGGATTCAAGTGCAGAACACCTAAAACCGCCCAGCTTTAAAGAGCTTGGGCTGAGGTGTCCGCCGCCACCTCCCGGCGGTAAAATGCACCGCCCGGTGGTGAGCGGTAGTTTCTCACCCCTCTTCTTTGCTTGCTTTTGCGCACTTCCTCCCTGTAGCACCTGATTTTTACCTTCAATTTTTCAAGTACAAGTCTTTCCCCTCTCAAATGGACATGCAAACCTATAATGTACTAAAGACAGAACTTAAAAAACAAATAAACGATCAATTGGGTTGCCTCCCAGGTAGCGCTTGTTTAACGTCACGAGCTTGACCCAAACCTGTTTAGCACTCATCAGTGAGTGCAAACCTGTTTAGCACTCATCAGTAAGTGCAAACCTTACCAACACCCATCAGTAGGTGTACCTTCCTGATATCCTTTAGTGGACATAAAAAAATTAGCATCCCTCAGTGGATGCTACCCAAAAATTGTTCAAAAACCAAGAATAAAAATACAAGTTCAAAGATAAAATAAGCCTAAGACTAATGTTTTACAACAAAATTAATTGTCCCAGCAGCATCACGTGTTATCCTTTGTGTTGGTGTCTACAGTACACCAGATCCTCAGCTTTCTTTTATCCACTCTTTTGGTATGTCTACTGTATGGTGCTTCAATTTCCACCACCCCTTTCTCTTTCAGCTCTTTTAATACCCACTCCTTCCTCTTATATTTCACTTCACTGCCCGGTCGAAGTGGGTCTTTGATAACGGTTGAAAAACCATTATTTTCATATGTTATTTTAGACCAAATAACTCCTTTTATTGCTTAGAATGAGCTTGGAATCAAACAAAACTCAATAAATGAGTCAGTCGAGAGTCAAAAGTTGTTTTTAGCGATATTATGCTTGTTTTGCATTGTTTTGTAGCAATTTTGATGGAAGTGAAGAATGGAGTTGAAGATAAAGGTCTTAGACTCAAGACAGAAGAAGAAAACTAAGAAAAGAAGAGTCTTGGAACCGCCCAGCGGCAAAAATACACCGCTGGGCGGTCAAATGCGAGGAGTTGGCGCCCTGGCATGGATGCCTGACGGTTTTGCGATTAGAGGCAAACCGCCGGGCGGTGGACCCCTGGCGCTGGGCGATGGCGCGATTAGAGGCAAACCGTCGGGCGGCATAAGTGTGACGTTGGGCGGTTGTCTGCTGGGCTTGGGCCTGTTTTCTGTGACGTTCCTCTGCTATAAATAGCCCTGTTGCGATTTCATTCTCATTCTTTTGACAGAAAAGGGCGGTCAGACCTAACTTTAATTCTCTGGAGAAGATCTCTTGGATGCTTAGGCTCCTTTTCATCCTATCTAGGGTTTGCTCTTCCATTCTTTCATTATTTTCATCTAGGTTCACCATGACAATGGTGAACTAAACCCTTTTGTTGTTAGGGGAAAAATGTAATCTTTTGAAACTCTCTTTTATTGAAACTCTTGTTTATTTATATGATTGTCATATGCTTTGATTATCAATTGTTGGGTTCTCATCTGCGCTTAAAGCTTTTATCGTTTAACTCATTCGATAACTGTTGTTTGTCTCTATTGATACGGGAACATACAGTAATGTCATGAACTGGTGAGAAATTCCTTGATTAATGAAATATCACCTAGGGATAGGGAGGTAGGACGATCAATTGTTTGTGCATCTGTTCGGTAATGCATTGCTAGTTACTAGGAGAGGCTAGGGATAACAAGCCGATAATTAGTAATAGGCTCTTTTCACCGAGGGATCGGGCTAAGGGTAAGCCAAGAAAGTTTGCATAACAATTAGATAACAAAGCAATTTAAACAAGAGGAGTAGATAAGAGAGGGCGGATAAGATGAAATTGTAAACCCCCAATAACTCAACTCATCCATAATCTTTTTCGTCAACTGAATCAATGCATTGCATGTTTATTTTGTGTTTTTGCATTCCACACAATTAATTTTTCTTTACAAGTCTTACAATTTTAATTTGCACGAAAGATAAGGCCTTTCGAGTCTCTTGGGAAGAACAATATCGAGTTTTACCGATTATATTACTTGGAACGATCTGGTACGCTTGTCAGTGAGTCAACAGTCTTCTTTTGATTTTGGGTGAATGGTTCTTCTTTCTTTATTCCCAGGTACCTGCAAAACATTACAGATGTCAGTATAATCAGTACTTGATGTGTTATCTTCATGTTCAGCTTCTCTCCTTGACTCCTCATGTCTGGCTCTTTTTATCACTTTGACCTCATTCTCCTCATAGCCAGTATAAAGAAGTGAATATTCTTGGTCTCTCATCATTATTCTTCTATCATAAACACTAATAAGCATCTTTGAAGTTGCCATGAAGGGTCTTCCCAAGATCACAGGAATCTCGTCATCAGTTTCCATGTCCATGACAATGAAATCTACCAAGAACTCTAGTTGTTCCACTCGCACAATAACATCCTCCACCATTCCGAGTGGTATTTTTATAGATCCATCCGCCATTGTCACAGTAAGACCAAACGGTTTCAACACTAGCCCTCTGATTTTTTCCATAAAATCCTTGGGTATCATATTGGTGCTAGATCCGGAATCTATCATGGCTTCTACATCAAAATCATTCAGAACACATGATAATGTTAAACATCCTGGATCTTCTACCTTAGGCGGATGATTCCTCTTCTGAGGTTGAATAACAGGATCCTCTTCTTCATCAGTGAGTTCAATTTCATCTTCAAGATTGTATTTAATTCTTTTAGAATAGGGAGGGATCTGTTGATTTGCTGAAGGTACTACAGTCATTTGATTAAAAATTTCTCTAAACATCCCATTATGACTGCTTCTATTCTCGTTTCTTCTTCACCTCCACTAATATTGAACTCAATGATATCTTCTTCTTTCTCACTTTCTTCTTTCTCATCTTCACTGTTTTTCTGCTCATTGAATTCATCAGCACTCATCATCTCATAATCTTCTTCTTCACTGCTTTCAAAGTTAATTAGTTCCACTTCTGCCTTCCTTTTATCTCCTTTCAAAATAGCTTTGCACTCTTCTTTAGGGTTAACATCAGTGCTTTAAGCTTCTATCATTAATGCGTGACTAATTACTTTAAAAGTCAATTGTTTTAAGCTTCTATCATTAATGCGTGACTAATTACTAGGGAGACTAGGAATAGTAAACTAGTAATTGGGAATAGGCTCTCTTCGCCGAGAAATTGGGTTTAGAGTAAATTAGAAAGTTGCATGAACATTGATAACAAAGTTGAATTTAATAAGAATAGTAGATATAGAGGTTGGATTAGGATGAAACCGTAAACCCCAGCAACACCATTCATCCATATCTTTATCTGTCAATTGATCACGTTTTTTGCATACATGTTTATTTTCGTCTTTGCATTACAAAATAAAATAAATATTCATTTAAGTCTTATGAAATCAATTCACATGAACGTCTAGGCCTAAGAGTCTCTTGGGAAATGATATTCGGACTTACCATCTATTTATTACTTGGTACGATCTGGTACACTTGTTTGGGTGTTAACAATAATCATTGTTGAAAATAGATTTGATACAAAGTAAATAAGGATAAGTGCATTCATTTCAATTTAGCATTGGGTAATGTTTATAATTTCATAACACAAATGAAAGACTTAGAGAGAATAAGAGATACATAGAAATACATATTTCATTACTTTAAAATTTCATTTGGAAGAACTTCCTATATCTCTCGTTTCTCCTCAAGTATATGCCCGATCTTTGCTTCCCAACAAATGACTTTTTTCAATCATAGAATTTTCTCTCATGTGACATAGTTACACGTTCATCACAAGGTAGAACATACATAAAACAAAATGCAAGGGTAAGCTAATTGAGAAGTGAAACAATCATATAAAATTTAGGAAAGGTCCAATGATAAAAGGGAACATATTAGTCCAAAATCAACGTTATAATTATATCAATTCAACAAAGTAACATCGCACACCAAATGATAGGACTTATCTTTTAGAAGATTACATGTATTGAAAACTAGTCTCAGAAACCCAATAATAGTCAGATGAAAACCACACCTTATACCACCATCACAGTCCTATGGTACCATAAGCTCTACAAAGCCCCATCTGTCATACATAATCATGTTTCATATCATTGCCTTGACCAAATGACGACACTAACATGGTTAGCTTCATCAGGTCCCTAGAAACTATTAAGACAAGATCATATAAAGAGAATAAATTGTCTAACCTATTGATTTTTGAAGTTTAACAAATAACATTTAATGAAATATCGTTTAGTGAAGCATAGAGTATGAGCGAAGTATATATTAGAACATTTTTATTAAACGTTTGTAAGATAAACCATGATGTGTCAATTATAAAAGGTTAAACAATATTTAGAAAAGCATATCTAAGAGAAAGGAGTAGTAAACACTACATATCTTATCAATTGATACTACTTTGAAAAAGCTCAGACTCGCATTAAACGATTATATTGTGAATCACGCTTCAACTCTCTATCAACTATAAAACATTAAATGCATGTACGTACTACATTTTTTCTGCTCTTCTTTTTCTCTCTTTATCTGTGTGATATTGACAATACCAAGATTTATTCAAAAGCATTGCACGTGAATCAGAAAGATGTTGTGAAATAGGAAGAAATTCCTTAACTGTTTCCTAAAGTTTTTTGTCCTACCATAGTCATACAAGTTATCACTACGAAAGCAATGTTGCTCTTCTCAAGGCACAAAAAAGTACATATTTTCATACGAGAAGTCACCTACTCTCAAGAATGTCAACTCTCTCTTAGTAACGGTCATCTCTCGAAGAAGCTATATAAGGAGGATTCACACAAGAAAATACAAGAACTTTTGCTATCATTGTATCATTACGCTGTTATTCTCTCAATAAGCTTACATAATTTGAGTTTATTCATAAGAAAAAATAAAATCTCTCAAGTTACCAGATTTCATTATATGGTACTTATCTTCTCTTTGAGAGTTACTCAAATTTGTACTTGTAATCAAACCTAATTATGTTTGGATATTCTGAAGAGAATTAAAATACTTGTATTATTTAGCTTAGGAGAGTTAAACGTTCTAGACGGTTGTCTAGGATTGATACTAGGAGTGATTAAACTCAGACTAGTCAAGATTAACTAAGGGAACAAGGAGTTGTTTACAATACTTAGGAACTAGGAGTGGTTGATAATAGTCAGTGTATGTCAGGAGTGGTTGATACTTGTTTGTAATCTTAGATAAGATTAATGAAATCCCTTAAGAGTTCTTAAGGGAGATTGAAAATAGCTTACGTTAAGTGAACCCGTATAAAAATACTTGTGTGTCTTTCCTATTTAAAACATTTTCCTAAATGCTTGCTTAAAAACACAAACATTGAACAACTACTGCAATTTAACTAACTCGAAATAGTTATTAGACATTCTTTTTGAGAAAAGGTTTGAAACATTATTCAATCCCCCTTCCCCCTAAAGCATCTATTGACTCTCAACACAATTATTTTCTCCTATGTAATTCCCATAGACATTAGACTCTAGATGATCTTGTTCTTGACTGGGATGCTAGTAAGATTTAAAAATATTTTCTTTTGAAACTTTGATACTATCATTTTATATTAACAAAAACTAAAAACTTTATTTATTTGTACAAATAACTTAAGAGTAAAATAAAAATAAAAATAAAACATAATTAAATCAAAGTGCACATTACTTCACAATAACTTATGCCTAAAACAAGTTCATTTACAACAAGTTCTTTCTCCACAGCAAATTGAAAGATCCTCACCTACAATAACATATGCTTCCATATATCGATATACATATATGATCATCACAGTCAAACACACACATGCAAGGGTGTACTAACAAAAACATCAAACAACATAACCAATAACATACATAAAAAATTATATAGCAACTCACCTAAATCTTCCATAACTCTAATGTATCACAACACCATTCAATTTCATCATTGGTGTCACAATCATTCACAAAGCCTATTGTCTCAAACAAAAGTTTAAATATATCATCATAAGTTCAAAACATGTCATCACAATAATTAATACAACCACTATAGTGATATGGAGCCACTTTGTAACTCTTGCACAAAACTTACTAACAATCACTCACCATTCAGTCCTTACAAATAAGGTTCACTTTCCATCACTCTCCTTAAGAGTTTTTCCAACGAAATATACAAGTATCATTTTTCATTACTCTCCTTGAAAGCCTCCTTGACAAAGTACATGTGTGACTTTCTATAAGTTTTCCCAAATAAGTACACATGTGTCATTCACCACCTTTCTGAAAAGTCCTAACTAAATTCATCTCCAATGCAATTATATGGAATTATTTTCACCACCTTTCGTCAAGTTACCACACATATGCATATATCTACATTTTCATTTTCAAACAAGTACATATTAACATGTCATTATAATCAAACTAAATAATATTTTAACCATTAAATATTTCTAAACAAATAAAATAAAATAACAAATTCAATTTCTAATAAAAATTATTTTAATTTTATTATCATATAATATCTTTAACTTTCACAATTTATTATAATATCTCCGTAATTTTTTTCATACAATATTATAATAACACTTTATCAATATATATATATATATATATATATATATATATAATTTCGTATAACCCTTTCCATTCCAAATTATATAATACAGGTTATATAATCTATGTAATAAAACCACACAGCCGCAATAATATTCACCATATACATTATAATGTTAAAAATTCAAAATGCACACAAATTATTATTATATTATATAAAATCCCTTATTATATAATATATGTGTATTATATAATATATGCTATACCAAACGAAACACCTTTAAAAATAAATGAAACACAAAATAATATCCACATAATCGTAATAAAAAAAACATAACAAAACTTAAAGCATCAATCCACGCATTCTGCTATTATTTACGTAATTAAAGAAAACCAAAACAGTTACTCCAGACTGATCAATCACTACTGTATTGCTGAAAGAAACCCTAAACTCTTTAGCTTTTAGTAACCATAATTTATTACAAAACTCACCGCATTCAACCAAATTAATTTTTATCACAAATAAAACATTGACGGATCATCATATAATAAGAAATGAAAAATTATTTTCTCTTACATAAAATTTAAATTTTGTTTTACCTACAATAAGACGAAGGTTTGATGAAATGTCGGTGTCTCTGGTGAAACTCCACTAAAAGGTTAGGCAATGGATCGCGTTGACATCGTTGATGGATCAAACTAGCTAGAAGTTCATTCGAATCGAGAAACAGATACCCAAGACTTTGATGCTAGCTAGTGCCGACAACGGTGAACGAGTCTGAACATTTTTTTCGACAAGGTTTGGTGAATGTCAAAGAAGGTGGTTCGATGCTTCTTCTGCTCTCATAAAGAAGAGAAGAGCTGAAAGGGGAAGACGGAAACCCCTCACTTAGTATGGTGTTGATTTTTCTCTTTTCAAATAAACTTGAAAAATGATTATTTGACATACCAAATTTTTTTATATTCATTTAATATTATCTTTATTTACCTTTTATTTTTTTCTTTTTTGAAAAAATATAAAATTTTATATTTTTATGATCATTTTACTTTTATACTTAATGAATGTAAAGTGTCTCATGGTTAGGGATGACAAAAGGTCAGGTCGGGTACGGATAGTGTTTACGCGCAACCTGACCCACTGGATAAAAATGTACCAGTCATCCGACCCGCTACCAACTGGGTACCCGTATAAAAAATACCCGCAGGTATTTTAAAATCCACAGGTACTCGCAGATACCCGTAAAAGATAAAAATATATATATTTTATATTTTTTAAAATAAAAGTTAATTAAAATTACAAATATATATATATATATATATATATATATATATATATATAATATTATAAATTACATTAAAATTTAATTTTAATTAATTTTAACCTAATAAAATATATTTATTTTATTGTTAATTAAATTTAATTAAAAAATATATAAATTATTTTTTTTTGCGGGTAACGGTTATCCGCGGGTCAGGTAGTATATTACCCATACTCGACCCGTTTAGAAGCGGATATTAAAATACCCGTTACCCGTTACCTGTGGATAGTAAATATCCGCAGATAGTAACTACCTGCCGCGGGTTTTACCCACGGATATCCGTGTCTGCGGATTTTTTTGTCATCCTTAGTCATGGTACTATTAATCAATAAACTTTCTATGTTGCATCTAGAAATAAAAAGTAAAAATTTTCTGGATAATGGTAGATTGACACATCTACACTTATTTGACATGATTTTTATGATAAGAGAGTAAAAAATAATGTGTCAAATGAGTGTAGATGTATGTCAAAGAATATTTTCTCTAGTTTTCTATATTAGATTTAGAAATAGAAAGGAAATTTTTTTCTATATTATCTCTATCTATTCTAATTATAACAAGTCTTTTTTAATTTTTACACTAGTGATCATATGGATTAAATTGATGTTTAATAGTGATCATCTTTAAAAATCGTATTCGTATTCTAAATCCTAAAAAAAAAATCCAGTTTCTTATAATAATCAAGTTAAAGCATAGAGACTCATCATTCCATTCGTGATACACTTTTGGAGTATGTTTCAATGAATTATTTAGTTGGCAAGAAGATTTCCATTATTTGCAAGTTGAGGAAGACAACTTCAATTTTCTTTTATCTAGCATAAGGATTATTTGTTAGTATGTATAAGGCTTATATACTGATTGAAACTACGTATTTAAGTAAAATTAAGAATCAACATATACTACAACAAAAGGCTATTTGCTCTCACGTCGCTATTTATGTACATACAATATTATTAGTTAATGCGATTTTATAGATTTATATTTATTTCAATGAGTTATTTCTTCGTTTTTATTTCAGTGAGTTGTTTTTATTTTGTCCTCTACAAATCTTGAAACACATGTATTAGCACTTCTAAATAAATGAGGGGTAATTTTTACAGTAAACTTTATCTAGAGGTTCGTTCTTGGCACATTTTCGAATGACATTTTAATGAATCTTTTACATGATAAGTAATAATATAGTATTAATTTGTAAGAGAAGCCTTTGTTATTCTCTAAAATATTATAATGTTCTCTAAGTATGTAAATAAAGATATTTGTGTAAAATTAAGAGGCACTACACTAGAACAAAAAGGCATGTTGTTTGTGTTTTTTTCAAATGTTGTATTATCCAAAATCAAATAGGAAAATAATTAATGCAATTTGATAGTTTTTGTTTATTTCATGGAGTTATTTTTATTTTTATTTTATTGATATTTTTTTTCTTCTTTTACTCTCTTTTTTTTTTCAAATTTTGAAATAGTATTATGCTATATTATTATGAGTTATCCCTACTTCTAGATCTTCTTTTAGTTAATTACATTTTATTGTAAAGTTTTTTTACATGTTCATTAATGGTACTTTATTGGGATTTAATAGATCTTTTACCTTATAAATGTAGGATAAATTTGTAAAGGTTAAGAAAAATAACTTTTTCTTTTCTTTTCCTAGCATGAAATTATATTATATAAATAAAACTAAGAAGAAATATACTAAAACAAAAACTTGTGTTTGGTTATATCACATTCACAAAGTTATCTATTTCCTCGTGTGTTTCAATTTATTAGTAAACTTTACACAATGAAATAAATAATAAATATACAACACCTAAACCATCAACGGAAGCAAAGAGTGTGATTTGAGAAAAAAAAAAGTCATGTGAAATAATAAAAGTCATATCCAATATTTTTTTCGATAAATAACATATGAAATAATTTCCATCTGACAAACAAAATTATATAATAAATTATAATATAACCTCCACTATGTTTCTTAACTTTTCATATAGTATATAGAAGAAATAAATATATAATTTAGTTTAAAGACATAATATAACTTATAAAAAAAATTTAAGGATGAGAAATATATTTAACTAATTTTAAATATTCCAATTATCTTTAGAGCACAACAAGTATTAAATTTAAATGCTTACTTTTATCATTTATTTTTTCTACTATATGAATCATTTTAACTTATTTATTGAAAATTAATAAATAGCTTATTTTGTCCCCCACATGCCTTGTTGGCCATACACAAGTTAATTAATCATCACAAAATTAACGATTTTACCATATCATATTATATTAATATGTAATAGATCTGCACACACAAAATAGCATATGAATAAATGAGGTGATGTTATAAAAAAATCTACTTTGTCTTTATATATATATATATATATATATATATATATATATATATATATATATATATATATAGTTACAGTGTGAAAATTAAATTCTATACTTTTTTTTGTTAAATTTTCTGTTTTATTCACCAAAGGTAAATGAAAATAATTTTTTAAATGACACCCAATTAGCTCTAAAAATGTTTATGAAGATATCTGTTGTAACGTACAATAACTGAAGCGTAATAACATTGTTATTAATTATGTAATAATACAACCTAATCTTTTATGACTTTGAAATTATAGTGCAATTACAAAACATTCACTTAAACATAAATGGAAACTTGTTTGTCTTAACATTGTTTAACTTAGAAAAATCATTTAAAATTAAGTTCTTTATTTTTCCTTTCTTTAATGCAAATTCAGAGTAATATAACATCAAGAACGTGAAAACTTTACGAACCAATTCCCTTATGTATTCAGAGTTTTTAACACAGTAACAAAATTTCGGTCTACGTGTCGATATTCTATTGGCCGTTAATTACCTTTCTATTGAAACCTTGTTTCACACGGGAGCTGTGCATGATGCAGTAGGGATATTAAGGTATTTTCACGTAGAATCGTAATCATCACATTTTTGTTCTCTCATTACGAGCGTTTACCCGCATAACAAATTTTCGCTCCAACATTACATATTTATATTTACTTGTTTCTCGCGAAACAAACAGTGAAAAGAAAATGTTCTTCAAATCCACTTTCAGCAAAAAACCAAAACCTCACTGAAGAACGCTAATGCTCCAACTCTCATCGATTCTTCTACGCGTTCTTCATTCTTTTTTCAATTATTCACCGATCGTCTTCTCGGATCGTGTCGATCACCATTTTCGTGTTGTTGGTTTTCAACTCTGGAGCACAGGAAGATGACGATCGAACGAGTGAGTAGTAGATTCAGTGAAAAAAAAAATGCTGAATCGCTGCATTGATCGTTGATTTTTTTTATTTGGCGTGAATTATCGTGTTTCTGGCTAGTTCATTTTGAAATTCTGAAAGCGACGAGAACGAATGTTGATCAGCGTCAACGTTCTTTGGTCGCTGATTGTTTTGATTTCGTAGAAGAAAACAACGTGAATCGTGTTTTTATTAGTTCGTTTTCAAAATTGAAATGCGAAGATTAAACGGAGTTATTTTTCCGACGCATTTAAAGCGTTTTCGAGATTTTAGTGTACTATTGTTCATTCGTTTTGCTGCTTCAGAAAGATCAGTGTACGAACTTAGTCTTTTGCTAATGCCTTTGTCGGTCATTCAGATTCAGTACCTTCCAGTTCATTAATTGAATCGGATGTTGCTCAATGAAGCAGCAAATCGACATTCTCTGTTCAAGCACTGAGAAACCTAGCTTTTGCATTAATTTCGTTTCATGATTAGTCTATGTCCCTTACTTAATTCTTTACCATATTAAGAACTGACTGATTGATTGTTTCACATTAATCATATTAATGCACTTAGCATAACTGGTACTTTTATTTTGTTTTCTCTACAAATGATTCATTTGTAAGCGTATATGTGTCTGTTAATTTGTTTCTTTAAAGCTTTCCTTATTCTTAATTTTGTTCCGAAGTTTGTCCAAGCCTAACTGTTGTGATGCTTTGTTTTATTTATTTTATGCGGTGAAATTAATTGTTAAATATTAGTTACTGTTAATAATGTTGTGGCTGTGTTTTGTGAAGATTGTGGAGCAAAGTCCGTGTGGTTTCGTTGCTGCTGGAACAGATGAAGATATGGTCTCTTTCTTTCTTACCCATTTCACGGTCAAAAAGTATAACACGCGCGCGCATTTTTCTGTTAAATATATACTCATATAAGTCTTTTTCCATAGTTACGCGATCCTTATGGGATCCTGTGTGCTTAACGAACAATATCGCCGCATGCACGCACGCAATGCAGGGTTGATAAAGATAAATGATTACATTTGTTTTGTTTTTTGTGCACGTACATTTTCTCTCTCCTGCAAATATTTAGTATTTTATCATGACAACATTGATAATTGTTTATCTGCGTAACGTGAAATAAAGATTGGTTAGAATTATATATCTAATAATTTCTCATTATAAAGAAGAACACTTAAATTTATTCTGTTATTATTTGACAATTATAATTATATATTACATGGTTCTTGTGGATTTTAGACATTATAGTTTATTATTTTTATGGTTTTGTAGAGGAGTTCGCACTTGAAGAGGCAGGAAAAAAGCGATGCCCACGTCGACGAAGATAGAAGCAAAAAGAGCCCATGTTTGGACAAACATGTTCTGCTGTTTCCACCTGCCTCTGAATCAACTAGCGCTATAGGTAACATCCCTTTTTCGGTACAAATAGGTAACTGGCATTTGTGTGGGCCTATTTTAAACCTTTTGGTAAGTCTTAAATTGGAAAGGAAATATTTTTCTCTTTTAGTTTATTGTTTTCAATATTGGTCTTCAATTTGTTATCGAATATAAGAAAGAAATGAAACAATAATAGCGGTTCGTTTCTCCTTTTATTGGGGTATTGTTATATAAATATTTTCATCTATATATTTTCCAAAGGTACTATAGTAAAAACTGTCGGTATTGCAGGGGCATGGGAGCATTTTAAAGTGGGTCTATTTCACGAAATTGATCACACCAGGCTCTCACCAATATCCCCAGTGCAACTAAAATCTGTTCGCATTGTAATGGTATTACTATTGCTATATATTACTATATTACTATATACGTGTATAAAAAGAGATTTCCTTTTCAACATTGAAATGAAATTTAAAAACATTCTTTTTGGTTTAACGGATAATGCGTGCATTCATTAGGTCAGTGACATAGGGGAGCACCTGGTGTCGCTAAGGTACCCAAGCCTCCAATCACTTCGCATGCACTTCAGCGACCAAAACTTTGGGAAACAAGACGGGAAGACGATCCCTGCGCTCGACGAGAAATACGTGATGGGGATGGACTTCGCCATCAAAGCGCTTTCCAGGAGCATCCCAACTGAGGAATTTGCACAAAGAAGAAACTCTTGGAGCTTCTGGGTCTCTCATTCTAAAGAAAACACCCAAGACCCCGAGAATCCAGCTCTCACTGATGCCGCAAGGAGCCTCATTTCCAAGCAGGGTTCTTGCTGGACTCAGCTCAAGTTCACAGGGATGATGCAGTGGGGGAAACGCCGGCAAGTTCGGTTCTTGGGCCGCCATGAAGAGGCAAAGGTTCAATCTTTACCGGAACCGCGTAAGGGAAAGATGGCCAGCGTTGAACTCAGAGAAGGAACTAGTGAGAAGAAAAGGAAGAAAGGGGAAGAGGAAATGGAGGCTACCAAGGAAGAGTCTTTCGGGCATATGAGGATGACGCGTCAATGTAGGCAAAGTCATCAAAACGTGAGTAGCAGTGGAGATAAAAAATCTAAGAAAGCAAAGAATGACCCCAAGAAGCAACAACTTGTGCTTTACAACAAAAACAAGCGGAAAATCTCTATTGGAAGATGGTCTGCTGAGAGGTATATAATTAGTTCTATCTAGTATTGTAAGCTTAAATCTAGTACAGTAATCAGTTCAATGTTTTCTTGCATGGCTCAGTAAATATAGATTGTTTTTTGTTACCTCGCATATGTAAAGGTATATGATGGCAGAGGAGAACATGTTAAAGGTTATGAAAGAAAAAAGAGCTGTGTATGGGAACCCAATATTGAGGCCAGATTTGAGATCAGAAGCACGAAAGTATATTGGTGATACGGGTCTGCTCGATCATTTGCTGAAGCACATGGCTGGAAAAGTGGCACCAGGAGGAGCTGAGAGATTCCGAAGGCGTCACAATGCCGAGGGCGCAATGGAATACTGGTTAGAGAGCGCTGATCTGGTTGAAATGAGGAAGGAAGCAGGGGTACAAGACCCTTATTGGACTCCTTCCCCAGGATGGAAGCTTGGGGACAGCATTTCACAAGATTACGTTACTGGTAGTGAACTAAGAGAGATCAAAGAAGAAATACTCAAGTTGAAACAGTAAAGCCAATTTCTTTGTTCTTTTTTGTTAATAATACTTTCTAGGTTATATATTCTTCCGATTCTGAGTCATTATTGGTTATTCATATTGATGTACAGAGATATGCGAGAGCTCGCAATGAAGAAGGGAGAGGAGGTATTGGCCATTGAGACTACTCCTAGCTCATGTTTGTCTAGTCTGAATTCTGAAGACTATGGTTCCTTCGCTCCAAAGGAGGTGAAGCACAGTAGTAGTAATAGGGTTATAACTAATTTCTAATGTGAATAGAAATTGGACTAGTTTTAGTTACTTAAATGCTATATTGCAGGAGATTTATGCGGAGTTGGTGAGTAAGAAGGCTAAAATAGAGGAACAATTGAAGGAAATTTCAGTGACTCTGAGTTGTATGGAGGTAATTTAATCATTATCCTTATCATCTTTTTTAGAGTCAATGGATTTAAGATTTTGATAGTAAGGAATGTTGCTAATGATTGGTTTCTTTTCCTAAAAAATCTACCGTTTTGAGTATCATAGATAGGCAACAAAAGTGTACAAAATCATGAGTGTTAGTTTGTTAATTTTTCCGCTTCCTTTTCACCCGGATTAATTATTAAGAAATGATAACCAATGAATGACTGGCTAGATAAAAGGGAATAAAATATTGAGAAGTGATAAAAATGATGGAATCCATTATGCAGGAGAAACTTAGAATGCTAAAACCAACAATGGTGGAGGAACAGATAATGTCAGAATCGGAAACACCCCAAGCCTTTTCTCCAGGACCAACATCAGTAAACATAGGAGGGGAGACAAGGAAGGAAAAGAAAAGCTACAAGAACAAAGCAACAAACTCAGCGGATACACAGATGCAGAAAAACAACAGTGCAGCAGAGAACAAGACGGCAAGGATTGAAAGGCTGAAAAGTGGCTTTCAGATTTGCAAGCCTCAAGGAACCTTTGTGTGGCCAAATATAGGTTTGTCTCCCCATGTTGTGGCTAACCATGATGAGCAAACAGTGGTTCCTACGCCACCATCAGCTTCCTCTTCTACCACCTCAGCCTCAAAGCTCATTTTCAAACCCCAGCCTCAGCACCTACCATTACAAGTCCTAACCCGTCCTTCTTCCCCAGTGAAGCCACTTGCAGAGAGGCGCCCTGTGAGCACAGCTACTTTGACCCATGTTACTGGCCCATTCTCCCCTCATCTTTCTCCTCCATCAGGTACTCCATTATCCAAAATCACCACCACCATCACTATTAACCTCAATGAGGCCCCTCTCACCCTAGACTAATGTTGGTTGCATACCTTTTTATATATATATATTTTAAACAAATCACACCATTTTGAGTCTCTTGTTGGTATAAATAGATTGAGCCAAAGACTAGGCCAGTTTTCACTATATTGACATTAGTTTTGAATTGGAAACTTTTTCTGGGTTTATACTATATGTATAATTGAAGTTACATTTTGCAGATGTGCCTTTCACGAAACTGACTCACATTAATATTACCAAAGTCGCTCATAATCTCTGCATAACTTTTGGAGTGATGTCTTGCATAAACTTTTCTCAACTCAATTATTTCTCTATTTTATTTTTTAAAAAACAAAATTTATACTTACACTGTTGCAGGTCAGCTAAATTTTAGCAAAGCTTTTCTTAACTTAAACTACTAGGTTGAAAGAGACTAAAATGCTTTTCTTTTAACTTCTGAGAGATTTAAAATGTTTGCATTATTTATAAAATAACGTGAATGTTTGGACACAAGCTGAAATTCAGTAAATTTTAATTACAAAATAGGTTGGTTTTTCATTGAATATGAAAAATTATAATTTTTATTACTTTTCGATAGGTATTTTTTTTTTCTTATAGTTTGATTTATAATTTTTTATGTAGAAGATAATTTTTTTTATCATATCTAGAAGAAATTAATTAACTAAACATTATTTTCTTATCGAACTTATTTAAGTAAAAAATAATTTTTGTAGTTTACCAAATTATATTCATAATTAGTTATTGTAGTAATTTAAAATTTTCAGTAATATCCCAAACATTGTGTAGTATTGTTGTTAGCGAAAAAGAGACAGTTCCAAGATAAAATAGAATACTGCTAATTATGTGAATTAATTTTCCCACGATAAATTAATTGGATATTTCTTATTATACATTGAAATACGAAACATAAAAAAGCTTAAAATATAATTTTAATTAATTTTATAGAGATAATTAATTTGATGGTTTCATTAAGCATTATACAAAAACATAAAGTTAGCTTCTAATAACGTCGGTCAAAATATATTAAAATTGGATAAATCAAATTTAACACCAATAGGTTAATCTTTTTATGTTTAAAAATATAAAATAAATTTTAAACTTAATTTTATATTATTAGAATGTATAGATGATTAAACTAACATTTATTAAAAAAAAATAATGTTAGTATAGATAATTTCAAGTTGATGCCATCGGTATAAAAATATAAGTAACAAAAATATAATTACTCATGTTTAACATCATGAAAAAAGTTATTTTTGCTTTTTATTTTTTGTATACTATTCATTCCAACGTCATTATCATAGCTATTGGAGCATGTATTAAACTGTAAAAACAAAAATATAATTACTCATGTTTAACATCATGAAAAAAGTTATTTTTGCTTTTTATTTTTTGTATACTATTCATTCCAACGTCATTATCATAGCTATTGGAGCATGTATTAAACTGTAAAAGAAACAAATTACTAGATTGGAATAAGCGTTTCAACATAATATAAGGAATTGGACAAGCATTATTGTAATTTACTAAACTGCAATTAATTGTTAAAACATATATTGAACTAAAAAATAGCTCATTTGAACTGACCTGAACTAAAAAGTAGTTTAGGCGAACTAAACTAAACTATGTTTTGTTTTATTAAACTTCCCTGCATAGAATTGTACTAAACTACAATATAAATTGAAAACTTTACTATAAATACTTATGTTTACCATCATGAAAAAAAGTCAATTTTGCTTTTTATTTTTTTATATATTATACATTCTAATGTAATTGTCACTATTATATGAGCATGGAGTAGACTGCACAAGAAGAAAATTACTAGATTAGAATAAGCGCTTCCATATAATACAAGCAATTGCACTAGGATTATTGTATCTTCACAGGTTCTTAAGACTCAAAGTCATTCACAGAGACTTCAAAACTAGGAATAAACTTATTGATGACAACATGAATCCAAAAACTTTAGATTTTGGAATGCCTAGAATGTTTACCTAACAAGACCTCAGAGTGTTTTTGCTTGAAGTTGTTAGTGGGTAGATAAACACTAGCATTTATAATGTTGACTAACCAACAAAATATAATTGGACATGTATGTAAAATAAGCTATGATGAGTTTGCTTTTTGGCATGAGATTTTGTGTCTAATTTTTAAGAGAAGTGAAAGGATTGGAATTATGGAAAGACGACAAGTAGGGGTAAACAAATTTAACTGAACTATACTAAACAGTTAAAACTTGCAATGAAATAAAAAATAGTTTGTCTGAACAGAACTGAACCAAAATGTAGTTCCGACGAACTGAACTAAACTATTTTTTGTTTTATGCAACTACATTGTGTAAAATTGCATTGGACTGCACTGAACAATATAAACTAAATTAAACTTTTACAATAATTACTTATGTATAACATCATGTAAAAAAGTCAATCATTTTTGCTTTTCATTTTTTTATACTATACATTATAATATAATTATCACTACTATATGAGCATGGAGTAGACTGTACAAGAAGCAAATTATTAGATTGGAATAAACACTTCAACATAATACAAGGAATTGCACAAGGTTTATTGTATATTCACAAGTACTAAAGACTTAAAGTCATTCACAGAGTCTTGAAAAAAAGTAACATACTTCTTGATATCAACATGAATCCAAACATTTTGATTTTAGAATGGTTATAATGTTTACCCAATAAGACTCCATATCAAATACGATCAGGGTTGTTTTGACAAAGTGAGCTTGCTAAACATTTTTATATCAATACGTAAATCAAATTTATTTTTTATTATCTCATATTTCTTGCAGTGGTTATATGTCTCCAAAATATTCCATGGAAGGAGTTTTTTTTACAAAATATGATTTGAACAACTTCAAAGTGTTGTTGCTTTAAATAATTAATGGGCGAAAAAACACTAGCTCTTGGTGTGCTCACTACCCAACAAATTTAGTTGGACATGTTATGTAAAAGAAGTTATGATGAATTTTCCTTTTGGTATTAAATTCTGTGTCTAATTTCTATGAGAATTGTAGGTTTGGGAATTATGGAAAGATGAAAAGTAGGGGTGACAAAAATTAATCGAACTGCACTATATTTTTACAACTTGTAGTGAACTAAAAAATAGTTCAATGAGCTTAACTGAACTAAAATGTAGTTTAGACAAACTTAAAAGAACTATTTTTTTTATGAAACTACATTGCACAAAACTACACTAAACTACAATTTAAGCTGAATTATTCATGTTTAACATCATGAAACCAAGTCATTTTTGCTTTTTAATTTTTGTATACTATACATTGTAAAGTAATTATCACTACTATAGGAATGTGGAGTAGACTATACAAGAAGAAAATCTCTATATTGGAATTAAAGCTTCAACACAATACAAGGAATTGAACAAGGATTATTGTATTTTCAAAAGTACTTGAGACTCAAAGTCATTCACAGAGACTTGAAAACTAGTAACATACTTCTTAATGAGAACATGAATCCAAATTTTTTTAGATTTCGGAATGGCTAGAATTTTTACCCAACAAGACTCCATATCAAATACGAACAAGGTTGTTGGGACACTGTGAGCTTGTTAAACTCTATTACATTTTTGTATCAATGTGTTAATAAAATTTATTTTTCATCTAATATTTCTTGTAGTGGTTATATGTCTCCAGGATATTCCATGAAAGGAGTTTTTTCTACAAAGTCTGATGTTTACAACTTCAAAATGTTGTTGCTTGAAATAGTTGGCGAAAAACATTAGCTTCTGTCATGCTGACTACCCAACAAATCTTATTGGACATGTATGTAAAATAAGCTATGGTGAATTTCCTTTTTGGCATGGAATTATGTGTCTAATTTATAAGAGAATTGTAGGAGTGGGAATTATGGAAAGATGACAAGTAGGAGGTGGGAAAAATTAACTAAAGTGCATTAACTTATTAAAACTTTTAGACCCTATTCATTTGAGTAGATTTGGGGGAGAGTAATTGAGAGGATTTGAAGGTAATATTTTTTGTTGTTTATTTGAATAAATTTGGAAGTAAGTGAGAGTAGATTTGGAAGCAAAATTTGTGAGAATTAGTATAGGATTTAATTTATGTGACTCATTAAAAATATTTACTTCCAAATTCACTCTCACTTACCTCCAAATCTATTCAAATAAACAACAAAAAAAATTATCATTAAATCCTCTCAATTACTCTCCTCCAAATTCACTCAAGTGAACAAAGCCTTAGTAAACTAAAAAATAGTTAGTTTGAACTTAATAGACTAAAAAGTAGTTCAAACAAACTAAAATGAACTACTTGTTTTTATCAAACTGTATTACACGAAAGTGCACTCAACTATAATATAAATTGAACTCAACTTTTACTATAAATACTCATGTTTAACATCATGAAAGATATGATGGAAAGAAAAAATTCTTAAGAATATAAACCAATTTTTTTATGATTGGATGTGGCTATAATCCAAAGTTCATGTGAGATATTTTCGTTTTCACAGTAATAAATAATAATATTTTTTTTTTTGTATAATCATTTATCTAGTGTTTATGTAAGAAATTTGTATTTATCTAGAGAATTTTAATAATAGACCATTTTTTTCAATAAATTGAATTTTATTTGCGAATAAAAAATTCATTGATAATTTTAAATTTTTATTATCTACAAATATTTTTAATTGTAATAGATCTGTCAATCAAATGAGCATTTTCTTGTTATTTTAATACAAACAAACTGAATTTGCATAACCATTTATAAAAGTTCAGCAACTCTTTTTTAAAAATTGTAGAAAATAGAAAAGAACTTCAAATTCAACAAACCATATATTCACTTTGAAGTCCTAGGAATATAAAACAAATACAACTAAAAAAAACAATATCAAGACAAAGAGATATGACCAAATCTGTAAGCAAAAAGGTTAGATGGCTGAAAATACAAAATTGAAGCAAATGTGTAAAATGATCTCAATTGTTTACTACTAAAAGGAAATGAGTAAGAAATTGAAAATACAACATATGAAAAAGACTTTCAATGCATAATAAAGTTATAAATGTATATATAAAATATGTGTTATAAATTACTATAACTAAAAAGTTGAAGACAAGTGTTTATCCTGCAAAGCTCGACAAAAAAGGTAATATCATGAGGAATAAGACATGAATATAATCTAAAAGGTACTCACAATAGGACATCATAGACTACATAGAAACTTATGCATCAATAGTCGGACTTGAGGCCATCCATATCTTATTGTCATTTGTTTCTCATAGTAATATGACGTTCTACCAAATGGACGTTACTAATGTATTTTTCAATGAAGACATAAGGAAGAAATCTATGTATAGAAAATCCTTAGAGTTTGAGAGTAGAACCTTTCCTTGTCATGTTTTAAAACTATAACGAAAAGTTTAATATGATTTAAAACAATATTTAAGGTCTTACAAGAGGGAAAATTGATACTACTGTGATGGATGAGCTGAAGTTCTTCTTAAAACTTCAGATCAAATAAACGAAAAATAAGATCTACATTCATTAGATCAAGTATATGAAAGAACTTATCAAGAAGTTTGAGTTCGATGATACCAAAGAAATGAAGATACATATGCTTCCAAATACGTCACTATTATTATATGGTGAGTCAAAGAAATTGGACAACATAAGCTAACACCCAATAATTACTTCATTTTTTATCTTAAAATGTCTAGACTTGATATTATATTTATTGTATATTTGTGTGTTCATTTCTAATCTTATCCAAGAAAAATTCATTTAAAAATTATTAAAAGAATTTCTTATTATTTTATTGGAACGGTTAACCTTGGTCTTTGCTTTTAAGTGTAGATATACTTTTTTTACTGTTAGTTTAAAACAAATTAGAGAAAAAAAAAATACACGTGAAGAATGTCACTTGTAAAAAATTAATATTTACAAAATAACTTATAAAAGGTAAGTTCTTTCATTAAAAAAACTTATATATTGGATGTTTATTATAAATTGTGCGAAAGGTTGTCACGGTGTGGTTGTGTTTATGTTGTAGTTTAGATGGGAAAAATGTTTTGAGAATGTTATATTATTATTATTATTATTATTATTATTATTATTATTATTATTATTATTATTATTATTATTATCATTATTATTATTATTATTATTGTATCATATGGGCCGGACGGAAGCAAGTCGGACGGACGGTGCTCCAATAGGCGATGAAAAGTCCGCGATGATCCGCGTAGCCACGAGGTTACGACAGTATGGATACACCGGATGGAGAAATCGACCCCGTCGGGAATGACCGGCCGGACTATGGAAGCTTGCTCTTGCTTACTTGGTCTCGGCAGGGAAAAGGATTAAGTCAGGATTAAGGTAAAACGTGATTATAAGAGCTGGGCCGTGGATTGGGCCGTGATTAAGAGATCGCTAATCATTGGCCCATCATAAACACTATAAATATAAACTGCTGGTGAAAGGTAGTTGGTTACATTGAATGCACATTTATTTCCCTATTCTCTCTCTATCACTAGAAATCTGACTTGATCGTCGGAGTGCCATTAGCAGGTACCGGACCGGACGGAGCATACAAGGAACGCGTGACCAGCAAGAGAAGGAACGAGTAAGCAAGGACGGACGGAGTAGTGTGGAAAATTGTGTAGGAAGTAGAGGATCCATATCCGACCGAAACAATTATTATTATATATATATAATATTAAATTTTAATTTCTTATTTTCAAAGAAGTTGAATACTTGATTAATAAAAATTTATTTAATTTCTAAAATTTACTTTGAGTAGTAAAGAAGTTGTATTTCCCATGTAAATAAGTTATTGGAGAAACTTTTTAAAAACAATAAAAAATTTAATTAAAATCAATTTATAGATTTTAACTTCTGAAAAGTTTATTAAAAAAAAGTTATTAATATAACTTCCTTTTAATTTATAAGAAACAAAAATTAACTGATCTCATTTTTTAATTTTATAGACATAATTAAACTTTTGGGTCCCCTTTCATTTTTATTCACAATCGGTTCTCATGATTTTAAAATTTGTAATTTGAAAACAATATTATTTGTACTGGGAGACTAGGCGGACACCGGACGGTCGTTCCCAACAATGCCGTAGGCCGGACGGTCAGAATGGAAAGACAGGTCGAAAGATATGGTATAACAAACTAGATTAAGGTAAGTCAGGATTAAGGGTTATTGGGTTATGATTGGGTCTTGATTAAGGTTTCACTAATCTTAAGCTCATAACCACCACTATATATAGAGGTCAAAGATAGGAGGTAAGTGGATTCATTTATTGCACATTTAATACTAAGTTATGATTACCGAACAGACTTGAGAACTGACTTAAGCATCAGAGTGCCTTTAGCAGGTACTCTCCCAGACGGACTTTGGCAGAAGCGGACGGACAAGTTGGGGACGAACGAGGAGAGGATGGTCGGCCGAGGAGAGGGATTTTTTCTTTGTATATACTTACCTATTCCATCGGATGTACGTTCGTGTGCCTTTTACGCGGTTTCAAGCGGTCGTACTCCGGAGGATGAACGTCGCCCCCACTCAGCTACATCCGAACGGGTGGGCTTGTATTCAGGCGTTCGTCGTTATGTGCTCGGCTTTAGCCATTACACCATCCATTCCCGTTTTCTTCCATTATTTCCACGTTCGTCCTTTGGCGAAGCGTGGTTGGGTGTCGCTGACATCCGTTCAGAATTGTTGCCTATTTAAAGCCTATTCGGAATCGCTAATCAATCCTCACCGTCGAACTGAACAACGATGAAGGGACCATACCAAGTGACTGCTCCACTCCCCGAGAACATCAACCTATCAACGCGCACCACGTGTTTTCCCGCCAGAGTTCGAATTTCAAACACATCCCATATCAGCGCCCTTTTTTAAAAAACCCAACGACAAGCCTTTGTCTAGGGCTTGGGGGACCTGGTGTACTGGGAGACCGGGCGAACACGGGACGGTCGGTTCCCAACAATGTCGTAGGCCGGACTGTCAGAATGGAAAGACAGGCCGAAAGATAAGGTATAACAAACTAGATTAAGGTAAGTCAGGATTAAGGGTTATTGGGCTGTGATTGGGCCTTGATTAAGGTTTCACTAATCTTAGGCGCATAACCACCACTATATATAGAGGTCAAAGGTAGAAGGTAAGTGGATTCATTTATTGCACATTTAATACTGAGTTCTGATTACCGAACTGACTTAAGCATCGGAGTGCCTTTAGTAAGTACCCTCCCAGACAGACTTTGGCAGAAGCGGACGGACGAGTTGGGGACGAACAAGGAGAGGACGGTCAGCCAAGGAGAGAAATTTTGAGAGGTTTGTGTAGCTCGACCTTACACCGGAACATTATCATATATTTGATTTCTTTTCCTGGTTCAATAACCTCTAAAACTAAAACATCCATTTAATTACAAAATAATTTAATTAATTAAATCACAAAAAATAATTAAAGATTTGACAAAAATTACATGGTCTAAAATGTGAAGATTAAAATAACAGAAGAAAAAGAAAAGCATATAAAAGAAATTAAAGGAGATTTAATGATCTTTTCTAATAATATAAAATATATCCACAACTTCAAAAATGATATGTTTATAAATATATATATATATATATATATATATATATATATATATATATATTTTGTTATTGATTGAAATAAGAGTTTTCAACAAGATTCATTACACACAAGAAGAATATATGAGTTGAGTTTATACTATTCACAACTTTGATTTGCCACCCAAGTTTAGTTGTTATCATCACCCACAATGAATTTACAATCATGCTTCTCAAATTCCACTTTCAATATCTAAAAGATTACATCACACACTGGAAAAGGATAAATTACAACAAAATTAATGGTCATCCACATAGCACATTAGTTTTAAAAAGAAAATATATGATAACAAAAAAACAAATTATAGATTGAATTTTGTAATCACTATAAATTCTCTATTTCACATAAATTAGATTATTATCATTCATACTAGAGCTGTCAAAATGGGCAACCCGGCCCGACCCGGCCTGACCCACCACCGGTTGATCACTTAGTGAGTCAACCCAACCCGGCTCATTTATTAGTGAGTCAGAAAAACTTGAATCCGGTCCGACCCACCACGGGTTGGTGGGTAAACGGGTTGGTTCACTAACCAATTTAATTACATTTAATCACATCAATTTTTGTAACCCTTGTTCTTGTTGTCTCCAAATTCACTGATAAAGATTCTCCTAATATTAGAACAATTCTGAAAATCAATAAAAGAATATTAGTAAAAAAAAAAAAAGAGAACCAGTACTTAACAACATCAACAAAAAATTAATAGTTTAATCTGTAATATAATTTCCCGAATTCAAATATATCAAAAAGAACTTGTTCAAATAATGTATACTCAAATTGTTTAAATAAAATGAACAAAATCTTATACAAGCATGTTAGAACATGAAAAAAATCATTCCATGTCTTCAAATCCCCAGAACAAAAAACAAATTCGCAAACCCCTATTTTTGTCATTATAGGGTTTTTGAAAAAAAAAATAGAAGAAAGAGAAGAGAGAAAACATAAATGTGGAGAAAAGAGAAGAAAAAATGAAGGGTGTTTTACCTCCTCCTTGAAGAATTTCAGTGAAGTGAGAGTGAGAGCACCGTCAAATGAGAGCAAGTACTATAAGAGTGATTTGTGAGCAGAGGTTACTTCTTTGGTATACACAGTGAGTGAAGAGAGTATTTTATTTTTTAGGATTTCATAATAAAATAATAAATTAAAAAAATAAAATTAGGTAAGTGGGTTGGTGGGCCAATTCGGCTCACCAGGGGTTCAACCCGCATGAGCCGGGTCTAAATGAGCCATAGGTGGGTTGTATTTTTCAAACCTAACCCGACCCGAACCCGTTAATTTATATTAAGATTTAATCTAATTTTAGATTACAGAGACATTGAATGAACCTTAGTTCTCGTTTGAGATTTAGTGCAAATGATTCAATTTTAATCTTTTGAATTAAATCTTTAATTGTCTGATTGAACAGTTTGGAAAAATTGTTTTTCAAAATTTATTAACGCGTGTACGTTGTAAGTTTGTGCATAGATTTGAAAAAATTTGAGTTATCATTTTTATGTTGTTCTTAAGATGCATATTTGATTTTGGTAAGGAGTGACCACTTTTATTTCAAGTACTTTGGAGATTAATGTGAAATGGTACCAAAGTTTTATCAAATTTATTATGATATAATTCTTCATATGCATGTTTATAATTAAACTTCAATATGTGATTGCATGATTCCATAGTTAAAAAAAACACAAGGATCGTTTGTTCCACATGGCCGCAACTACTTACTGCAACCATTGGAAGACTTGACCACTTAAGTCATGTACACGATATTGTTGGTTATGGGGACTTCGAGATTAGTTTGACCTACCTCATTAAACTACTAAATCATACGTAAGGATGCCATGACAAAGATGGAGATGTAGTTTAAAGAAAAGTTACAACAAATAAGGGCATCTCTAAAAGAGGAGTTTGAAGAAAAACTCATGTCAATAGCTAAGAATAAAGAACCAATTAGAGTAGAAGAAGAGGAATATCCTGATAGACATAAAATCAACATAAAAGGATCATGTTTTATTGTGGATCATGTTGAACAAGTAATTCAGCATGAGTTACATTCTGATGAAGACTCCCTACGTTTGGTCTCCCTAGGACGAATATTGGAAGGTGAAACATTTATCCATGGTGTTCCTCTACATTTAGACTGGGCACATGTGATGGTTGATGAGGTTAGAGATCCACAAGCTCGATTGCCGCTACTAACTCCAAAGGTTCAATTTGTTGGAGAGACGTTAGGTACATTTATTGCTTGGCGTAGAAAACTAATCATGCCCTTTACTAGACAAAAAAAGCTAGTACATTGTCTTTTAAATAATTTTATATTTTTTTCTTATAATATTATAGATACATGAGCTAACATGATACATCAATATTTATTCTAGATCTCTTGTTGTCAAAAGAAGGTGTGTGGACTTGTTGTTGATAAAGATGAAAAAAATGAGAGAATCAGGGGATAACCCACTTAAAAGACTTGTAGACATATTGCCTAAGATAATGTGAAGACCAATAGCCATACATGGGACTTTCGAGTTTGGGCTCGAATGTCATGTCTCATTTTGCATTGCTATTGTTGATGCGTTAAAGGTGTATGGTGGAGACAAGATGTTACACATTTCGATCATCCATCTATGTTGCATGTAAGTAGTAATGTGTCTTATATACATGTTATATTAAAACTACTACATTTAATGTATAATTCATTTCTTAGGTATATGGATGCAATGAGTGAGGACTAGGGTTAGTAAGAGGTGTATGGATATTTTAAGCCCTAAAGCATTCAATTTTCTAGCAACGTAAGAGTTCAAGGCACAAAATATATGATAGATTGGATTACCGCTTGAAGGCATATTTACTTGGTTCCCTATATTGAAGGGTTAGTCTTACTTGGTGAGCTTTTATTTTAAAGTTATGGTAGTTACTAAACTAACCATTTCTCCTTCGTTGTAGGTCTCATTGGCAGTTAATAGTGATTATTCTTGAAAAATACCTAATTGTTTGGTTTTGTTCCATCTATAAGAAACCTAACTCTGACATGAAACACTTTCTACAAGGGTAATTGTACAAGTCCCACAACATTCAATTAGTATATAACAATTATGACTAACATTCTCAATTTAACTAGAATCGTGGTAACATCAAACCAATTAATGTATAGGACAACAAAAAAAATATTCAATTTATAATTTTGAAGGTTAGGAATCACGCCTTATATATTAATTATTTTGTATAGAAATTATATGTGAACTTAATTTATCCTTTTGTTATTTTAGTGTAATAGACAGAATAGTTTTTTTTATTGTGGATATTATGTGATGCATTGGATGAAAACTATCATTAAGACAAGAATCATTGAAGATTGAAGAAAGGTATGTAAACACTTATAACTTGTTCATGAATTGTATGGTTTCAGGAACTTTACATATGCTAACATTATATCATTATTTTAGGACTTCAATGATGTCTCTCCATTATCAAAGAATGACATGTTGGATATAAGAAGAAAGTGATCAATTTATCTCTTAAAACATTAACAAGAAGATTAAGTTTGTGGTTTTTTTTCTTTCATTTAGTTATTATTTTATTCACATTATATATATATGTGTGTGTGTGTGTGTGTGCGTGTGTGTGTGTGTGTGTGTGTGTGTGTGTGTGTGTGTGTGTGTGGTTTGTTAACGCGCGCACGCCTATTTTTCAGTTGGTACATTTTAACAATATGTACGGGTTTTAGTAGACAAAAATACCTTCATATATTATGGATTCTAAGTTTTAAAGTCAAGGGTATTTGAATAATTTTCATTCTCAAAACTAAAAAAAAAAAAAACAAGAAACCCTCAAACCCTTACTCACCTCCCTCATTCCTCCCAACCCTTTCTCTTTCATCTCTTTCACTCCAACCTTTTCTCTGTCATCTCTACTGTAGCCCCAATTGAAAAAATCAGAAACATTGGCGGTTAAACAATTTCTTACAAAAAAAAATGATTTTATAATGAGTTTTCATTTTATAATTTGTCTTATCTAATTTTATCTAATTTTCACGAGCATAATGACATATGAAGGAATTAGTAATTCGCCTGGAAGAAATGAGAAACACTAAACAATTTCTTACAAAACATGATTTTATAATGAGTTTTCATTTTATAATTTTTGTCTTATCTAATTTAATCTAATTTTTCACAAACATAATGTCATCAAAGGAATTGGTAATTGGTTTGGAAAAAAAATCAAAAACACTCGTTATTAACAATTTCTTACAAAAAGTGATTTTATAAGAGATAATGATTCAACATCTGCAGATGATGAAATTAGAAAGGTTAGTGAAGATGATGAAATTGAAGAGATCTTGAATGAACCTTTGTCAGGCGAATGTGCCAATAACTCAACTCTTTACAAAGATAAATTGTTTAACAACGAGTATTTATGATTTTTTTTTCAGTTGGATCTATCATAGGATGACAAAGAAAAGGTTGAAATGAGAGAGATGAAAGATAAAAGGGTTGAGAGGAACGAGGGATATGAGTAAGGATTTGGGGGTTTATTATTTTTTTTTAGTTTTTAGAATAAAAATTATTCAAACACTTGACTTCAAAACTTAGAATTATGAGGATAATTTTGACCCTGAAATGAGAGAAATACATGCCAGAATTTACGTCAATTTAGTTGACATTGAAGATAAATTTATGCCTCCAAATCTACGTTTGTCTTAAAACAGACATAAATAATAAAAATGTCAAACGTAGAAAGTCTTTTAAGTGATAGTGCTAACTGGTTACTTAAATTTTATTCTTCTTTAAGCTAAAATAATTATCTTCTTATTCTACCTTCTTAAGTGATTTTTTATTTAAATTTAATTATTCTTTTAAATTAAATTAATTAATTATAATAAAAAGGAAGGAATGTAGTACGAATTTGTTTCTACTATATTAATAAAAATAATTAAATTTCGAAAGCATATTAAAATATATTTTTATTTTTCATTATGTTTTGCTCGATTTATGTGAATAATGGTTTTTTCTTTTATTACTCCTTGCACCCCCATTGATACTAACAGCAGCCCCGTAATTTTTAAAGTGACCCTTCAATTCTTCATTCTATATTTTAATGGTAACCTCTAAATTATCTACTTTAAGAGATTTTCAGGATAAGTTCTCTAAAACAATATTTCTGAAATAAAATTTTCAAAATATGGTTTCCAAAAATGATGTCTAGAATAATTTTTTTAAAATATATAAAATTTATTTTGAAACGAATTTTTCAGAATAAAATTTCTAAAATAAACTGTTTAGAACATATGACATGTTTTTCTAATTGAGATTTTTAGAATAGAATTTGAGAATAATTTTTCCACCAAACCTAACGTTTTATTCTCTCTCTTCTTCTTTGTCGCAAAGAGTTTAATGGAGAATGAGTGCAATCGGAGGTGCAGTGAAGAAAAAGAAAACACTGTAATGACAGTAATTATAGTGACAATGGTGGCAGTGTGGTGCAACAAGTATATTTTAGTCATTCACTATCAGTATGGAGTGCAGATAGTAATCATGGGAGTATAGGAAGCAAAGGCTTTTTCTATATTCTTAGGTATGTAGAATGCTCTCTTAAGCCCGTATTCCCTATGAGCGACAACCTTAAAATTACAATTCACGTTAGACTTTTTCTTTTTACACCCTGCACATTTCTTCCTCTTCATTTCCATATTCTTTAATATTTCTTCCATATTTCCTGCAGAAGCAGAGTCAACAATACCTGCCGATTTTATAATTTGATCAAAGAATATTGTGATGTAAATAAAGACAAGTTAAAAAAATTTGGAAGGATGTTGCAATGAAAATTTAAACACGAAATTCACTATTCAACAATGATGATCTCATATGCATGTGTTCTTATTTATAGATATAAAATAAGAACAACAAATACACGTTTCTCTATAGATTCTTGGTGCCAAATACTTGCCCGATAAACCTAGCCAACAAAAAAACTAAAAGTTCATTGATGTTGTGTTTGCTTGGGTGGATCTTACTGTTTAAGTAGAAATGCGAGAAATGATTTGCATTGAAAACTGTGTTCGTTTGAAGTGATTTGGAATGATGGAATTAAGATGATTTGCGAGATATATGAGTTTTCATGATCTTTGCATAATGCGACGATTTGCAGTAATTTGAAGTAAAATCTCGTCTATGCCCTTATTGCTTTATAAAATACCAAATAAAAAATAAGACGTGATTCGTTGAAGAAGATGAAGATCAGAAGCAATGTATTCAGTTACGGGGAGGGGTATTCGGTTCCGCCCTGATAGCGTATGACAAATAGCGTATGCAGAGAAAGGAGAGACTGACAGCGTATGCAGAGAAGAGAGAATGTAAACAAAACAGAGATAGAAAAACGAGTTGTATTTTTCATTAGATAGTACAGTATTTATACAAAGTGAGAAACAGGGGAATGACCGTTAAGGGGTTTATGATTTAAAATCTTAACACTCCCCTTTAAATCTAAACCACTTAATGACTTGACTCCAAGTAAATCTCTGAGTTTTTCAAAGCGACTTTGACGCAGTGGTTTGGTAAAAACATCTGTTATTTGTTCATCCGTGCTACAGTACACAAGTTCAAGTTTTCCTTCATTTACATGTTCTTTGATGTAGTGAAATTTGGTTTTAATGTGTTTGCTTCTTCTGTGAGAGATTGGGTTCTTTGACAGACTGATTGCCGACTTGTTATCTACCATGAGGCGTGTAGGTTTGTGATTCTCAATCTTCAAGTCTCAAAGAACAGCTTCCAGCCACCCACTCTGACACGCTGTTTCAATAGCTGATACATACTCTGCTTCACATGACGATAATGCAACAACGCTTTGCTTTTTCGAGCACCATGATACAAACGTTCCCATCAACTTGAAGATATATCCAAAAGTGCTTTTCTTGTCCTCTTGATCCCCGCTCCAATCTGCATCACACCATGCTTCTAACACATTACCAGTGTTATTAATGTTTCTGGAGAAATACAATCCATAATCTGTTGTTCCTTTCAGGTATCGGAGGATGTGTTTTGCTGCATTCAAGTGGGGTTGCCTTAGATCATGCATGTACCTGCTTATGAGTCCAACTCCGAAACTGATGTCTGGTCGATTGTTACAGATGAAGCAAATTGTTCCAACAATTTGCTTGAAGAGAGTTGAGTCAACTTTGGCTTCTTCCTGATGACTCGAGAGCTTAATGTTGGCCAAAACTGGAATACAGGTGTTGTTGCAGTTTGTCAAATTGAATCTCTCTAGAGTTTCTAGGATATATTTCCTTTAATGCATGATCATTCCTTCTTCAATATGCACGAACTCCATTCCAAGGAAGTATCCTAAGTTGCCTAGATCAGTCATCTCGAGTTCATTCTTCATTTTTGTTTTGAATTTCTCGATCTCCTTTGTTGAACTCCCCGTGATCAATAGGTCATCAACATACAGACATACCACAAGTGTACCTACCTGCTCAACAAGCTGAACATAAATTCCATATTCAACCGTACATTTGTGAAACCCATACCTGATAAGCAGTGCATCAATATGTCTGTTCCATGCTCGCAGTGCCTGACGGAGACCATACAGGGCTTTGTTCAGTTGATAGACTTTCAATTCTTGCCCTTTTACAGTGAATCCAGGTGGTTGATTCACAAACACTTCATCCTCTCGAGGGCCATTAAGAAATGTCGATTTGACGTCCATCTGATGAATGATCCAGCCTTTAAAGTTTGCAATGGCTACTATGAGTCTAACAGTCTCCATCCGAGCAACAGGAGCATATACATCGTTGAAATCTATCTCAGGTTTCTGCAAGAAACCTTTAGCAACCAACCTAGTTTTCAACTTTGCCACATTTTCGTCAGGTTTGTACTTGGTTTTGAATACCCATTTCATATCTATGGCTTTCTTGTGTTCTAGCAGCTCCACAAGTTTCCACGTTTTGTTTCAGTCTATGGATGAAAGTTCCTCTTGCATAGCATTTCGCCACTCCTTGATTTCAATGGCTTGCTCCCAAGTGAGTAACTCTGCACTTGCAAAAAGATCACATTGAACAATATCTCCAGAATCAGTAACATCACTATCAAAGAATAATTCATGATTAGTGAACCTTGTAGATGGAAAACGCGTTCTTTGTGATCTTCTTATAACTCTATCTACACTGACAGCTTCTGGTCTGTTTTCTTCCAAATTGTTCTCTCTCATCCAGATGGTCATCACATTTTCAGGATCTTGAGTTGGAACAACTTCTCCTCCTTTCCATTTGTAAGTGGCTGCTTCATCAATAATGACATCCCTGCCAATCAAGATTTGATTTTTAACAGGATCAAACATCTTGTAAGCACCCGTAGCATGATATCCTACAAGAATAAGAGCTTCACTTCTATCGTCAAGTTTCTTTCTTCTTTCAGCTGAGATGTGTCTATAACAGATTGATCCAAACACTTTCAAGTGTCGAACATCAGGCTTTCTTTTTTACCACATTTCCTCTGGTGTAGAGTCTAGCAGAGCTTTTGTGGGGGCATCTATTCAGAGTATAGGTTGTTATCGCAACTGCTTCACCCCAAAGAAACTTAGGTAATCCCTTTCCTTTGATCATGCATCTGACCATGTCTAATATCATGCAATTTCTTCTTTCACCCAACCCATTGTGTTGAGGGGTGTACGATGCAGTGACTTCGTGTTTGATTCCTTTATCTCCTAGAGACAACACGTCAAACGGGCCACAGACATCTGCATGGATGACATTCAACAGTTGTACTGCTCGCTTGTATGCTTGTTTTCTAAAGGCACTCCTAGTCTGTTTACTAGCAACGCAACCTTCACAAACTTTGCTTGGCACAGTGAACTCAGGAATACCTCTCACGAGGTTTTTATCTCTTAAATGGCACAAGCTTCTGAAGTTCAAATGTCCAAAGCGATAATGCCAGAGCCATTCTTCTGCATCTGCGCCTTCTGCAGCCAAGCATTGTACTTCAACAGCATTCAAGTTAACTTTGAATGTTCTGTTTCGAGCAAGAGGTGCCTTGATTATCAATCTTTGTCTTTTGTCATAGACCTCAATGTTTCTTTTCTGCAGATTCATAGTATATCCCTTTTCAAGAAGCTGACCAAGGCTCATAAGATTGCTTTTCATAGTGGGCACATAGAGGACGTTGTGCATGTATACTGGTTTGCCATCCTTCCGTGTAATCAACACCTTACCTGAACCTTCTGCTCGAATTACACTATCATCTGCAAAGCGAACAATGCTCTTGACGTTGGTGTCTAAGTCAATCAACCATCTCTTATTCCCTGTCATAAGGTTAGAACATGTTGTGTCAAGGTACCACGACATTTCCTCCAGTGCATGATCTATTTCTCCAGCCAATGACACATGTTCCGCCTAAGCAGTGTTCTTTGACACCTCCTTCTTTGCATGTTTTGCTTCTCCAGCCAATGACACATGTTCCTCCTGGGCAATATTCTTTGCACACCTGTCTTTGTTTCTGCTAGTTGTGATTTGCATGTAATCATCACGTGCTGTTATCAATTTACCATCATTCTTTTTATTTGTAACCAAACTCATTAAGACAATATGATCAGAATCCGAGACAAGTTCTTCCTTACTAAGATTCACTTCATTGCTTTGTTCTTTCTTGGCATTGTCATTGTGCCAGCATTCAGACGAATAATGGCCATATTTATTGCAAGTAAAACACTGTATATTCCTCTTGTCAGGATTCTTTCTGCCGCCTCTGCCTTTGGGCTTCCCTTTACCTCTGCAACTGCTTTGTTCATTGCTTTCAACATCTTTGTTTTGTTCTTCACTGCATCTACCTCCATTTCTTCCTCCACAACCGCCGCGAGATCTTCCTCTGCCTCTGCCCGTCCCACGATACTTATAAGACTTGGCTTGCAGAGCATGATTGGTGTTTTGTACAGTTTCTTGTTTTGCAGCTTTCTTCTCCAACAGACGTTGTTCGTGGACTTCAAGTGAGTTCTGTAACTCTTCAACTTTCATTTTCTCCAAATCTCTGCTTCCAAAATAACTACAACAATATGGTCATACTGAGGTGTTAGAGTTCGCAAGATTTTATGGACAATCTTCTTGTCCTTGACAATTTTGTCGCATGCACGCATTGCGTTGACAACCACTTGGATTCTACCGATCTAACCTTCAATAGTTTCTTGTTCTCCCATGTTTAAAAGCTCATACTGCCGTCGCAGTGACTGAAGCTTAATCTCCTTTATATTGCCAGCAGTTCCATAACCATCTTGTAGGATCTCCCATGTTTCTTTAGCCGTTGTCGCGTTTGACACCTTCTGGAAGATCGCCGTCGAGATGCATGCAAGATCATGCGTGCTTTGCAGTCTAATTTTCTGTTTTCTTTGTACACCTTCTTTTCTTCATCTGTAGCATTCTTTGCGGGTTCTTTAAACCCAATTTTCACAACTTCATCAATCTCCTGGAAACCAAGGATTACGTCCATCTTGACGGACCGATCTTCAAAGTTCTTTCCATCAAATATTGGTAGGTTGCTTTGGATCATCCCCGTCATACCTCCAACGTGAAGCTTTTCTTTACTGCACAATTTCTTCGCAGAGAACGATACCTCCCAGGTTTAGAAACCTGCTGCTCTAATATCATTGATAGCGTATGCAGAGAAAGGAGAGACTGACAGCGTATGCAGAGAAGAGAGAATGTAAACAAAACAAAGATAGAAAAACGAGTTGTATTTTTCATTAGATAGTACATTATTTATACAAAGTGAGAAATAGGGGAATGACCGTTAAGGGGCTTATGATTTAAAATCCTAACACGCCCCTCGTAGTCAAAAGCGAAAGGGGTGCATTTGATTCCCTCGTGACCGACCTGATATCCAATGGCCTCGATCCTGCGTGCAGCGAGTTCATGCTTTGTTGGAGTAGAATCTATTGCAGTAATACGCCACCATCTCCGTCAACAAGCTATCAACGCAACTCTTTGAAACTTCAAGAACCATTCTTTCTTTCTCTCTCTCTCTCTCTCTTTAACACGCACTCGCTAACAATGGAAAACGAAGGAATCAGAATCACTATACACTCTGAATCTTATTTGTCCTACTCGTCGCTTTTGCTCCCTTGCCTCACCCCGATCCATACCAACACATCTGAATTGAAATTAGGGTGTTTCACCCTACACCGTTGTGAATTCGAAGCCATCAAACAGAGTTTTCTAGTTATTCCTGATGCGCTTGAATGCCCAAAATGAATTGTAAAGTTTGTTGCTTTAATATTTATTTTCAGAATTATATTGGTAGTTCTTTTTGTTTTTTTAATCTTATGTTTATTTGATGCTAGTATAAATTATATTAAAAAATGTTACATTTAAAAATAAAATTATTTTACTAAATTACAACTTTGGTACATTTTTTAAATTAATTTTAATAATTAATGTTATTTTTTTATTTTTCATAAAACTTTTTACAATTAAATATATCATTAATAATTATCATTTTATATTACATTAATAATTAGGAATATTTTGATAATCTTTAACTTTTACCAATTAAACATATTTTTTTTATCTGTCATATCAATAAAATCCTATAATAATTCTTATAAATTTTACTTCTAAATTCACTCTCATTTATCTTCAAATCCACTCAAACAAACAACAATTATATCACCCTCAAATCTGCTCAAATTCATCCACTCATTCTTCCTTAATTTCTCTCCTCAAGTCAACACAGCCTGAACAAATTCAAAAAATGAAGATAAAATAGAAAAAACAATTGAAAAGGAAAATGTAGGGTAATATGATCCAGTTTGAGAGACAAAGGGATTAACCAAACAAACAGAAGTCGTGAACATCGAAAAAAGCACTCCACAGATCGCGAGGAAGAGCATAATGACTTTAATCAAGGAGCAAAGGTGGATTCAAAAAATTTTCAAAAAGAAAGGCCATTTTTTGTTCGAGAATCAAGTAAGATTAGGCAGGGAGGAAAATCAAAGGGAGATGCAAAATCTGGTCAGTTATCTATATTTTATGCAATTCTATTTTTAATCTAATATTGTAAAGTAATTTTGGCTCTTATATATATATATATATATATATATATTAATAATAATATTAATAATAATAATAATAATAATAATAATAATATTAATAAAAAATTATTATCAAAGAAGATTTGTGAGTATATAAAGAGATTATGGTCCTGTTCGTGAGTATACTCATTTTTCTTGTTTCTTTCTTTTTATTCCTATTTAGAGGACAAAGTACAAAGGGAATCTAAGGTGTTCTACAAAGAGAATATCATATACTAAAAGATTGATTAAAAATTGTTCTCAATGGACAATTCTTCATATACGTTTTTGTTTTTTATTCTAAAAAAATTGGGAACAAGATTTATTGCTCATTATTTATTGATTTGTGATTCATAAATTTAATCAGTAGAGTATGTTACTTTATGATTAATTGGTATGAACTCTAATTTGGTTTTCCCAATTTTATAAGAAATTCTATTCATGAAATTTGGGGATTTTTAATTATCATGTCATCTAAAATCAATTTTATAATTATCGTGTTATCAGAAGACTTACTCGTGCTTTTTGCTTTGGTTTTTCTTCCTATATAGTTTTGACAATTTAAGGTTTCATATAACTCTTAGAAAGAAAAATTGTATCTTAATGAGCTCATTTCATATTGTGTTCAAGAAGAGGAAATAGTGAAGCAATAAAGGATTGAAAGTACTCACTTAACCAATACCTCTAATGACAAGGGCAAAAGAAAAAACACTGAGAATCCCAAGAATGATACAACTGAAGGTCCATCACAAAAGAAACAAAAACCAATATGATAAACATTTCTTTTGCAATAAAGGTTGACACATAAAGAAGGACTATGCGAAATATCATGTCTGACGTGCAAAGAAAGGGTTGCCTTAACTACCAAAAGACAATTGATGTTGCAAGATGGATCTACTTAGAGATGTCAAATTGGTAGAGATGGAAGTCATATGATGTTTTAGATTATTATTGTGTATTGATTTTCTATTTTTGAATTTGAAAAACACTTCAGTTGTAAATTTGATTTCATTTGTTCATTTGGACAATTTTTGTTAATTATGTTAGTTTGGAAATAATGAATTTAGATTGTTTTTAAATTCGAGTTTTGTTGGAACTAGTTTACTTTTGGCTAATGTATATATTCTTTATACAGTAACTTCGTATTATGGATCCTTAAATATGGAATTGCACAATACTAAGCATAATATTCTTTGAGGATATTGAGTTTAAGGATGTATATTTGTATGTAAGTGGCTATTACGTACGAATTTTCCTTATTTTTTTTTCTTCTTCTCCTCCTTCTCCTTCTTGTTGCACCTCCACCGTTGTTGTGTCAATTGCCATCGCTTCTTACTCCTCTTCCTCTTTTTCTTTCCCCTTCTTCCCCCCTCCAATTACAATTGTCACTATTGTTGAGGCACCACTACACCATCCCTACCAACGAGTCAATGTAATTGTTGAGCCTCCTATTCCTCTTCTTTTTTCTTCTCCACTCACATCACTTTTTCCTTCTCACTCATATAAAGGAAAACCTCATCTGACTTAGCGAAAAAATTGACACTCATTTTATTGATAGATTGAATGACGAAAAAAATTATCAGTAATATAAATTACAAATTATCAACAAAATTTTCTAATAGATTTAAATCTAGATACACTACCAATGAAAGTATTTGTTGGTTATACAAATTCTAATTCACCAAAGAATTGATTGATTATTTCCTAATGGATATTTATGTTAGTAATTAAAATTCTAAAATTCGCCAATAAAATTGAGTTTTTTTTGACAAACTTAATTCCGTGAATAAAAATTTATTGGTTATTATGAAAATTATTGTGGTGTGTTTCATACATACTAAAGTTGGTAAAAGAATATTAAGTCTTTGTATGTTTTAAATTAGGCAACAATAACTTGTGTCTATTGAATTACGTATAGAGAATTTTTCCATTAAATTACGAAGAATGAGTATCGATTTTAGTTATATAATTTTAAAACATTGATTACTTGAGTATGTGAAATATTTTGGATTTTAATTACAAGCCCAATTCCTAGTGAGATTGTTTCTTTTTATAATAACAAATAATGATACTATGATAAAAAAAAATATTTTACATAACTTTTATAAAATAAAATTTTAAAAATAATTTGTAAACGAAAGATATATTTAACCTCACTTTTATTTATTATACCGTTTTGTTAGAAATTTTATGGCTTGTTTCTCAACACCAAGAAGGGGGAGGGGGGGGGGGGGGGGGGGGGGGCTGAATTGGATTTTAATAAAAATTCTTTCTTTTATTGTCTTTTTGGAAATCTTTAGAATGATCATTAAAGCATAACGCAATAGTGAGAACAATGCAATAAAAGAGTTAAAGGATAGAAAACAAACACAACTTTTTATATTGGTTTGACCTCAATGCATACATCTAGTCTCTTCAAATAACCTTAGATTGAAAGACCTTCCACTATAAAGATTTGAGTTTTTACAGCAAGGCTTTACAAAGACCAACTCTCAAATGTAATCTCCTCTTTAACTTACCAATCTAATAAAGGAAAAATACACCCCGCAGAAAGAACAATCCTCTTCTCTGCAGTACCCCTTTGAGACCCTTCTCAAAGTTATTGGAACAACATGTTCTTCTTCCTGGAAACACGCAACAAAGTTCTGATCAGGAAAGAAAACATGTTAATGTGCAACAGTTGATCAGCCAGTAAATGTCCAAAGCTATCCTTCAAAATCTGCAAATCTTTTGTATCTTGATCCTTGGAAAAACTAGTGCACCTGCAATACTTTTCTTGACTCACGAATATCAGATTTAAAAGTACAAATGATCAAAAGTTGTTAATGCAGAGTGCAACGTGTCATTATATAAATTTTCTCATGTCTGACGTGTTTTAATCGATTACAAAAATAATGTAATCGGTTACACTTTTAACAGAGATACACCAAAATTAGCATAAAATAGATTTAACTGATTAAGCAATTAATGTAATCGATTGTATATAAAATGTAAGTCAAAACATTTGAAAATGTGACCGTTATGACAATTAAGACTTATCATCAAAACAAATTTCAATGTGTACCAGATTTAACAGATTAAGTAAACAATGTAATCGGCTAAGTATTACACTTAGACATTTTTTTAAAAAATTTCTTCTCACAACTCATCATAGCACACAACAAACAAGTGATAGCAAAGACATAAGTTTTAATCGACTATACATATAATGTAATGAGTTAAAACTTGTAGTTTTTCAAAGTTTTAGCATTAGCCGATATCTAACGAACTTAATTGATTACATAAACACTATAATCGATTACTTCATGCAGATATGCATTGTGCAAGTAGTTTTGACATATGAAAACATGAGTGTGCAAAATTACTCAGTTTAAGCAATATATGTTTGAAACATAAAGACACATTTTTGTTTTTGTCATGGAAACATATGTGTTGTCATCATTAAAAACAATATATGTATTGTCATCATCAAAAAGAAAAACACATAAGGAATTGGGTTTAGCATTCACATTGCTCCCCCGATTAATAATCTCCCCCTTTTTTGATGATGCACAACCATGATGCGTACAACACAACCATGATGTACAACCAGAAATAGTTTTACTAATTTCATTTCACCAATTAATATAATTTCTATAATTTCTCCCCCTTTAGGCATGGGCATCAATATGTATTTTTACAGAGATACATCAATATGTATTTATACAAATTAATATCAGAAATTGATGTTCCCCCTATCAATATGCAATAGCTCTAATAAAAAAGATTTCAAATGCAAAGTTCAGTATTAGAGAAAATGATAATGATGTAACAAAGTATGAACTGCAGAATTAGTTTCAAGCATGTATCAAATTTAATAACAGGTATCAGAGTATATAAAAAAAATGCTTGAAGCTAGTGGATATTTGTGTTAACATTCAGAATACATAAAATGATTTACAGCAGATATGAAACAATGAGTATTAGAATGCATGAACACATATATCATTAGAATGAATGTCTCAGAATGTATGAAAAAAAACTCAAACCACATTCTTCGAGTGTTAATCGATTTCACTTCTTTTGTAGTCGATTAAATTTTGCAAAGCACTGATAATCCATTTTAGATTAGTAGTTAAATTCATGTAAGCATATCATGTTTAGTAACAGTCCTGCAAATAACATTCTTCTCAACTTTTTTGAGTGTTAGTACAGTGATAAAGTACAATTGTGAAACAATTGGAATAACCAACTTTAGTATGAGTATGCAAAGAGTATGTATGACTGTGAATTAGCAATTTTGCATTCATACAAGCAAGTATTGTTCATTCAGATTCATTCAAACAATTATCAAATTAGAAACATAATGTAATCCAAAATATATCCATTTCATATATAACATCAAAATAACAAACAGAGTTCAAACACAAATGGCTTAATAGTCAATTTTTACATCCATTTCAGAATAAAACTTAGAAAGAAACAATCACAGAAACAAATTCTACAATCTAAATTCTAGATCATGTCTTTAATCAGAATGTTATCATCACTTTCATTTGCTACACTTTCCACTTTATTCTCTTCATCTTTCTAATTCTCCCCACTGTCATCATTTGAGTCATCAATTTGCAGCTTTCCTTTGATGGCAACCACATCTTGGTTGATTGATTGACAGAGAACAGTCAGAGAGTGCATTTTCCTGACCATATGTTTCTCAAATTTAGAACGAGGCCTGAAAGGTGCAGATGATGATCCACCAGTAGCTTCTTCATCATCATCCATATACTCATCTTTAAAGAGCCACCTTTCTGGACCATGTTGTAGTCTCATGTGTTGTAGCGCGGTTTTGTCAATGAGATTACTTCTCCCAGATGACTCGCTTGACTCATCAACACATTCCACACCAAAATGAAGTAGCACTTTGGAGATGAACACAAAGTAGGGCAAGCTTGCAGATTATAACTTGTAACCTTAAGCATATTGTCAAATATAGTTGTTGCCTAGTCAATCTGTATGTTCTCCTTAAGGGCATGAAGAAGACACAGATCTTCAGTGGTTACCTGATCATGGTTACTACCCCTTGGCAGAAGAATCCAGGTGATAATAAAAGCACACATGCGGTCATCCTTCTTCATTCTGCTAGTCCTATAGTGAGAATAATCTCTGGGCTCATTTGGATTTTTGAGGCAGTACTGATAAACACCAAATTTGTGAAAACCTTCAATTCCCAGGTGACACTTTTCACCACCAGACCGAAACCCAGCAATGATGGTTCATACTTCTTATGTCAGTTTAATGTCAATGCCTTTCACCCTAGAATGTTCAATCACTAATAACTAAGTTGGAATAGAATACCCTTACCAATTCAGGATACCAGGTGATACAAGAGGGTCTAGCATCACGACACACATAGGACCTATCACAAGAGGAATGACCAAAAAGCTTCAAGAAGAGTATTCTCCAAAAGGTCAAGTACTCTTTGCTATCTTTGGATGGGAAATTGGAGATCAAGAAGATGCTACAAATTTGCTAAAGCATGGAGAAGGGTTTAGTGGACATTGCTACATAAGGAGGGGTGTGTTTATCATCATAGGGGGCGGTATTAGTAATTCTTCCTTCCATATGTACAGAACTCAATTTTCACGTGTTCCATGAGGCTTTCTAGAAGCCAAACACATTTAACACATGTTGATGAGTTGGCATCAGATCCGTAAATTGTGGATCTAGGCATTTTCCATGAAGAGGTCGAGAGGTTCATCTATAAAACCTCTTGGTATAGCTTGTATCTTTACTTTTGGATTATTGATAAAGAAACTCTGCTGAAATGATAGCAAGTTCTTCTCCAAGAGTCACCTTCCTAAGCTTGCTCTCCATTGCAACTTTCTTCCATTTCATGGAAGCCTTCTGAGTTGTGATTCACTTCTCCAAGCTAACCTCCATCTCCCTTCACCATAAACATCACTACATCCGCTGCCTATCATCCACACTATTCAGCAACTTCAAACTGCCGAGAAGCATCCAGATCTGTCACCTCCTTTGCAGCGTACTGTTCCATTGGATTCAGTAGACTTCCAAGTTGCCTGACACCTTCAATCTCACGGACATTTCAGAATACATCTCCCTTGATGTATCAAGTGGTATTCAGAGCAAAGTTCCAGCCAAGAACCGTGAGATAAGTGTCTTCTCATTCCATTTCCATATTGTCAGAGAAATCCTGTAATGTCTTGATTTTGTTCTTCTCTTCATCTCTATCTCAACATCTTTGATGTGTTTTAGGTTTCTGTTTTGAGTCTTATTCATACTAGCTGTGTTTGCTTGAGTCTTTATCATCTTTATTCGGTTATTCTTTGCTGATTTGAGTCATTTTCATGATTTGAGCATCATTTACGGTTTTGTCTTAGTCATGTTTAAACATTTGCTGTTTTTGTCATTAAATCCGGTTTTCAACCAAATTTTTGCATAACTGAAGTGTTTTGGAAGTGGCTACACCGATTAAGAGCAGTGAACTACCAAGAGTTGAGCTCAGGTGTTTAGAATTGGCCAACCATTTCAGATCTGTACTGGATCTAGTGTGGCTATTTTGAGGAAATTGTTGTTGCAGCTTACTGTTCATTTGGTAAAAATCGTGTTACTATTGTATTGAGCTGCAATTTTTGAATCACTGTTTGAACCAATTAGAACATGTATGTGCCTTGATTTCTAGTGTTTTCCAGTTCAAAAGTGCAGTCAGCCGATCTGCACATCATCTTTGTTAAACCTTTCTGCATAATTGAGTGAGATTGGTATTAGATCATTGTCAGTCATCCTTAAAGTGTTTCTGCTGTTTTGAGCAAATTTCAAATACTGTTTTCAAGTCATTTGAGTGGTTTTCAGTCTAGAATTACAACCATTTTGAATTTTGACCATTTGAGTTGTGAAATTGAGTTGAAAAGTGGAACTGTACTAGTCATTTTCTGGTATATGCTGTTATTGTCCATTAAATTCGATTCAATAAGTTTAAATTCACTAT
Source organism: Vigna mungo (assembly GCA_036885675.1). Classification (NCBI taxonomy): domain Eukaryota; kingdom Viridiplantae; phylum Streptophyta; class Magnoliopsida; order Fabales; family Fabaceae; genus Vigna; species Vigna mungo. Next base: position 10,770,340 of record CP144694.1, on the reverse strand, counting down.
TGAAACATGTTTGAATCATTGAATTGAGTACCTAGTCAGTTCTGTGCATTTGGTCTATAATACTAGTCCAATTTCTGCTCCAAACTGTTGTGTCCGAGAGCTATGCACTGAATTTTCAATCTGCATTGCATGTTTTGTTCGAATCAACAAGAATGGATGTAGCAAAAGCCATTGGTCCGTAGAATATCAAAAGAATCATTCAAAAGAGGTTGCTAAACATTAAAAGGCATAATTGGACCAGTGCATCTCAAATTCGAAATCTGTTATGTACATTTGCTTGTTTGCTGCCAAAATTTTGCAGATTCAGTGAGACATTTTATCAAACAGTTTGGTCCAATTTCATTGCATAGCTTAATTGTGCTTAATTCTGATTTTTGGTCTTTTGTGGTGTTGTTAATTTGTTCTAGAGCCAATAAGATCATTTTCAGGTGCCACCATGATTGTTATCCCTTTAATTGCTTGCTTTCGAATTTTTGAACACTCTGCACACCATCTGTTCGACGAAAGTCTTGGTGTTGCTGTCACTTGGATGCGATTTTGCTGGCAATTGTGGTGATATTTTCTGTGACTAATGGGTTTGTTAGATAGGTGAACTGTAATTCAGAAGATATACCATAAGTGGAAGTATCAAAGAAGGTTCAATTATGAGAAACAAGTGCAAGAAGATGGCTCTTGGATAGAACCAAATCGTGACCAAATTGCAGCAGCAGTATTGCTACTGTCCGACAGTAAACTGCAGCAACATTCAGTTTGGCAGAATTCAGTCCAATTGAGTGAACACCTCGCAACTAAGAGATTTGTGTGTGAATCCAATAGATTCAATCTTCCTTAAGAGCAACCAAAGCTGCACACATTATTTCTTTAGCCTATTCATGTTTTTCGTTTCAAATTCACAAGTTTTACTTGTAAAAAGTTCTTTGGGTTTTCTTGTTTGTAAAGGGCCAATGCAAGCAAGTGAGGTGGTAGAGTTCACAAGTGCTCTTCACTCATTTGTTAACTAGACTCAAGAAGTCTCACAACTTAAAATTGGGTAGTCGGTGAGTGTGTCTTAGATCCAAAGTCTAAGCCTCACCTAGGAGACCTCACCTTTACTTTTCCATCTTTACTTTCAAATTTCATTGTTTTTCATTCAAGGACTAGGAGCGCGCCTAGAGTCCGAATTTTAGAGTCTCAATCCTTGTTGTTTTTCTTTGTTTTGTGTTTTCTTTGTTGTCTTTAACACTTAAGTCCACCATAATGTCTGGAAGGCATTCTCCTAGAATTAGTGATAGTGAAAAAGAAAATTTTACTCTTCAAACCTTAGTCAATCAACTCAATGAAATGAGAAAGGAAATGAATCAAGAAAGAGTCAATAGAGAGCTTCAAAATACTGTCATTCAAGATGAATTGAGATTGATAAGGGAAAGTAAGTCTAGGGGAAGTCAGAGTGAAAATTCTCAAGAGGGAGGGATATCTTTGAGTATGGGTGATTATTACCCTCATCAGCCTTCTACTTCTAGGAGGCATAGGAGAAATTCCCATGCACCCCTACCTCCTAAAGAAGTCAATATTGTGTTGCCTCACTTCCATGGGAAGGACAATGTTGAGGCTTATCTTGATTGGGAAATGAAGGTGGAACAATTGTTTGAATGCCACCAAGTAAGTGAAGAGAGAAAGGTCTCTTTAGCTACCCTAAGCTTTATGCAATGTATTGGTGGATTGCCTTAGTCCAAGAGAGGCTTAGACATCAAGCCCCTCCCATCCACTATTGGAATGATCTCAAGTCTGCCCTTAGGAGGAGACACATTCCCTCCTACTACAATAGGGAACTCATGGATGAACTCCAAAGGTTACAACAAAGGTCTATGACAGTTAAGAATATAGACAAAAGATGGAGTTATATATGATGAGGGCAGGCATAGTAGAAGGTTCAAAAACTACTTTGGCTAGGTTTTTAAGTGGGCTTAATTTTGACATTAGAGATAGAGTTGAACTTCTACCTTATAGAGATTTGAATGATCTTGTTCAAATGTGTATCAAGGTAGAACAACAAAATTTGAGAAAATCCTCTTCTAAAATAGTTCAAGTTCAACCTATCTTTGAAAAGAAAACATTTAAAGAAAATGAGCCCTTTAAACCTCTAGCCAAAATAGAAGAGAAACCTAAGAAAGAATTCCCCTCACACACAAGAACAAGTGAAATCAAGTGCTTTAAATGTCTAGGAAGGGGTCATGTAGCTACTCAATGTCCTACAAAAAGAAATATCATTTTGAAAGGCAAGGACATTTATAGTAGTGAAAGTGACACCCCAACTAGTGAAAGTGAGAGTGAGGAAGAAGAAAGAGAAGAGGAAATATATGCTGATGATGGACAACTTCTCATGGTGAGAAGGATCCTTAGCAACCAACCAAGTCTAGAACACCTATCACAAAGAGAGAATATCTTTCATACAAGATGCAAAATTCAAGAAAATCATTGTTCTCTCATTGTTGATAGTGGTTCTTGTTGCAATTGTTGTAGCACAAGGTTGGTTGAGAAGTTGAAGCTTGATGTTATACCCCATCCAAAACCTTATAAACTTCATTGGCTAAATGAAGATGGGGATATAATAGTCAAGAATCAAGTGAAATTGGCCTTTTCCATTGGGAACTTCAAAGATGAAGTTTTATGTGATATAGTTCCCATGGAAGCATGTCATGTGTTATTGGGGAGACCATGGCAATTTGATCATCAAACTATCCATCATGGTCTAACCAATACCATCACTATCCATCAAAAGGACAAGAAGTTTGTGCTTCATCCTTTGACTCCTACCCAAGTGGCTAAGGATGAAGCCCAAATGAAGTCTTTAAGAAAGCAAGAACATGACCAAAAGAAAAAGTCAAAAAGAAAGGAGAGTGGTGAGACAAGTGTGCCACCTAAGGTCACTCAACATGAAGTCCTTTTAAACAAAAAGACTTTAATCAATACACTTCAAGTTGAGCAACCTTCATACCTTCTTCTTTGTCAAGGGACACTTACATGCACATTTAGTGATTCCAAGACTTCAACTCTTTCTCCACCCATTCAAAAACTTTTGAAAGAATTTGATGAGCTATTTCCAAAAGAAATACCAAAAGGGCTTCCACCCATAAGAGGAATAGAACATCAAATTGATTTCATTCCAGGGGCAATTCTTCCTAATAGGCCTGCCTATAGGACAAACCCCCAAGAAACTAAGGAGATTGAAACCCAAGTCCAAGAGTTGCTAGATAAAGGTTTAGTTCAAAAGAGTCTAAGTCCATGTGTTGTACCAGTATTGCTTGTACCAAAGAAGGATGGGAAGTGGCGCATGTGTTGTGATTGTAGGGCTATCAACAACATCACAATCAAGTATAGACATCCCATTCCTAGGCTTGATGATATGTTGGATGAATTGCATGAAGCACAAATATTTTCAAAGGTAGATTTAAAAAGTGGATATCACCAAATAAGAATTAAAGAGGGTGATGAATGGAAAACTGCCTTTAAGACCAAGTTTGGATTATATGAATGGCTAGTTATGCCTTTTGGTCTTACAAATGCTCCAAGCACATTCATGAGACTTATGAATCATGTCCTTAGGGATTGCATTGGGAGGTTTGTAGTTGTTTACTTTGATGACATCTTGGTATATAGTCAAAATTTGCAAGCTCATGAAAATCATTTGAGAATTGTTTTCACAATTCTTAGAAAACACAAATTGTTTGCAAACTTTGACAAGTGTACCTTTTGTGTTGATAGTGTCATATTTCTTGGATTTGTGGTCACCAAAAATGGGGTTCATGTGGACCATGAAAAAATAAAGGCCATACAAGATTGGCCTCCTCCAAAGAATGTAGGAGAAGTAAGAAGCTTCCATGGGTTGGCAAGCTTTTATAGAAGATTTGTTCCTAACTTCTCTAGTCTTGCTTCACCACTCAATGAGTTGGTGAAAAAAGATGTTACTTTCCATTGGGGGGAAAAACAACAAAAAGCTTTTGAGCTTCTTAAAGAGAAGCTCACACAAGCACCCATCCTAGCCTTACCAAATTTTGCCAAAACTTTTGAGCTAGAATGTGATGCTTCAGGATTTGGCATAGGTGCTGTATTATTACAAGAAGGACACCCCATTGCATATTTTAGTGAAAAACTTCATGGTGCCTCTTGTAATTATCCCACCTATGACAAAGAACTCTATGCACTTGTGAGGGCTCTTCAAACTTGGGAACATTATCTTGTTGCCAAAGAGTTTATCATTCATAGTGATCATGAATCACTTAAATATTTGAAGAGTCAACACAAGCTACAAAAGAGGCATGCTAAGTGGTTGGAATTCATTGAACAATTCACTTATGTTATTAAATACAAGAAAGGAAAATCCAATGTGGTGGCTGATGCTTTATCAAGAAAAATTAATTTCTTAGCCACATTGGGAGCTCACATTCTTGGCTTTAATAACATCAATGAGTTGTATTCACAAGATCCTGAATTTTCCCATATGTATGAGGAATGTCTTCACAAGTCTCAAGGAGGATTCTATGTGAGAGAGGGGTATCTTTTTAAAGAAGGAAAAATTTGCATCCCTCAAGGATCCCATAGAAAACTCCTTGTCAAAGAGACACATGAGGGTGGTTTAATGGGACATTTTGGGGTAGAAAAGACTCTTGACATGTTGAAAGAAAAATTCTTTTGGCCTCACATGAGGAGGGATGTTCAAAGGCATTGCTTTAAGTGTTTAAGTTGTTTAGAAGCAAAATCTAAGTCAATGCCTCATGGACTTTATACTCCTTTGAATGTTGCTTGCACCCCTTGGGAAGAGATAAGTATGGATTTTGTGTTAGGTCTTCCAAAAACTTCTAGGGGTTTTGATTCTATGTTTGTGGTGGTAGACAGATTTAGTAAAATGGCTCATTTTATACCTTGCCACAAAGTAGATGATGCAAGCAACATTGCAAAGATATTCTTTAGAGATGTGGTTAAACTTCATGGTCTACCTAAGGTAATAGTTTCGGATAGAGATACAAAATTCCTTAGTCACTTTTGGAGGACCTTATGGTCTCGATTAGGGACTAAGTTATCTTTTTCTACTACTTGCCATCCTCAAAGAGATGGCCAAACTGAGGTAGTAAATAGATCTCTTTCCACATTACTAAGGGTAGTTCTAAAGGGGAATCACAAATCTTGGGATGAGTACCTTCCTCATGTAGAGTTTGCCTACAATAGAGTAGTTCATGGAACTACTAAATTGTCTCCTTTTGAAGTTGTTTATGGCTTTAATCCTTTGACACCTATGGATTTAATACCCCTTCCAAATTTCATTGATTTTGTTCATCAAGATGGGGTATCTAAATCTAATTTTATCAAAGAATTACATCAAAGGGTTAAAGTTCAAATTCAACAACAAAATGAGAAATATGCCAAGAAGCATAACAAAGGCAAGAAAGAGTTAATCTTCAATGAAGGTGATTTAGTTTGGGTTCATCTTAGGAAGGAAAGATTTCCTCAACTAAGAAAATCCAAACTCAATCCTAGAGGAGATGGACCTTTTAGAGTTTTAAGGAGGATTAATCCTAATGCTTATCACATTGATCTTCCTCCTGAATATGGTGTTCATACTACTTTCAATGTATCTGATCTTAAACCTTTTGTAGGTTATGAAAGTGCAGATGAAGATCCTTTGGATTTGAGGACAAATCCTTCTCAAGAAGGAGGGGATGATACAAGAGGGTCTAGCATCATGACACACATAGGACCTATCACAAGAGGAATGACCAAAAAGCTTCAAGAAGAGTATTCTCCAAAAGTTCAAGTACTCTTTGCTACCTTTGGATGGGAAATTGGAGATCAAGAAGATGCTACAAATTTGCTAAAGCATGGAGAAGGTAAAGTGGACATTGCTACATAAGGAGGGGTGTGCTTATCATCATAGGGGGCGGTATTAGTAATTCTTCCTTCCATATGTACAGAACTCAATTTTCACGTGTTCCATGAGGCTTTCTAGAAGTCAAACACATTTAACACATGTTGATGAGTTGGCATTAGATCCGTAAATTGTGGATCTAGGCATTTTCCATGAAGAGGCCGAGAGGTTCATCTATAAAACCTCTTGGTATAGCTTGTATCTTTACTTTTGGATTATTGATAAAGAAACTCTGCTGAAATGATAGCAAGTTCTTCTCCAAGAGTCACCTTCCTAAGCTTGCTCTCCATTGCAACTTTCTTCCATTTCATGGAAGCCTTCTGAGTTGTGATTCACTTCTCCAAGCTAACCTCCATCTCCCTTCACCATAAACATCACTACATCCGCTGCCTATCATCCACACAATCCAGCAACTTCAAACTGCCGAGAAGCATCCAGATCTGTCACCTCCTTTGCAGCGTACTGTTCCATTGGATTCAGTATACTTCCAAGCTGCCTGACACCTTCAATCTCAGGGACATTTCAGAATACATCTCCCTTGATGTATCACCAGGGGTCAACCATCTCAACAAACCTCTTCAATCCTTACCTTTGTAGCCAATTCTAGAACATAAAACCCTCTCTCCTAAAGAAATTGAGCTTGACATACTTATGAGGAGTGATCTTCCTTATTCTCCAATGGTCGATGAAATTAGTTTGAGCGTAAAGATGTTGCAGCGAAAGTATGAAGAGCAAGTTGCACAAATTAGGGTTAAAAGATTCTCAAATTCTATTTGGAGGGAAGCCCAAAAATTTAAATTTTTCACACAAAAGCATTTCAAATCAATTTCACCAATTTCATAACCGATTAATTTCAATTTTAGACACATACAGTAATCAGAAATGAATGTTAATCGATTTCATTAAGTACGTAATCGGTTAAACTTCAACCAGTCTTAGACTTTTGAAAAATAGAGAAATTTTGGGAACAATTTGATCGATTACATTACTAATATAATTGGTTAAAATTCGTGAAAACGTTTTTTAAACAATTTCAATGTAGACAAGCACATATCATTCACATACATCAATACACATATCACAGATTAAGAATGATGCATGAATTATAGAATTAAACACAGTTACCACATGTGGTACTCAAGGGGTTTATGATTTTTCCTTTGTGATCCTTCCTTGAGTCTTTGTCTGCCACCAACTCAATTTATTTTCCTGCAAAATCATTGAATGGTTTGGAAGCAGGTATCCGAATAAACTTGGGGCCTTTTGTGTTAGTCACAGTAGTTGGTTCTTTGGGAATCTATTTAAACTTTCCTTTTGGAACACCAACTTTCTTATAGTAACAAGATCTAACAGTGTGACCAATTGAATTGCAATCGAAATAGGTAACATTAGAAGGTTTACTCAAATGAATAAATTTCTTTGAATTAATACTTTTAGCGTTGTAACCTATTCCTTGCTTATTTATTACTCTTCTTTAATATCCTAGAACGACTTCTAAGTTAGATCTCCCTAAAGTAAATTTTGTCAATATGCTTGTTAGATACTTAATATTTTCAAGATAAGCAGGGCACTCTTTGCAATCTTTTTCTACAATTTTATCTTCAGATTTAGCATTCATAGCAGATTGTAAAGCACATCAAGATTAATTTTTAGTTTATCATTATATTTAACAAGGTTATCAATTCTGTGATCATAATCTTTTCTTTCAGAGTTTAATCGATTAACCTTATATTGAAGCTTCATTGCTTCTGCATGGAGTTCTTGAAAAGCATCCCAAAACTGATAATAATTGTCCTTTATAGGCTCATCACCAAAATTGTTGTTGTTGTTCCTTTCTAAACTAACGGATCCAGCCATGAGACAAAAGTTTGTCTCCTCTTCCAGACTATGGTTGTCTTCATCACTAGATGAACCTTCAAAATCAGTATTTTCCCAAGCAATGTAAATCTTATTTTGCTTACTTTTCATCCTGTCCTAATTTAACCTTTCTTCAGTTCTCACCTTATGCTTCAAGGTTGGACAATCAGGTTTAATATCGCCTTCTTTTCCACATTCATAACAGGTGGGAATTACAGCATTGCCTTTTCTTTTGCCTCCTTTTGAATTTCTGTTAAGACCCTGGCAAGTGTAACAGATCGTATCAAATAATATAATTGGTAAACCCAATATCGTTCTTCCCAAAGGACTCTTAAGGCCTAATCTTTCACGTAAACTAATCGCATAAGACTTGAGAAAAGAAATTAATTTTAGTTTTAAAATGCAAAAGTAAAACTGCGAATGCAATGATTCAATTGGCTTAAAGAAAATATGGATGAATGAAGTTGTTGGGGTTTACAATTTCATCTGATCCACCCTCATATATCTACTCTTCTTATTTACTTTGCTTATTTATCATATTGTCATGCAAACTTTCTTGGTCTACCCTTAACCCAATCCCTTCGTGAAAAGAGCCTATTACTAATTACTGGCTTGCTATCCCTAGCCTCCTCTAGTAATTAATAATGCATGATAAACGGAAGCAAAATACAATTGATCATCCTACCTCTATCCCTAGGTGGTATTAGCATAATCAAGGAATTCTTCCCAGTTCATGACATTATTGTACGTCCCCGAATCAATAAAGACAAACAACATCTACCAAATGAGTTAAACGGTAAAAGCATTAAATACAGGTAAAGAACCCAACAATTGATAAATCAAGCATATGCAAGCATATAATATAAATAAGAATTTGGATATATAAGAGTTTCAAAAGATTACATTGTTCCCCAACAACCTAGGGTTTAGTTCACCATAATCATGGTGAATCTAGATGAAATATAATGAAAGAATGGAAAAGCAAACCCTAGATTTGATAAAGTGGAGCCTAAGCATCCAAGAAATCTCCTCCAAGGTGTGTAGAGCTACTGTGGGTTTCTCTCTGCCAAAAGAATACATTTGGATTCGCACTAGGGCTATATATAAGCCAAAAAGATAACAGAAAGATCTCAGAATCCAAAATATAAAAACAGACAATCGCCCAGGCGTCAAAGTTGGCCGCTCAGCGGATTGCCTCAAGCTGCGCCACCGCCCAGGCGCCAAAATGGACCGCTGAGCGGTTTGCCTCTTGCCATTCTGGACACTCAGCGTCACCACCTGGGCGCTAGATAGTAGCTCCACCTCGAATTAGGACGCTCAACATTGGAATTTGACGCTTGAGCGGTCCACGAACTCTTCTTGTCTTCCTTTTTCTCCTTCATTCTTGAGTCTATGACCTTCCTACTTCACTTCCATATTCAATTCTCATCAAAAACCCTGCAAAACAAGCATAATATCTCTAAAAACAGCTTTTGACTCTCATGTGACAACTTAAGAGTTTTACTTGATTCTAAGCTCATTTTAAGCTACAAAGGGTGTGTTTTGATATAGAATTCAAGCATGAAAATAACGGTTTTTAGACCGTTATCACAACCTCAAACTTAAAACTTTTCTTGTCCTCAAGCAAACAAAACAAAACTTGGCCTTCCACTTTTTCATCAAATAGTTCAACACTTTTCAAAAATTCTTTTCTTCACAACAAGTTATTATTCAACGTAGATTTTCAGTGGAATCCTACCAAAATGCATGTATGCCTTCAATATAATCATATTCACATAATCAAATATCTCCCAACAGATGTTTCATTCATGAATGATCAATCCACTAAGTATAGATGTAAACATGGATTTCAACAACTCTCACCAAGCAAGTGTTTTACTCAATCACTCAAGTGTTTAAGGAATCACTCCACTCTTTACTATTCACATGTCTCATAGAACAATATTGTCGTTTATCTAGAACAATCAAAATCCTTACATGCAAATGCCCTCACAAGGACTTTTCCAAGGCTTGTAATGAGGCTGGGTTATCAAGAAAAAATGGTTTTTCTAGATCACAAAATCCTTGAGTTAAGAGAGCTATTTCATCATTGAAAAGGTTCAAGTTTAAACTCTCTCTTTGTCACCAATTTCACTCATTCCCAACTTCTTCCCTTTTTATTGATTTTGCATTGAGTTCTTTTTTCATGCTTTTTCTTTTCACTTTCTTCTATGTTCATGCATTTTTCTTTTCAGCCCTTGAACTCAATGCTTTTTCTTTTGTCTTTCAATTTTCCCCATACCACCCCAAACTTGAACCTTTTCATTACATACAAGTATTCTCAACCCAACTCAAAGCAAATACTTTCAAATCAAGGGTTTTCATACTGTTTAAGGTCAAGGTTCAAAAAGGACATAAAATTTTAAACTTTTTGGGTGAAAATTTGGCTAAGGGTTTCCACACATGGCCTTGATCATACAACATAAACATGTAATTCAATCAATTATCAAGACTAAGGCAATATCATTCATGATTCCCTATGAACAGTTAATATATCAGTAAAGACTCTGGAGCTCAATACCTCAAACAACATGCTTTCTCACACATCAATCATGAATCCTGCTTAGCATCACAATCACAATCATAAACCACTACACATATGTTCATATAGTTAGTGAACCATTCACCTGGATATCAACACACACATTCTCAGTCATCAACCACATTCAATCATCATTGAATAACTCATCATGCATTTATAAAATGAAACCACCATTAGAACCAGTGTACAAGCCAAGCACAGACACAAAAATAACATGTTCCTATACTGAAAAAGAAAAAGAAAATCCCTGCCCAAGTGTTGGCATCCATCAGTAGATGGCCTTAACGCAAGTCCTCATCTGAGTCATATTCTTCCTCATCTTGTGCGTCCTCAAAGTCATCCTCATCATCATCATCTCTGCCTGGTGCTCCAGCTGCTCCAGACCCACTGCCTTGTGCCTGCTCCTGAGGCCAAGCCATCGTACTATGGAACTCATCCATAGCCCACCTGTGCATTGGTGGCTGATCTTAAAGTCCTATAATCATCTCGGCAGTGGCCACCCGCCCTCTATAGAGAGACTCCATCCTTGCCTCCATTAGGGACATATACATATCCCTCATCTGAAAAGGCTCAGCATCATGTGCCGGTGCATCTGCAGGTACATCCTCCTGTTGTGTTGCTACACTCCTAGGACGTCTCCTAGGAGCTGCTCCGGCTGGTGCCTCCTCTCTGTAGTACTGACGAAAATAGGAGGCAACAATAGTCCTCCTCGACCTCTCATAAGGTGGAACTGCAATGTCCACTCCGCCCTGCTAGCATAGGTATGTAATCAGGGACGAATGTCCCAATGGTGTCCTGCTACTCACAGTAGAAGCGCAACTCTTAATTTCATCGGCGATCACCTTGCTGACGTTAATATCCATATGATTCATCAAGCAGTAAATGATAAGAATCTGATGCATAACAATATCAAAGACATGGGAGCATGGCTGTATATTGGCATGAGTGAATGCCATCTAGTATTTGGCTAGGGGAGTCAAATCTGCCCTCAGGATGTTGACTGGTGCTCCGTTAGGGTTCCTCTGAAAATGTTTCCCAGGGAGACACATCAATCTCTCAAGTCCTTCATAATCCCCTAGGATGGCATCATAACTGCACTGCTCTCCTGGCCACTCAGTCCCCAGGAAGGTGTTGATGGTGTCGGGGTCATATCTAATCAATTGCCCCCTCACGTAGCTCATGGATCTTCCAGCAGATACTCCTCCTCTGGGCAAGGCGTTAGTATAAAATTCCTTCACCAACTCAATGCTAGCTGGTGCAGGATAAGTAGTTAATCTCTCCCAGCGTTGCCTGTCAATCTCCTGTTCAAACTATGGAGCTAGTTCAGGAATGTACATGGCCTTCCTCTCCATCAATAAACGTCTTTCCTGGATAGTAACAAAATGCTCCTTAGGCTTTTGAGAGAGGAACCTAGAAGAATAGAATCTTCTTGATCTCTCTGGCTCCTTTCTCTTGTTGCCCAAATTCTTCACTCTCTTTGAGGTAGACATTCCTGCATCAAATAATCCCAATAATATTTGCAAGAACATCATTAGAGGTTAGTACATCAACAATTTGTTTTTCAGACCACAATAAATCCAGTTTTGAGGGAAGACAGGGCCCCTCAACATCCAAGCATCTCAAATCAAACAATTAGGCAAAATTCTGTGCAGACCGCCCAGGCGTCCAAGAAGACCGCTCAGGCGGTTTGCTTCCTGGACAAGCCACCGCTCAGCGCCAAAGAAGACTGCTCAGGCGGGGGCGGCTAGGGTGTACCTCTTAGGTAGCGCTTGTTTAACGTCACGAGCCTGACCCAAACCTGCCTAGCACTCATCTAAGTGCTTATCCTTCCAACACCCTTTAGTGGGTGTGCCAACCTGTATCCTTCAGTAGATACTTAAAATTTTAGCATCTCTCAATAGATGCTACCCAAAAGTTTTTAAAAATCCATTAAGTTACATAACCAAAATCAAATAAACCTATACTACAAATGTCTTATACAAAGCAGGATTAAATAATATCAAGTTCTTCCATCCCGGTTGGGATCTTCATCCACCCAACTCATCAATTGCCTTCTATCCGCTCTTCTAATGGCTTTGGTATATGGTTTTCTGATCTCCACCTTGCCATCTTTTTTGATATTGTTGATAATCCACTTCCTATTATTGAATCTTACCTGTGAACCTCGTGGAACTGGTATATCTTCTGAGTGGATTGTTCCTCCTTTATCAATCTCCTCATCTTTAGGTATCTGCAAAACATTACAATTGTTAGAATCAGTACCTGTTGTGCTTTCATCTGATGCAACTTCTCTTCTTGACTTTTTGAATCTGGATCTCTTCTTCATTTTCACCTTATTTCCCTTAGAGCAACTATACATTAACACATACTCTTGATCCTTCAAAGTTATGATCCCATCATGGATACGCATTGCCATCCTGGAAGTCCTCATAAAAGGTCTTCCCAAAATCAACGGAATTCTTCCCTCATTTTCCATATCCACAACTACAAAATTAAACAAGAATTCCAACTGTTTAATACGAACAATTGCATCCTCCACCCTACCAGCTGATTGCTTGATGGAACCATCTACAACTGTCAAAGTAGTGTTAGCTAGTTCTAATATTAGCCCTTTTATTTTTTTCAAGTAACTTAAGGGCATTAAATTAATGCTAGATCCAGAGTTTATCATAGCTCTTCCTATATCCACATGATTTATCACGCATGGAAGAGTTAACAATCCTGGATCCTACATTTTAGGTGGGTGATGTTTCTTCTTGGGCTGCACAAGCACTTCCTGTTCTTCTTCATATGCATTTAAATCTATCACCTCTCTGAGATAGTAGTTAATTTTCTTAGAATAAACAGGAATTTGGGGATGATTTTCATCTATAGGAACAATAATCACCTGATTAAATATTTCTCTCATCTGCCCATTGTGACCATATCTTCTGCTCTCAATTTTTTTGCACCCCTCTTCTTCTTTTTCTTCTTCACCAATCTCTTCATTCTCCCTCATCTCTTCATCTTCTTCCTCACTGCTTATCTCAATAACTTCCACCTTTGCTTTTCTCTTCTCCTTTACTATCACAACATGACATTCTTCCTTAGGAGTAACATCACTACTACTCCTGAGTTGATTATTTTCTATGGTCTAAACTCTTTTTGTCAATTGGCCAAGTTGCATCTCCAAAGATCTGAAGTTGGCTTGCTTGATTGCCTGATTGGACTCATAAACCTTCAAGAATTTGTCAAATCTATCATTTAGGTCTTTAACAAACTCTGTCAAATTATTAACCTGCTACCACATAGGTGAAGGTTGCTGCTGCCTGAAGCCTCTTGTTTGCCCAGATGGGATGTTCGGTGCTTGACCAATACTCGGATGATTCTTCCAACCTTGTTTGGAATTTCCTTGGTAGGTATACTAGAACTGATTTCCCATGTAATTGGCTTCCTGCTGCATCTCCTCAAGCAAAGCACATTGACCATTGATATGGTCACCACCACAGAAATCACACAGCTGCTGTGTTTGGGAGACATTACGAATCTCCTTAGGAAGTTGTGAGAGAATCTTTGTCAAATTATCTAGCTTTTGAGTCAGAAGATGGTTCTGAGCTAGCATGGCGTCATCTGCAGGCAAGTGCAAAACTCCTCTCTTTTGTGTAGGTACGCCCATTTCATTGTAATTTTCTTGCTCATTAGCAGTCATACTTTCTATCAAATCATAGGCTTCATCTTCAGTCTTTTGTTTAATATTGCCTCCAGCTGAGGCATCCAGCATCATCTTCGAGTGAGTGTTCAAACCTCCAAGGTATGCAAGAACAAAGGTGGTCTTGTCAAAACCATGGGTTGGCGTCTTTCTTAGCAAGCCCTTGAATCTTTCCCATGCTTGACCTAGAGTCTCTTCAATGCCATGCTTGAATGATGAGATCTCCAACTTTCCTTGAGTAATTTTGGACTATGGAAAATATTTAGTGACAAATTTTGTAGCCACAGTCTCCCATGTGGTGAATGTTCCTTCAGGAAAGGAATTAAGCCACGCCTTAGCATTTCCCGCCAATGAGAATGGGAACAAGCTAAGCTTTACTCGTTCATCTGATACACCTGCCATTTTCACAGTATTGCAGATTTCACTAAACGTTGTCAAATGATCGTATGGATTCTCATTTGACAAGCCGTGAAACTGGTTGTCTTGTACTAGGTGTATAAGTGCTGGATTCATCACCAAGTTGGTCGTTTGATCTGTAGGCATGGCTATGATGTTGAAGTGGAAAGGACCAACAACATTAGATTGGTCTGCCAATGTGCGTCTTGGAGGAGGTTGTCCTGCCATCTCCTCTGTTCTTCTATCTGGTGAAGGTGATAATAATCTTCTAGGAGAAGGAAATAAATCCCTAGATGGGTGTCTGACTCTCCTTCTTCCCCTTGTCTCGTTCAAGCCTTGAAGAAGAGGTTGGGTATTTTTCTTGCTTCTAGTATGTCTAGTCTCCTGTTGCATGCACAAGAAACACAAACCCTAGTAGTACTTTTTAAAAAAATAAAAAGATAAAAAGATAAAAAGATAAAATATATACAAATATCTACAATCAAGTCAAAGTTAATCAATTTATATTACTCGAAAAAGTTAAACCAAGAGTCCCCGGCAGAGGCGCCAAAAACTTGTTAAGACCCTGGCAAGTGTACCAGATCGTATCAAGTAATATAATTGGTAAACCCAATATCGTTCTTCCCAAAGGACTGCTAAGGCCTAATCTTTCATGTAAACTAATTCGCAAAGACTTGAGAAAAGAAATTAATTTTAGTTTTAAAATGCAAAAGTAAACATGCGAATGCAATAATTCAATTGGCTTAAAGAAAATATGGATGAATGGAGTTGTTGGGGTTTACCATTTCATCTTATCCACCCTCATATATCTACTCTTCTTATTTACTTTGCTTATTTATCATATTGTCATGCAAACTTTCTTGGTCTACCCTTAACCCAATCGCTTGGTGAAAAGAGCGTATTACTAACTACCGGCTTGCTATCCCTAGCCTCCCCTAGTAATTAATAATGCATGATAAACGGAAGCAAAATACAATTGATCGTCCAACCCCTATCCCTAGGCGGTATTAGCATAATCAAGAAATTCTTCCCAGTTCATGACATTATTGTACGTCCCCGTATCAATAAAGACAAACAACATCTACCGAATGAGTTAAACGGTAAAAGCATTAAATACAGGTAAAGAACCCAACAATTGATAAATCAAGCATATGCAAGCATATAAAATAAATAAGAATTTGGATATATAAGAGTTTCAAAAGATTACATTGTTCCCCAACAACCTAGGGTTTAGTTCACCATAATCATGGTGAATCTAGATGAAATATAATGAAAGAATGGAAAAGCAAACCCTAGATTTGATAAAGTGGAGCCTAAGCATCCAAGAAATCTCCTCCAAGGTGTGTAGAATTGTTGTGGACGTTTCTCTATGCCAAAAGAATACATTTGGATTCGCACTGGGGCTATATATAAGCCAAAAAGATAACAGAAAGATCTCAGAATCCAAAATATAAAAACAGACAACCGCCCAGGCGTCAAAGTTGGCCGCTCAGCGGATTGCCTCAAGCCGCGCCACCGCCCAGGCACCAAAATGGACCACTGAGTGGTTTGCTTCTTGCCGTTCTAGACGCTCAGCGTCACCGCTTGGGTGCCAGACAGTAGCTCCACCTTGAATTAGGACGCTCAACGTTGGAATTTGACGCTTGAGCGGTCCACAGACTCTTCTTTTCTTCCTTTTTCTCCTTCATTCTTGAGTCTATGACCTTCCTACTTCACTTCCATATTCAATTCTCATCAAAAACCCTGCAAAACAATACAAAACAAGCATAGTATATCTAAATACAGCTTTTGACTCTCATGTGACACAACTTAAGAGTTTTACTTGATTCTAAACTCATTTTAAGCTACAAAGGGTGTGTTTTGATATAGAATTCAAGCATGAAAATAACGGTTTTTAGACCGTTATCAATTTCCTGCAAAATCAGATGTAGTATTTCTAGATTTCATAAATTTAGTAATTTTCTTTACCATCATGTTTAACACTTCCTTTTCTAGTACTTCTACATCAAAATCAACATTTGAATCATTATTTCTTGAGGCTTTCTTGGTGGATATTTTGAGAGTTATGGACTATTTCTGTTTAGTTTCCTCTTCTTCTCTCAGTCTTCCAAGCTCCAACTCATGCTCCCTCAGTTTATCAAAGAGTGTAACGATATTCATGGAAGTCAGATGTCTTGATTCTGATAGGGTAGTCACCTTAGATTTTCAGCTTCTATTTAGACTCTTCAAGATCTTTATGTTGATTTGAACTTTTACTCTAAATACTCGTGATTTTAACACAAGGAAAATTTTTTGCTTTTTGATTTTTGTATACTATATATTCTAACGTAACTATTACTGTTAAAAAAGCAAATTACATTGGAATAAACATTTCCACATAATACAAGAAATTGAACCAAAATTATTGTACATTTACAATTACTCAAGACTTAAATCACCCCAAATACTTCAAACTCAGTAACATTTTTCTTCCTGAGAACATTAGTTAAATTATCAAACTCTTCAATTCAGTTTAGTTTCTAGATAAATACTCTAATAAAATTCGTTTTATTGAAAATTTTTATCTATTATTAAAATTCTCAAGATAAATACAAATTTCTTATAATAACATTAGATAAATATTAGGCAAACAAAAATATATTATTATTTATTATTATGAAAACGAAAATATCTCACATGAATTTTAGATTAAAACTAGATCAAATCATATAAAAATTGGTTTATACGCTTAACAATTTTCTCTTTCCATCATCTCTATTTATTTTTTATTTTTTTGAAAAGTTTGAATAATGAGTTTGTAATATATGTATATATATATATATATATATATATGTATGTATGTATTATAAAAAAAATTATTTTCTGGTTTATTATGGAGCTAAATTCGTTGATATTGAATTGAAATCCAACCATTAATTAAAAATGAGATACTTAATAAAAAACGAATTAAAAAGAAATAAAAGTAGAACAGTAGTAGTACAGCAGACTTTGACACTTAGTGTGAGGATTGAAGAAGAATACTCAACTTTGTTCCGTAATCACCCATAGAGATTGATAGGATAAACATGTTTACAAATTTATTATTCTTTTCTCTCCTTTTTTAGCACTCTCCTTCTCTTTCAAACTAATGATTGTCAATTTACCCAGTTATTCAATGAAGTCAACAAAGGTGCTTTCAGATTCTCCACTTTATAAAATAATATATAACTTAACAATACTTCAATTTCAATCTTTCTTATTACATGTCTGCATCTTTCCTATTTTAAAATATGTATTTATTTTAGTATTTTGTTATTGTTTGGTAAAAAAATATTTCTTTTCTTTAATTTTATTAATCAATGTTTCAAATCAATGCAACGATTAACCATTTTTAAGGTCTGGGTTACTTACATATAAGTGACTTAACATCATATTTAAATAAAAAATCTTAAAACTTAATGTTTATAGCTCTTGATTTTCTTTTTTTTTATTATTTCACTTATATTGAGAGGTGTTTTTGTAATTATTTTGATCCAGGGTTTCATCCAACAAGAATAAATCATCTGGATCAAAGACAGGAGATAAAGAAAACCCAAATTAACATGAAAAAAACAAAAAACAAAAACTAAAAGTTATGATTTAAGTGTTTAAAATAAGTGCTTATTTCTTGGTTAATATTTTACTAAGATTTTATTCACGGATTGATTCAAATAAGATTTGGAAAGAAACGAAGTATAAACTAATCAATTTTATCGGTTGGCAGAAATTTTTGGGCGACAAGAATCAAACTAATCTGATTACAATAGATTGGTTAAGTTTGAATAACTCCTTATTAACAAAACTGAAAAATTATATTTTGTAAAAGAATAAAATACTTGATTTTGGTAAAACAAAATAACTAAACCATTTTTAATTATAAAACTACCTATAAAATAAATAAAAACTATTTTCAATAAAGTTATAAAAATTATTTATATTTAATTTTATAATTATAATAATATAAAGAATTCACATTTTTCTACATTTTTTTCATATTTTATAATTTTACCCTCAAGTGACTTTTTTTTTTTAAATTTAGTCATTTTTAAATTTAATCATTTTTAAACTAAATAAATAAAAATTATCTGAAAAATAAATAAAAAGTATCTATAATTAAATTATAATTTCATTATTTTTTTTTGTTAGACGGATATTGCTATAATTAGTTTACAGAAACTAAATAATAAAAATAAACAAGGTGTTAGATTTAATCTAGTGCCACACTAGACTGAAATATATTCTCTTAATTGAAATTCACACATTTGATTGATGTTCAATTAATCGAGACTATTTCTCTTTATAGACTCTTTGATTTTGTTTTTTTTAAATAAAAGTTATGAAAGTAGGGTATGATGTGGCAGCTTAAGGTAACGAAAGGTGGTGTAATTAAAGAAGAAAAGAAAGCTTAGATTATTAAAGGCTTCTAGATAATGGAAAATATATAATTAATGATGTGAAATATACTTTTATAGGGATATGAAATATTCTATAATTATATATAAATTAGAAGAAAAGGTGTTGTTGAAAATAGGATAAGTTCTTAAGCAACTCCAAACCACTCATGAAACGTGGAGCAAGAATTAAAGCTAAGTGGTTGGAGCACGAGATGACATGCAAAAGATGGGCCACATGAGCAATGAGGCCACCTTTGTTGAATAGCTTCTGCTGGCCAATCCTTTTGTCTTCGACAAGAATATAACTGCACTCTATGCTAATGTCTTGCAATTTTTAGAACCTAATAGCCCTTTTGACCACTTTCATGCCCATTACTCTTCAAATCTCATACTAACTATCATATCAAATATAATTAAAGACTCTTTTAATTTCGTAAAATCAGCTTGATAGAAATTTATATTTTATTTATATATTATATAATGTTATTTTATATTATTTTCATCACACTCTTTAATGAACATTTTAGTTTCTAAGTGATCTAAGAAGTGGTGGTAATCTAAAAATAGTGAGACTCGATTATATTAATATTAAATGGTTTTATTATAAATAGTTTTGTTATAAACGAGTTTTATTATTTTGAAACAAATCATCTATCTAAAAACCACTTTTCTAGAGTTATTTACCTTCTTTCTAAGAGTTATAACTCCTAAGTCATCTTTTTGATGATGAGGAGGTGTCTAATTGACCATGACAGCGAGGTCAACATTCTTATTTGATTGGTTTCTACAATAGAGCAAGTAAGTTTCAACTTCTTTTTGTTATTTGCTTTTTAATTGAGTTCATGCATGGAAGTTTCTATTTGCATGTGTACTTTGACCTTTTCTCTGAGTTTCATTGTCAATCTAAGGTCTTTAAGGACTCTTTCCTTTTTCAGTTTGAGGTTTCGTAGGTATTTCTAGACTTTCGTTGTGTTTCAAGCAATCAGGTAGATGTTCGTAGAGCTTTATTGTTCCTTGTGAGGTAAGGAAAGCTAGCGTTTGTATTTCTATTATGTTTGTTATGTAAACTTAGTACTTGCATGTATGATAATTTGATTAAGTGAAACTGTAGGTTTGAGTTAATATTCATGGTGTTTAAATGATGATCAATGATTATGTGAAGATTGAATGTTTGGTATGGTGTGTTTATAATGCCTTTGTTGTCATAATTATGCATGGCGAAGTTGTATGATGGTTTAAAATTGAATTCAAAGTGTTTGGAGTAAAGAAGAGTCAATTACTTAGATTTTTAAGGTCAAAAATAGAGATTTTGATGGGTGAGTTTGAGAGATAGGTGTTGGAGTGAGGAAGTAACTGGTTTAGTATTGTTATATGATCATTTGAAACTAGTTAGAAGTGTTCTTTGAGTGAAATCTGATACGGAACAAAGAGGTAGTTCTTTTTGGTAGTTTTGAAGTGTTTTTAGTGTAAAAAAAGGTTTTGAGTGGTGAGATTTTGAATCAATGAGTGTAAACTATTTTGGGAAGTTAGAGGTATGCTATTAGATCTATTATGACTTGTCTAGGCTTTCAAATGAGAAAAATCTAGTGTAAAACTATTAGGGTCATCTTAGGATGAGTTCTTAAGGGTTTTTAGTCAAATTTTGAGGTTTAGTGAGAACTTGAAACAAAAGGGCTTAGAGTAATATGAGGTGTTTAGGTGTGCTAACAAGTGTATTTAAACTTGGTTATGAAGTTTGTGTATGTATATGGGTGTGGGAAAGTGTTCATAGTCATAATATTTGTTTTGGCCATAATTTATGTTTTTAATAGATTATATTGATAACATAATAGATTAAAACAAAAAGTATAACCTAATAGATTATGTTAATAACATAATACATTAAAACAAAAAGTATAGCCTCATAAATCATGTTAATAACATAATAGATTAAAACAGAAAGTATAGCCTAATAGATTATGTTAATAACATAATAGATTAAAACAGAAAGTATAGCATAATAGATTATGTTAATAACATAATAGATTAAAACAGAAGCTATAGTATAATATAGGTTTAATACCTATTTTGGTCCCTCCTTTGGGAGAGTTTGTTCAAAGTGGTCCCTCCTTTTTTTAAAAGTTCACTTAAGTCCTATCTTTTGCAAAAACTGTTCAAAGTGGTCCTTTTTGCTAACGGCGTTAAGTTCAGTAACGGCAGACGTGCCAGGTGTCTAACATCTGCTGATTTGGCATTGTAATTTGTTTTTAAAAAAATATATAATGATGACGTGTAAATATAATTAGGGTTGGATTAAAGAAGGATTTAGGGATTTTGATGATTAGGGTTCGATTAAATCCGAAGAAGAAACGACGCCGTTCTCTCTGCACGTTGTCCTCTTTGTCATTCTTCTTCCTGTTCAAGCCGCCTCCTGTAACCAACTCGATAGAGACTCACTCTTGGCCTTCTCCAGGAACATATCCACTCCTTCTCCTCTCAATTGGTCTGCTTCTGTTGATTGTTGTCTCTGGGAAGGCATTAAGTGTGATGACAATTTCAGAGTCATACATCTATTGCTACCATTCAGGGGTCTCGCTGGCTTCATCTTCCCATCTCTCACAAATATCATTGCTCTCTCCCTTCGTGATCTATCCCAGAACCGCTTATCTGGTAATCTCCCAGACCAATTTTTCTCACTTCTTAATCACCAATTTTTCTCACCACTGCTTCTCCTCAGAACCACCATCAGCCACCTCATTACCTTCGTCCAATCTAGCACGCGAATCCTAAAATTGCAGAGTGTCAATCCCAGACCGCAAGAACCACAAGAAATGCAAATTGAAACCACCCAGACGAGAGTTCAAAATTCGTGTTCTCCATTCGAAAGCCACATATCAGAATCGCAATACCTGCAAAAGCCCAATTCGTTCATCAAGCTTCTCCAATCTACACCGCGAATTCCAATCACCTGCAAGAAAACCAATAACAACAGAACAAGACCACGATAATCATCTTTCTCACACCTGCAGCATCTGCGAAATCGCAAAATGAAAAGCAGAACCATGAATCTCCAGGCACAGATTTAAGTCCAAATGATTTTTTTTTTGAAGAGGAACTCTTGAATCACAATAATTTGCCCTTCAACTAGGAGAAAACAAATAAAACAGATTGAGGGTTTTCTTCCCTAATTTAGGGTTTCTGGTTCTAGTTTCACTTTAGGGTTCTTAGGATTCAGATTGGGGATTTTTTTCCATTTTAGATTTCCATAAACAATTAAGGTTCTTAATGAGATTTTTAATTAATTACCTTCCAATTAACCCCAAATTCAATTTTTAATTTAAACCTAATTTTATTAAATTCCACGTCACAATTAATTATTTTTTTTAAAACACATAACAATGCCAGCACAGCCAAAACGTTACACCTCAGCAAATATTAGCCACTTGGCAGCTGTGCCGTTAAGAAAGTTAACGCCGTTAGCAAAAAGGACCACTTTGAACAGTTTTTGCAAAAGGTAGGACTTAAGTGAACTTTTGAAAAAAGGAGGGACCACTTTGAACAAACCCTCCCAAAGAAGGGACCAAAATAGGTATTAAACCTATAATATATTATGTTAATAACATAATAGAATAAACCAGAAACTTTAGTCTAATCAATTAATACCACGAGTAATGTGCATTTATGATTAATCTAAACTAAATTCACTTGTACACATATGATCTATGTATTTCATTATTCTCTTATAAAACTAGGAAATCTTATTATCATTTTTCATTGTGCAGCAATATAGTATCAATTTTATTATTAGCTATATTGTGATACCTGATGGGATTGTTTATGGTTATATGAGGAAGGTTTTGAGGTTTCATGTGATAGTATACAATATTTGTGTGAAGTATATATATATATATATATATATATATATATATATATATATATATATATATATGATTATCATAGGGATATGATGATGATGATGATGAATATGTGGTTGATTGTGTGAATAGTATTGATGGACATAATTCCATTATCCTCGTGGAGAGGTTACATGTGTTAGGAATCCAAGTGTGAGTCAAAGTCTCGCATTTGATAGAAATGAGAAAGTAGAGCACTACATAAAGGTGAAAGACCCATTAACCCATTGCCTTAAGGTTTTTGGTAGAGAGTGTTATCAATCCCTTATGTGATTGGGCTCAGATCTCATTGGTATTGTGTCTCCCTAGTGAACCTCCTCCTCGATAGACCCAACAGTGGTATCAGAGCCCATGGTTTTTCTTGGTGACCGGCTCAGACAAGTATAATGATCCCTATCCTGAAAGTCTTCCTAGCAAAGGGTATTCAAGTAAGCAAGTCCCGTTAAAATGAACGGCAGTACGAAGGGCTACTTATGGTTATGGTTGGTGTCGAATGCTTCCATTAGAGGGGGAATGTACCTATGTGGAAGGGACTCACCCTTGAGGGGGAGATTGTTGGGAATCCAAGTGTGAGTCAAAGTCTCACATTTAATAGAAATGAGAAAGTAAAGTAGTATATAAAGGTGAAAGACCCATTAACCTATAAGGTTTTGGGTAGAGAGTGGTGTCAATCTCTTATATGGTTAGGCTCAGATCTCATTGGTGTTTATGTCTCCCCGGTGAACCTCCTCCTCGATAAACCCAACAATGGTATCAAAGTCGATGGTTTGTCTTGGTGACTGGCTCAAACGAGTATAATGGTCCCTATATTGAAAGTTTTCCTAATAAAGGGTATTCAAGTAAGCAGGTCTCGTTAAGATGAACGACGGTACAAAGGGCTACTCGTGGTTGTGGTTGGTTGGGAATGCTTCTGTTGGAGGGGGAGTGTACCTATGTGGAAGGGACTCACCCTTGAGGGAAAGATTATTGGGAATCCAAGTATGAGTCAAAGTCCCACATTGAATAGAAATGAGAAAGTAAAGCACTATATAAAGGTGAAAGACCCATTAACCCACTGCCTTAATGTTTTAGGTAGAGAGTGGTGTCAATCCCTTATGTGGTTGGTCTCATATCTCATTGATATTATGTCTCCCTGGTAAACCTTCTCCCCGATTGACCCAATAACATGGTGGTGCCTTGTATTGTTGTTTGTACGAATGGCCAGAGTTAAGTTGGAGGTTTATCCTAACGCTCTCAGTATTGGTTATGAAGGTTATTGTTGGAGGCCACCACAAATGCACGAACTACCATTGCTCAACATTCATACTATATCCAGATGGTCAAGTCTAAGTCTGTGACATGTTGTTTGAAGTCCCACATCTACTAGAGATAAGGCCAAATTAAAATATATAAGTGATGTGCAAACCTCACCTTACAAACCTGTTTTGTAGGGTTGAGTTAGGCTTAAACCCACTTTCGATGTTCATTTTGTTTGTGTAATATAATGTATGATGGAATTTTATTTGATTCAGATAAATTATTTTTGTCACTAGCTTACCCTTGCTTTTGTGTTGTCTGTTTTTTTTTTTTTTGTTCATTTCTTTTGCAATGATCACCTAATGGTGTGAGCTTAGGCATATGTTTTTTTTTCAATTGTTCTAGAGAAAGGTGAGGTGAAGTAGATGTGTAGTTAAATGGATTCTACAAATGCGGATTTCTTCCTCGCAGTAGGTTTGTTTTATTTGGTTGTTTTATTATCATCTTTGTAACCTTTTATTTTAGTAATTTTGTACTATTAAAATGAGATGTTATAATTTACTATAAAAATAATTATTAAATAACAACTAAATTTAGAAATTACAAATAATTATTTATTATATTAATTAAATTAAAAATTATTTTATAAATTAAAAATGATTGGTATTTAAAATAATCTCTATTAATTAATAAAAAATTATAATTGATTCATAATTGGAGTCTAAATTGATTTCTTACCTTAACTACCAAAATTTTAACTATTTATAATTATTAATTCTAAATTAGTTTCTAATTTTAATTTGATTGTTATTAATTATTTTATTGAAATATGTATACTGATACCATTTTAATAAATAAATTTATCACTAATTCAACCTCTTAAACCAATTTATAGGTAATATTATACTATAATTTTGATCTTATTTTCAACCGATATAATATTATTTTCAATATGTATGAACATTTCACTTGGTTTCTTCATTAACCAATCTTTCGCATTTGTATTAATTTATAAAATTAGTTTCATTGCAATTTTGATTACTCGAATTATATTTGTTATTTGATTTTTAAAAAAAGTTATTAAATGTGTAATTTTATTTCTTTAAATTCTAATTATTAATAATTGTATGCTTTTATCTATACTTGTATATGAGATTAACTCGTGACCTATATAATAGATTAAAATAATAATTAAAAATAATAATAATAAGTTTTATTATATGATTTAATTAACACTCTTAATATTTGAAAGACTTATCACAACAACATTTTTAAAATTACAAATAGAATTTTATGAAAAAAATAAATTCATATTGATGGATTTTTTTCATCAATAAATAAAATATGTATTACCAATGAAATATTTGTTGGTAAAGTCCATTGATAAAAAAAAAGTAATAAATTTTCTATCCAAATCTCATATTCAGTATGTAAACATAAAACTATTTCTTCATTTTCTCCACTTGCATAACCCACCACCACTAGAATCCAGGCCTCTATACATGAGAAGTCAAGCCTATTCAGCTTCATCTCCTCTTCACACCCAAACCACAAGACCACTAAATTACCTTGTTGGAAAAGACACCATGTGCATTCTCCACTGCCACATCAACATGGTCCATGTTGTGCCTTCTTCACCATCGAGCTTCGCTCTTTTCGTCAAAGATGACTACCACAAAGAGGAGGAGAGCAAGTGTGCTTAGCACTTTCCCCTTTTCATCATCATAAGTTTTTATTTTTGAACAATAGTAGGACTTTTGCTAGTGATGTTAATTTTGGGCTTGAGGAAGATTGTGATAGTAGAGGTGTCAATGGTGAATGTTGTGTAGATCTTGATGAGGTTCATAGGGTATGCAAGTTGACTGACAAAATATTTTGTTGTGGAGGTGTTACAAAGGTTTAAGCATGCTATGAAGTTGAATTTTTGGTTGTTTTATTAGGCGGGGAATAGACCTAAGTTTGCTAATGATTGTAGAACTTATAACTACATGATGAGTGTTCTTAGGAGAACTTGACAGTTTGGACAATGGTGGCCAAGTTGTTGATTGACCTAACTAGCGACTGGCTGAATTGTCGACTCGCCGAGTTGTCGACTGACCAAGTTGCAAATTCGTCGAGTTGTCAATGGGTTGAGTTGCAGACTGACCGAGGTGCCGAATTGACCGAGCTTGTGAAGATTGGTGACCGAGTAATTTTTCTTTGATAATTATCGACATATATTTTTTTCAGTTATTGACAAATTTTTTCTTTGATAATTACTGACGGATATAAATTTTTGTCGCTAAATGTTACGAACTTTACTTTTACTAACAAATTTCAGTTCGTCTGAAATTTGTCAAAAAATTATCATTACTAATGAAATTTTTTTTATGTTTATGACAAATTTTGATCGTCGATAATACTTGTTTTTTTATTATAGTATATATCTTACACTTATAATATCGAAGGAACTCTGATGACAAACTTGGAAGCAATAGGGGATCTTGATCAGTAATGTTTGAAGTTAAAGTAATACATTTAAAATTTATATATTTAAAATTTTTCACTAATAAAAAACAAAAATAAATAATTGAATTGTTAGCATCATGTTTCAGAGGTAAAGAAATTGAATTTATATTATTCTTGTTTTTATATATAACTTCCTTTTTATCATTTTAAAAAAATAATATGTTCTTTTATTCTTATACCACTAGTGCAAAAACGCTGTTTAACGTCACTCAGTAGACGTCGGTTTCCTGATAACCCGACGTATATGAGTGGACGGTGGCATTATCGTAAATAGCTTGGTAAACTAGACGTCGGTTTTAAGGTAAGGTGATGTTTATGACATTGTAGGCATCAAAACTGCCACAAACCGACGTCTAATGGCCTGAGGTAGGTGATAAGACAGTCCAGTGACGACGGTGTTAACAGGGGCCGACGTCTACTGGGCTGCAATTAATGCTCTTCTCCTAATTCCCAGGCACTTAGACGTAACGTAGTCAAAAGGCGACGTCTAAGGCCTATCTGGAAAGCGGGAAGACAAAAAATTCTTCAATTTAGATGTCGGTGTTGCGGGGAAGCGACGTCTATGTGCCTGTAATTAATTATGTTCACCAAACTCGAGGGACTTAGACATCGGCTAGAAGGGCACCGACGTCTACGTTATTAAAGACGTCGGCGCCCCATCACAACTATCGTGAACATCCCTGACAGGAAATCAAACGTCAATCGGTTCAGCTTCCGAGACGCCGGATCCCCTCGAAATCAACGTGTAATGGGTATTCAAAAAGTCACTTTAAATGTTAACTTGGACGTCATATTAGTGAGATCACCGACGTCTATGTGACTATAGACATCGGTTTCTAGAGCAACCGACACCCAATTTCATTTTAAATAAACCGCAAACTCTTCGCGACATTCAGTTTCTGATATCGTCTTCCTCTTCTCCTTTTTCTCTCTTGCGGCATCCCAGGTGCGTGGTTTTTTTTTATGCTTATCATTTAAACTTTGTTTAGTCTTTCATCGATTATCTTCTGGTTCAACTGATTAAAATTTGCTTTCTTTGTGTTGTGTTTTATTGCAGTTTTGTTCCTTTCTTGGGGTAACGTAGTAACACATTCTCCATTTGCTAGCTGCCTCCCAGAAAAAGCGGCGTCTTGTGAATTTCTTTTGGTCGTTTCAACCCAAAAACGACCTTGGGTCGTTGCCTAGTTATCGTTTCACCGTGATTTTTCCCTCTTGCGGATGAAAATGGAACTAAGCAACAACCCAGGTTCAGTTTTGGGTTGAAAGGACTCATAAGAAATTCAAAAGACGCAAGCTTTTCTTGTGGGGAAACTAGCAAAAGGAGATTGTGCTATTAGGCTATCCAAAGACGGGAACAAAATTGCACTAAAACACAACCACTAGATTAGACGTCGGTTAATGTATACACCGACGTCTATAGTACCTTTTAGATGCCAGTCTATGTCATTTTCGAAGTCTTTAGTGCCTCGTAGACGTCGGTTATTGGTCAGACTGACATCTATATAATGTCTTTAGACGTCCACTTAGTCCTACTCCTTCGACGTTTAGTGACGTCGAACATGGCAATGACTGACGTCACGATAGACGTCGGTTATATTTATTTCCGACATCCCATTGACGTCACCGGAAATGACGTCGGTTGTTTTGTAGACGTTAAAAACCCAAAATAACCGACGTTAATCAGCGTTTTTCCACTAGTGTACTTATTTTGAAAAAAATTAAAATTAAAAATAAGTTACCAAAATCTAATTAAATATTGATGGACATAATTATTAAAAACAAAATTATGAAAATTAAGTTACAATTAAAATCAAGTTATGGAAATACACATAATAATTAATTTTTCCTTATGTTCATAAGAAATTACTATAAAATATACCCATGAAAAAAATACAAAACTTATATTTTAGAGTCAAATAAGACAATAGTGAGTAATATTTTTTTTCTTCGTAATAAAATATAACAAAACATGATAGAAATGTAAACAAAAATAATAAGTTTGTGTTTATTCTTTTTTTCAAAAAAAAATTGATAAGGTAAAAAATAAAATGAAAACAATAAATAAAATGATAGAAAAATAAAGATAAAATAAATATTTGTTTACGGGTCTTGTAAAATAAAGATAAAATAATGATATTTAAATTTTTGTTTTATTATTTATTAATATTAATTTAGGGGTCTTATAAAAGAGTTGAAAATCTATCTAATTTAATTCTCATATAGTATCATTATATATATATATATATATATATATATATATATATATATATATATATGCAAAAGTTTAAGGCATCCAAGAAGATTCATCCATGCTTGAAAGAATAAAATTACATGTTACATTTATTGAAAAAGCAAAAGTAGATTTAACCATTTTTTTTTATTAAAAATTATATTAAATTTAATTATCTAACTTCAACAAATGAAAACTAAATATTGTAGTTTCTGTATTTAAAAATCATCCATTTTATTTAATACTTGTCATTTTTAGTTTTTATGAGTTTATGTGGTAGAGACTAAAAGAGATTAAAAATGATATTTATACAGGTATTAAACGTGATTATAACGATATACATGGGTAAAAAAAAGTCTAAAATATAAGTATCTTTACTATTATAAATTAAATAATTAAATAAAAAGATGCATGTTTTGCAAAATTAAGGATGGAAACGTAAAGAAATAACAAGATTGATACTAGAAAAGTAACAACAGGGGCAAGTGGAGGAAGGAATCTTTGTCTGGTTGCTAACAGTATAATTCCCTGTATCAAGCATATAATTATATTTCCATACTGGATAATGGAGCATTTGATTGTTCAGCTTAATTGATGTTATTTTCAATTAACTAATTAAATTACTATTTATTATTATTTCTTTTTCTGAAGAATAAACTGATGTAGATATTTTATGGTTAAGAAAGTTTATGCTAACCTTTTTATGTCAGGAAATGTTTTAAATAATCCTAGTTTTCTTTAAAAAAAAAAGAAAATTAAACCATTAGCATCTATTGTATATGTTTTTAAGCATTGGTTTTACTTGTGTTTGAAATATTTTTAACTAGAGTTGCTCCCACCATTTTTTGGCAGGCTCTTACACATTTTGGAACCAAGATTTCCTCGAAAATATTATTAGAAATAAAATAATAGTTCTTTAAATTAAAATTAATTTATAGAAGTTTATTTATAATACTAGAAAGATTCTAGGATATTTGTATATGATTGAATTTTCTATTGTTCTCCTGCTTCGAATCCAGCTCAGGCATTTGTTCTTCTAAGGTTTATTCAAGATTTTGAGTGATAGAAGAAGAAAGTTGAAGAACAACTTGTAGGACTACTAATCTCTGTCTCTTTGTGTCATTGTTATTTGTTATAAAAAGTTTTTTATATGAATTCTTATGAGATTTTTTTTTAACATATAAAACAATCTGCTTCTGATTTTTTTTTTATTTTATATTTAATTAATCATTTTGGACTGAAAGAAAATTAATTTTTTTAATGTAGAACAAATCAAATTCGACTCATTTAATTTGTGGATTACATGTGTTTGAATCGGATGGAAGGTTAATTTACTGAGAATCCACTTATCACCACTCTTTATTAATTTTTTTTATCATTTATTTTTTAAGTTTTTTATTATAATTATTTATTATTATTAATTAGGTAGATTAATAATTTGATCATTTTAAATATTATAATGTTGTTTAATAATGATTAAATGTTTGAATGTTTAATTTATTTGTGAATTTGTGAAGGTTGACACTTATTGTTTTAAATTACCCTATAATAATATTTGGTAAAATTGATAAAATAGGTAAATGTTTTTATTGTCCTGTTATGATGAGTCGAATAAATCTACTTAACTGGTATATATAAAGTTTGAAAGAACAAAATATTCTTAAATGACTAAAGTTAAAAGAAGATAGAAAATAAAGTATTGGAGTTGATAGGAGTATTAAAATAATCAGACCGAATATTTTATTATAAAATAATCGTACAATATAAATAGAATTTCTTAAACCTGTCTCATAATCTAAAATATTGTTTATTTCTCTGAAACATTATTCTCTTAACTTTCCTACCATTTCTAACCTTTCTCATTCTTGGATCATTTGTTCGACGATCAGGAGGTGTCTAGACGATCCTTGTGTCGAGGGCTACCTATCTGACCGATCAATTGGTTGAATTAAGCAAGTAAGTATTAAACTCCTTTTTCCTCGGTATTTAGGGTTCTTGAGCATGTAAACTAGTGTTGTTTTGCATGAATCAAGAGTTCCTCTTCCTTTATTCTTAGTTCAATTGTGGTTCTAAGGTTGGTCTCCCATCATCAATCAATGATTTTAGGTTTTCTAAAAGTTCCTTGCGTTGCAAGTAATTGGTGAAGCGTTTAGAAGTTTTGAGTTTTGAAGTAACGGAAGATAGATTCTGTTTAATTAGTAATTAATTGTGTATGTGTGAATAGTTTATGAATATTGTGTGGGCTGAATTGAAATTAGGTTTTAGGGTAAACATATCATATGCAATTTGACTTGAGTGTGGAATGATGAACTGTGATTATGAACTATATTGAATGATGTTTAGATTGTTATTGAATGTGTATTATGTTAGAATTTTGTGGTAAGAAGTATTGGTGATGAATAATTGTAGTTTATCTTTGACTTGAGCTATTTTTAAGGAAGTGGAATAATGAAAATCTGATTTGGGAGTTGGGTGCTCAATTGGTCAGTTGGGATAGTATTAGTAAGTCAATTGGGAATTGTTAGAGTCTCTAAGTTGCTTAAAATTGTGTCAAAAGTGGTAGAATTTAGTTTGGGTCTACAAGTTGAAATTTGGAAGCTTTTGGAGTGTAAAGTTGTTAGTAAACATTTTAGAATGAGGTTAGGGTGGTTTAGACACACTTAGTTAAGTATAATTAAGTATATAACACGATCTATGAGGATTAAAAGTTGGGAAAAATACTTAAAATTGGTAAATTTGGTCTAGGTTGTTAAATTCTGAAGTTTGGTGCTGCAGAATTATGCAAACTCGCTAAGTGAGTGGAGTCGCTCAGCGAGTGACTGTAATGTCTGGACCACTGTTTGGACATTCGCCTAGCGAGTTGGGTTGCTAGGCGCGATGGTTGAGGGTCTGGACCACTGTCTGGACATTCGCTTAGCGAATAGGGTCGTTGAGCGAGTAAGTTAGGGGTTTGGACCACTGTCTTTGCTCTCGCCTAGTGAAAAGGGTCGCTGAGCGAGTGGTTGGAGTCTGGGAGCACTAGGAGTTTTATTCACACAACGAGCTATGTCTTTGAGCAAGAAGTTGGAGTCTGGGATCATTGGGAATTTTATTCGCACAGCGAGCTGTGTCGCTAAGCGAGAGGTTCACTGGGAATTTTATTCGCACAATGACCTGTTGATAACAGCTTAAAAACCGTTATTTTCATACTTAAATTTGACATCAAACACACCATTTATGACTTAGAATTAGCTTGAAATTATGCAATTTAGTTAACTTAGAGAATAAGAGAGTCAAAGTTGGTTTTCTTGGTTATATGATTGGTTTTACCATGATTTGGCAGGATTTATCAGGAATTGAATGAAGGAAGTTGAAGAAGATAGGAGTTTGACTTAAGAGAAGGAGAAAAAGTAAAGAAAGGAAGAGTCGCAGCTACCGCCGAGCGGTGTACTCCTTAAAGAATTCTCTGTCAGACGCTTAAAGGGCACCGATGGGGGTGATTCAAAGTGTCGCACATACCGTCTGGCGGTGATAACACCGCCGGGGGGTGGAACCTGATAACGGTCTAAACACTGCTATTTTTACACTTAAAAGTGATATTAAAACACACCCTTTATGGCTTAGAATGAGCTTAGAATCAAGCAAAACACTTAGTTTAGTCAAAAGAGAGTCAAAAGTTGTTTTTAGAGATATTATGCTTGTTTTTGCATTGTTTTGTAGGATTTGATGAGATTTGAGGATGGAGGTGAAGAAGGGAGGACTTAGACTAAAGAAAAAGGAAAAAAGGAAGAAAAAAAGAGTCAAGTTCACCGCTCCGCGGTATTTTCCAGCGCTGAGCGCCAGTTTCGAGGGTAAAGCCACTGTCTCTCGCTTGAGTGGTGCCACTGAGCATCCTGCGACTTGGAGGGCCACCGCTGAGCGGCAGAATGGACCGTTGAGCGGCAGAATAGACCGCTGAGCGGTCTGCGATTATGAGGCAAACCGTTGAGCAGCAAAATTGAGCGCTGAGCACTTAAGTGATGGGCTTAGGCTTAAATTCTGTTACTTTTATGCTTTATAAATAGCCCCAGTGCGACCTTCATAGAAATCTTTTGGCAAGAATTGACGTCCAGAGCACTTCTACACTCCTTGGAGGCGATTTCTTGGATGCTTAGGCTCCAATTTATCAAATCTAGGGTTTACTCTTTCATCTTTTCCATTAATTCCATCTAGTTTAACCATGTCTATGGTGAACTAAACCCTTTGTTGTTGGGGAACAATGTAATCCTTTTGAAACTCTCTTATATTAAAATTCATATTTTACTCATATGCTTGTATTATCAATTTTTGGGTTTCTTATTTATGATTAATGCTCTTATCATTTAACTCATTCGGTATGAAGATATTTGACTTTGTCGATACGAAGACGTACAGGGAAGTCATAAACTGAGAGGAATTCCCTTAATTAAGCAATACTGCCTAGAGATAGGGGTATGACGATCAATTGTTTTTGCTTCTGTAATTTATTGCATTGCTAATTATTTAGGGAGACTAGAGATGGTAAACTAGTAATTAGTGGTAGGCTCTTTTCGCCGAGAGATCGGGTTTAGAGTAGGCTAAGAAAGTTTGCATAGCAATTGATAATAAAAGCGAACTTAATAAGAAAAATAGATATAAGAGGGTGGATAGGGATGAAATTATAAACCCCAACAACTACATTCATTCATATCTTTTCTTTGCCAATTGATTCACTTGCACTTGCATGTTTATTTTCGTTTTGCATACAACTACAAAATTATTTCTTTTTCAAGTCTTATGCAATCAATCTACATGAAAGATAAGGCCCAAGAGTCCTTTGGGAGAACGATACTCGGTCTTACCGATTATATTACTTGATAACGATCTGGTACACTTGGCAGGGGTTTAACAAGTTTTTGGCGTTGTTGCCGGGGACTCGTGATTTAACTTTTCAAGTAGTGTAAATTGATTAAATTTGACTTGTTTGTATATATTTTGTTTCAGTTTTATTTTTTTATAAAAAGGGCTTCTAGGGTTTTTGTCTCTTGTGTATGCAGGAAACCATTCACACTAGAAGTACGAAAAACCAACAACCTCTTCTTGAAGGACTAATAGACAGGAGGGGAAGGAGAGTCAGACGTCCATCTAGAGAATTGTTCCCTTTTTCCTGAGAGATTGTTACAACCTTCACCGGAGGTATCTATGCAAAGATCAGAAGAGATGGCAGAGGGAGCTCTTCCTCCCAGACGCACACTTGTTGATGCATCAAATGTTGTGGGCCCGTTTCATTTTAACAATATAGTCATGCCAAGAGACAACACAATCAATATGGTGATGAACCCTGCGTTAATTCATCTGATACAAAGCAACCAATTTCATGGTTTGTCAAATGAGAATCCTTGTGATCATTTGACAACATTCAGTGAAATTTGCAACACTGTAAAGATGACTGAAGTATCTAATGATCGGGTAAAACTTAGCTTGTTTCCTTTTTCATTGGGAGGCAATGCTAAACCATGGTTAAACCCCTTTCCAGAAGGAAGTTTCACTACGTGGGAGACTGTGGCATCCAAATTCGTAAATAAGTATTTTCCACAGTCGAAAGTCACCCAAGGAAGGTTGGAGATTTCTTCATTTAAACAGGGTTTGGAGGAAACTCTTGGGGACAATATCATTTATGCTTCAAGTAGATAGCAATCACATCATCAAAAACTCTGGAGCTCAGAACCTCACATATAAGCTTCTCTCAACATTCCATATATCTCAAAATCACACCCTACTTAGCATCAAAATCACAATCACAATATCATCATGCATCTGTTTGCATAGCTAGTGAACAATCCACCTGTATATCAACATATTACAATCTTAATCATCATTCAATATCAATCATTATGAAGAAACTCATCTCATGCAATCATCAAACAGTCAAACCATCATATCTGAAGAGTTTTAGACCAAGTACATTAACCTTATACTACTCAACAGAAGCAAATCCTACACATCTAAACCAAAAACAAAAGATAAGAAAAAACCTTGTTCTAGTGTAGACAACATCCATCAGTAGATGCTATGTAAACTCCTCAACCCATGATGTCATCGAAGTCCTCCTCTCCATCCTCAGCATCCTCAGAATCATCATCATCATCATCATCATCGTCCTCCTTAGCATCCTCATCCATGGCTGTTCCAGATCTACTGCCCTGCGCCTGTTCTGGCCAAGCCATGACATTATTAAACTCATCCATAGTCCACCTATGTGCAGGAGGAGTGTCGTTCAAGCCTATAATCATCTCGGTTGTAGCAATCTGTCCCCTGCGAATGGACTCTAGTTTGCCCTCTACAAGATACATGTACATGTCCCTCATTTGGAAAGGCTCAACATTATGTGCATCTCCCTGAGCAGGTAGTGGTGGCACTCTCCTCCTAAAATGTCTCCGAGGTGTCGGTTGATCTGTTGCCTCAACTCCTCCACAAAACTGCCTGTAGTAAGCCTCATCAATGGTTTTCCTTGGACTCTCAAAAGGTGGAGTAGATGTGTCCACCCCAGCAGCATGACATAACTGTGTGATCAGTGAAGGATGGTCCAAAGGCGTTTTGTTACTAGTGTTGGCTACACGGTACTTGATCTCATTTGCAATCACCTGGCCAATGTTGATGTTCATTCCTTTCAGCACACAGTAGATGGACATCGCCCTTTTAATATTGATATCTGAAATATGAGAACGTGGCGTCACATTGGCATGCGTGAATGCCATCCAGTATTGCACCGGGGGTGTCAAATTAACCCTCTTAATGTGGATTATAGCCCCACTTGGGTTCCTGTAAAAGTGCCCTCTAGGCACACAAAGTACTCTTTCCATATCATCAAAATCAGTGCCTTCTTTAATGTTCAACTCATACTAGCACTGCTCTCCTTCCCATTCCACATTCAGAAACCTGTTAATGGTTTCGGGATCATACCTGATGATCTTACCCCGCACATAACTCATATACTCCATGAAATGAGAATCCTCTAGTGGTCTGGCATTTGTATAGAATTCCTTTACCACTGCTATGTTGGCAGGTGCAGGGTAAGTAGTCAATTTTTCCCAATTTCTTCCTTCAACCTCTTGCCCAAACTGAGGAGTAGAGTCTAGGATCCAACTTACTTTGCTCTCCATCAATAATCGCCTCTCCTAGACAGTTCTGTAATGTTGTGCATGCCTCTTGTGAAGGAACATGTCAGAATAAAACCTAACTGGTTCTTTCCTCTTGCTCCCTATGGTCTTCGCCCTCTTTCCTGATGAGGAAGTCATTCCTGCATCAAACATAATTTACAAGGCCAAAGCAAAACACATTAAGCATTAGCAATCATCAAAACATGTCCAGTAACATCACTGATCAACACTCAGGGCTACATAAGACCCCCAGCGCTATCAACACAATCCAATATTCAAGCATGCAATCTGCCAGGACACTGCCCGACGGTGGTAATACCGCCCGACGGTGGCGGCGAAAGTTTCCCAAAAACCTCCCTACATGCTTCTATTCTCCACCCAATTGCAATTCACACAGTTCCAATCCTCAACATTTTAATCGGTTAAAACAGTTTCAATTTCATCAAATCATGCATAGAAATTAAAAGCCCTAAATTCTCATGCTTCTACAAAAAATTTTCATCAAATTCATGACTTTGAAACCCTAAAAGTAAAATGTATGACTTACTTGGGTGGAGAAACCTTAATTCAGTGCAAGATGCTTGAAATTTGATGATGAAATATGCCCGAATGCACTGCCCTCACGAAAACCCCAAACTTTGATGGTGGAATGTGTTCAAAAGTGATGAAGAATGAGTTTTCAAGAGGTGGGATGATAGGAGAAGTGATAGGAGTTCTCAAAAGAGTGTTTGAATGTGAAAAAGAGGCTAAGGATCTGAGGGAGACCGCTTGGGCGAGCCCTAAGGGGTATAAAATTCATGCAATGGGCCCAAAACACTAAGCCTAACTTAAAAAATCAGTTCAGCCCCTAGAGACGTCACCGCTCGACTGTGTGCACGATTTTGTTTGTCACCTTTTTTGCTTTGCCTTAAGCGTCATAGGCCCTGTATCCTTCAATTTCAACTTTCAAATTTTTATTTTTATGCAATTCCCACTCACTTTACTCTCTTATGCAACAATTAAACCCTAATTGCAACTAGAACATAATTAACATGCAACAAAAATCAATCAACTTGGTTGCCTCCCAGGTAGCGCTTGTTGAACACCACAAGCCTGACCCAAACCTTTCTAGCACTCATCAGCAAGTGCTAAACTACCAACACTCATTAGTAGGTGTGCCTTCCTGTACTCTTCAGTGGATACATAAACCTTCTCTAGCATCCCTCAGTAGATGCTACCCAATAAACAATGTTTAATAAAATAAAAAATTTCATAACCATTAAAAGAAAATAATGTTCATAAATCACTGGGGTGCCTCCCAGTAAGCGCTTTTTTAATGTCACTAGCTTGACCCAATAAAGCTCAAGTTCCTTCCTTTATGTTGGTGTCCTCTTTACCTTTATCACACCAACTCATCAACTGCTTCTTATCCACCTTCTTGACTTGCCTAGAATATGGAGCTTTAATCTCTATCACACCATTCTCTTTAAAGCCTTTCACCACCCACAGCTTCTTCTTGTATCTCACAGGAGTACCAAGCTTGAATGATGCATCCTTCAAGTCAAAGTGAACTATCCCTCCTTTGTCAACTTTCTCTTCTTCCTTTACCTGCATCAAAACACCTTTATTACTTTTGTTGACCTCTTTAGCAGATTTAGGTCTAGCCACTGATGCATCCTTCTTTGAAGCTTTGTTATTATTATTCTTTTTTACTCGAATATGCTTCTCTTGAAAGGCATTATAGATCACCTTTTCTTCTTGGTCTTTGAGCATAATTACCCCATCATAAACATTAATGATTACTCTGGCCATCTTCATAAACGGCTTTCCAAGAATGATTGGGATCTTATCATCCTCCTTCATCTCTATCACTACAAAATCAACCAGGAACTCAAGACTTTCAACACGAATTACAACATCCTTTACCACACCATAGGGTTTCTTTGATGATCCATCTGCCATGATCAAAGAAATCTTTGTTGGCTTCAATGTAAGACCACCAATCTTCTTCAGCATAGATAAGGGCATCAAGTTAATACTTGACCCTAAATCGAGCAAAGCTTTTCCTATCTTCACACTCCTAATGGCCCAAGTAATTGCAAAACTTCCTGGATCCTTCATTTTTGAAGGATGTTTCTTCTTCAAAGGTGCACTACAACCTTCCTGTTCCTCAGTAGCTTTTCCTTCAAAATCTATCTTTTCTCCAAGATATTGCTTTATGCGCCTTTCATAAACAGGAATTTGTTGAAGTGCTTCGATTATAGGTATAGTAATCTCCATTTGATTGAAGATTTCTCTAAAATGCTCACACATACTTTCTTCTTTCTTTTTCCCCTTTGGGTAAGGAAGAACTCTCTCATCTTTATCAGTTTTATCTTCTTTTACTATTTTTTTTCTCTCCCTTTTTCTCTTTTTCTTTTTCAATTTCTCCCTCACATACTTCTTTTTTTTCCTTTCTTTTTCCTAACTCAACACTTTCTTTTTCCACTATTTCCTCAGCCACACTCACCACAACCTTACAATCTTCTTTAGGGTTAACTTCAGTATTAACCCCAAATTGATTTTTCTCTATGACCTCCACCCTTTTGGCTAGATGACCAATTTGCATCTCCAGACTTCTAAAGGTAGCCTTTGACTGTGGAATCATGCACCTTCATAAATTTTTCAAACTTCTCATCAAGGCAGCTAACTTTTTCAGTCAAAGCATATATTTGTTGCCATAGTGGTGGTTGTTGTGGACGGTTAAATTGGCCTCTAGTTTGCCCTGTTTGAGTATTCTGGCTTTGCCCAATGCTTGGGTGATTCTTCCAACCTTGATTATAATTACCTTGATTGAAATTCCCCTGGCGGTACTGGAATTGATTGCCCATATAATTTGCTTCTTCTTGGGCCTCCTCTGGATAAGCATATTGACCATTGATATGGTCACCACCACAACGATCAAAAAGTTGTTGTTGTACCTGTCAAACATTCATTAACTCGTTAGGCAGTGGAGCAATAGT
Source organism: Vigna mungo (assembly GCA_036885675.1). Classification (NCBI taxonomy): domain Eukaryota; kingdom Viridiplantae; phylum Streptophyta; class Magnoliopsida; order Fabales; family Fabaceae; genus Vigna; species Vigna mungo. Next base: position 10,731,523 of record CP144694.1, on the reverse strand, counting down.
CCTTGTTAGATTCTCCAGTTGTTGAGTTAGAAGCTTGTTTTGTGCAAGCAAGGCATCTTCAGTAAGCAATTGAAGCATTCCCCTTTTTTTAATTGGCACGCCCCTTTAACTATGCGTTTCATTCTCATTAACTGCCATGCTTTCTATCAACTCATAGGCTTCTTCAGCATTTTTTCTCTTGATATTACCTCTAGCTGAGGCATCTAGCATAAGCTTAGACTGAGTACCAAGACCTCCAAGGAACGTGAGAACTACAACAGTATTATCAAAACCATGCACAGGTGTCTTCCTCAACAAGCTTTTGAATCTGTCCCACGCTTGGCCTAGGGTTTCCTCCATGCCTTGCCTGAAAGAGGAAATTTCCATCTTACCTTTGTTGATCTTAGCCTATGGAAAATATTTATTCAGAAATTTTCCCACCACAGCCTCCCAGGTTGTAAAGCTTTCTTCGGGGAAAGAATTGAGCCACATTTTAGCATAATTCTCTAAATGATCTTCGAACTTTCCCTCTCCTTTGAATTGCACTTAAACCTTCAAGAAGAGGTTGTTGATTTTTCTTGCTCCTAGTATGAATTGTATCCTGCATACACAAGAAACAAAACCCTAAAAGGCACTTTTATATAAAAATAAAACAAAAACAAAACAAAAACAAAAATTAAGTCAGATACAATAAGAAATCACACTACTGGAATAGTTAAACCACGAGTCCCCGGCAACGGCGCCAAAAACTTGTTAACACTCCAACAAGTGTACCGAATCGTATCAAGTAATAATAAAACGGTAAGTCTGAGTATCGTTTCTCAAAGGACTCTTAGGCCTAAACGTTCGTGTGAATTCTTAATTTCTTAAGACTTGATGTCACAAAAATTAGGGTTTTGAATGCAAAACAGAAAATAAACATGCATGCAAAGATTGATCAATTGACAGTTGAACTATATGGATGAATGATGTTGTTGGAGGTTTATGATTTCATCCTAATCCACTCTCATAAAATTACTATTCTTCTTAATTCTACTTCTTTATCAAAGTTAGTGTCACTTTCTAAATTCCCCTAATTCCAATATCTTGGAAGATAGAGTCTACTCCTAATTACTAGTTTACCATGTCTAGTCTCTCTAGCAATTATTCATGCATTACATAATTCGCATAGAAGCTTAAGGCAATTGGTCCTCCTATTCCTATGTCTAGGTAATATTGCTACCAAGAGAATTCCCTCATGTCTAGACCTAACTATACGTGTCCATATAGATAGAATAAAAAATCATGCTATTGATTACTGTCTTAAGCAAAACATACAAATATAATGGAGGAAAAACTCTAACAATTGATAAAAGAAAGCATATGAATTAAAGTAAGAATTTCAATAGGATTACATCATTCCCCCATCAACAAAAGGGGTTTAGTTCACCATAGTCATGGTGAAACTAGATTAAAAGATTGAAAAGAATGGAAGAGATAACCCTAGATTTGATAAATTGGAGATTCGCATCCAAAATCCGCCTCCAAGGAGTGAAAAGAGTTTTTCTGCGTCCTTTCTGCCAAAAGATACTCCTTCTGGGTTGTGCAATTCTATTTATAACTCAGAAAAATAACCGAAATTTGGCCCAGGCCCAATAGTCCACCGCCCGGCGGTGGGTTCACCGCCCAACGGTCTGTACGGCACTTGTCCTCACCCCTCAGCACTGCCGCCCAGCGTTGTCTAGAGAGTTTTTCTAAAGGTTTTGTTAAACCCCTGACAAGTGTACCAGATCGTTATCAAGTAATATAATCGGTAAGACCAAGTATCGATCTCCCAAAGGACTCTTAGGCCTTATCTTTCATGTAGATTGATTTGATAAGACTTGAAAAAGAAATAATTTTATAGTTGTATACAAAACGAAAATAAACATGCAAGTGCAAGTGAATCAATTGGCAAAGAAAAGATATGAATGAATGTAGTTGTTGGGGTTTACAATTTCATCCCTATCCACCCTCTTATATCTACTTTTCTTATTAAGTTTGCTTTTATTATCAATTATCATGCAAACTTTCTTAGCCTACTCTAAACCCGATCTCTCGGCGAAAAGAGCCTACCACTAATTACTAGTTTATCATCTCTAGTCTCCCTAAATAATTAGCAATGCAATAAATTAAAGAAGTAAAAACAATTGATCGTCCTACCCCTATCTCTAGACAATACTGCTTAATCAAGGGAATTTCTATCAGTTCACAACTTCCCCGTACATCTCCGTACCGATATCTTCATACCGAATGAGTTAAACGATAAGAGCATTAATCATAGATAAGAAACCCAACAGTTGATAATACAAGCATATGAATAAAATATGAATTTCAATATAAGAGAGTTTCAAAAGGATTACATTGTTCCCCAACAACAAAGGGTTTAGTTCACCATAGACATGGTGAAACTAGATGGAATTAATGGAAAAGATGAAAGAGTAAACCCTAGATTTGATAAATTGGAGCCTAAGCATCCAAGAAATCGCCTCCAAGGAGTGTAGAAGTGCTCTGGACGTCTCTGCTTGCCAAAAGATTACTCTGAAGGTCGCACTGGGGCTATTTATAAAGCATAAAAGTAAAAGAATTTAAGCCCAAGCCCATCATTTAAGCGCTCAGCGCTCAATTTGGCTGCTCAACTGTTTGCCTCATAATCGCAGACCACTCAGCGGTCCATTCTACCGCTCAGCGGTGACCCTCCAAGTCGCAGGATGCTCAGCGGCGCCGCTCAAGCGAGAGACAGTGGTTTTACCCTTGAAACTGGCGCTCAGTGCTGGAAATAGCGTTGAGCGGTGAACTTGACTATTCTTTTCTTCCTTTTTTCCTCTTTTCTTGAGTCTAAGTCCCCCCTTCTTCACTTCCATCCTCAAATCTCATCAAATCTACAAAACAATGCAAAAATAAACATAATATCTCTAAAAACAACTTTTGACTCTCTTTTGACTAAACTAAGTGTTTTGCTTGATTCTAAGCTCATACTAAGCCATAAAGGGTGTGTTTTAATATCAATTTTAAGTGTAAAAATAATGGTTTTTAGACCGTTATCACAACCCCAAACTTAGAACTTTGCTTGTCCTCAAGCAAATAAGACAAAACTTGGCTTTCCACCCTTTTCATCAAAAATAGTTCAACAATCCCAAAATTCATTATTTTCTCAACAAGTAATGACTCAATTCAGATTTTCAGTGGAATCTTATCAAGATGCATACATGCTTCTATTCAATTCAGTTCACATAATTACATACTTTTCAACCAGATGCTTTACTTATGAATGATCAGTCAACAAAGCAAGATGTAATCATACAATTTATCAATCATCTCCAAGCAACTGTTTCACTCAATCACTCAAGTGCTTAAGAGGTCACTCCATCTCTCTGCTATTCACATGTTACATGAAACAAAATTGCCCTTCATCTACTAAAATTAACATTCTCACATACAAATGTCATCACAAGGACTTTTCCAAGGCTTATAATGAGGTTGGGCTAACAAGAAAAATTGGTTTTTCTGGAACACAAAATCCTTGAACTTATTTTAACATTCAAAGTTCAAGCACAAACTCTCTTTTTAACCAATCTCACTCATTCCTAACTTCTTTCTTTTTTTACTTTATTTTTACATTAAGCTCATCTTTCATGCTTTTTCTTCTCTTTTCTTTCTCATGCTTTTCTTTCATTCAACACTTGAGCTCAATGCCTTTCTTTTGCCTTTCAATTTCCCTCAACAACCCCAAACTTGAACCTTAACATTATCATACAATTGTTCTCAACCCAACTCAAGGTAAAGATTTTCAAAACAAGGGCTTTCATCCTGTTTCAAGGTTGGGGTTCAAAAAGGGTAGAACACATAGTTCTCTTTACTTTGGGCAAATATTTGGCTAAGTATGACTTCAAAAAAATGGCCTTGATCATATGACATAAACATGCAATTCAATCAATCATAAAGATTCAGGAAATATCATTCATGCTTTCATATGAATAACACATATATCAATAAACACTTTGAAGCTCAACACCTCACACAGCTATGTTTTTCTCAAACATCATCCATACACCCTGCTTAGAATCATAACCACAATCATAAATCATCACACATATGTTCACACAGCTAGTGAACAATTCACCTGTATATTAGCATGTAACACAAACTCAATCATCATCCACATCCAATCATCATTAAGTAAACTCATCATGCAATAACAATCAAGTCAAACCATAAGGTGTTCAAGCCAAGCATAGACACCTACGCTACTCAACAGAATTCATCCTATTCTAAAAATTCAAAGTACAAAAGAGAAAGATAAAACCCCTATTCTAAGCATTAGCATCCATCAATAGATGCCCTCTCAACTCATGTCATCATCTGAGTCCTCCTGATCTTCATCCTCAGCATCCTCAAAGTCATCCTCCTCGTCCATGTCTGGAGCTCCAGCTCCACTCCGTTGTGCCTGCTCTTGAGGCCAAGCCATAGTGCTATGGAACTCATCCATAGTCCACCTGTGCACTGGTGGTGTATCATACAAGCCCACTATCATCTCGGCAGTAGCTATCTGCCCTCTACGCAGAGACTCCAGTCTGGCCTCCATCATGGACATATACATGTCCTCATCTGAAACGACTTTGCATGCTGTGCAGGTTCATCCTTCTGTTGGGACGCTCCTCTCCTAGGACGTCTCTTAAGCACTGCTCCAGCTGCCTCGTCTCCTCCATAGAACTGTCGATAATAAGAGGCATCTATGGCCTTCCTAGGCCTCTTGAATGGTGGAACAGAAGTATCCACCCCAGCCTGCTGACACAAATAGGTGATCAAGGACGGATGTCTCAAGGGTGTCCTGCTACTCATAATAGTAGCGAAACTCCTGATCTCGTTGGCGATGACCTCACCAACATTCACGTCCATCTGCCTCAACATACAATAGATGAACTTGATCCTGTGCATAGTGATGTCAGAAACATGGGAGCATGGCTGAACATTGACATGAGTGAATGTCATCCAATACTTTGCCAGAGGAGTCAGATCTGCCCTCTTTTTGGTGATGAGCACTCCATTTGGGTTCCTCTGAAAGTGTCCTTTAGGGACACACATAACCCTCTCAACATCCTCATAATCTCTGAACTCCCCTAGGTTCAGCGCATACTAGCACTGCTCACCTGGCCACTCATTACTTAAGAAGTTGTTGATAGTATCGGGGTCATATCGGATAATCTACCCCCTAACATAGCTAGTATATCTCTCCATCGACACTCCTCCTCTGGTTAAGGCATTTGTGTAGAACTCCTTCACAAGTTCAATGCTAGCTGGCGCAGGATATGTAGCCAGCTTCTCCCAGTTTCTTCTTTTAATCTCCAACCCAAACTCAGGACCCAAGTCTGGAATAAAAATAGCCTTCCTTTCCATCAACAGTCTCCTTTCTTGGACAGTCACATCATGCTCCTCATGTTTCGTGGAGAGGAACCTAGGAGAATAGAATCTTGTCGGCCTCTCCGGCTCTTTCCTCTTGTTCTCAGCGGTCTTTACCCTCCTTGAAGATGATGACATCCCTACATCAAATAAAGGTCATAAAACCATGGAAATTCACCATTAGAGATTAGTAAATCATCAATCATACTCCTAATCAAGCACTGTCCAACGCTGAGGGAAGAACAGGACCCCTCAGTGTCCCTACATCAGAGAAATAAAACAACCAAACAAAACCTGACGCCCACCGCTCAGCGTCCAAGTGACCGTTCAGCGGCGGCGTCGAGGGTTTTGGAAAAAATTGTTCCTAAATGCTCTAATCTCCACTCAATCACAGATTTCACAATTCTAGACCAAATTTATGCAATTTAATCGGTGCAAAAGATTTCTATTTCATCAAATCATGCATAGAAATCAAAAGCCCTAATTTCTCATGTTCCTACACATGTTCTTCATCGAATTTCAATTTTAGAAACCCTAATAATGAAATTGCATAACTTTCTTGAGTGGAGATCCTCTAGATGCTTGCAAACTCTTTTTAATTGATGATGAATGCCTCCAATGCAAAGCTCTCACCAAAAACCCCAAACTTTTAACAATGAAATGGTTGAAAGATGAGATTTGGTGAGTGGGTGATGGGAAAAGTGGAGAAAATCCTTTGGAATGCACTTGAAAGTGAAAGCTAGGTGCTGGGGTCTTTAGAGACCGCTTGGGCGAGCTCAAAAGAGAAGTTTTCGAAGTGGAAAGAACCCCCAAATGTTGAGCTTTTAAAGAGCCCATGTTAGGGTCTGTGCCGCCACCGCTCAGCGTCCAAAGGGACCGCTCAACGGTGAGCGTTTAAAATTTTTTCTCTCTTCTTTGCTTGCCTTCACGTGTTCATACCTGTAGCACTTGATTTCAACTTTCAATTCTTTTAATTGTATGCCCTTCCCCTCTCATATGCAACATTCAAACCTATAATGCACTTATAACAGAATTAAAAACAAGAAAATAGTCAATTGGGTTGCCTCCCAGATAACGCTTGTTTAACGTCACGAGCCTGACCTAAACCTTCTAGCACTCATCAGTAAGTGCCTCCCAATACCTTTCAGTAGGTTTACTTACTTGTATCCTTCAGTAGATACATAAATAATTAGCATCCCTCAGTGGATGCTACCTAAAAATTGTTTAAAAATCCAAAAATTACATGTCCAAAATAAAATAAAATGAACTAATGTTTTACAATAACTGGGATGTCCCCAGCAAATCATGTCTTCTCATTCAAGTTGGTGTCTTTGGCGCACCAACTCATCAGCATCAACTTCCTTCTATCCACTTTCTTGGTACGTCTGGAGTATGGTGCTTCAATCTCCACCACTCTTTTCTCTTTCAGCTCCCTCACTACCCACTCCTTCTTCTTGTACTTCACCTTTATACCAGGTCGTAGTGGTTCCTCCTCAAGATGGATTATTCGTCCTTTATCAATGTCTTCATCTATAGGTACCTACAAAATGTTACAACTGTTAGTATCAGTACCTTCACTTTCTTCAGCTGCAGCATCTCTTCTCAACTTTCTGTATCTGGCTCTCTTCTTTATTCTCATGTTGTTCTCTTTAGAGCCATTATACATTAACACATGTTCTTGATCCCTTAGCATGATCCTCCCGTCATGGATTCTAATAACCATTTTAGAAGTTCTCATGAAAGGTCTTCCCAGAATCAATGGAATCCTTTCATCATTCTCCAGATCCATGACTATAAAATCACCCAAGAACTCCAGCTGCTCAATAGGAACAATCACATCTTCCACCATAACAACTGACTTTTTAGTAGAACCATCTGCTACTGTCAAAGAAAGATTATATGGTTTTAATACTAGCCCTCTGATGAGTCGATATTTTATTGATTTCACTTAGTTTATTGTACCAAATTTAATCAGGGAATTGTGCTTAAATGTCCGGTATTGTCCCGTTTTCGCTAATAATGCTTAATTTGACCGGAAATTCTAATTTTAATTAATTTGAACATTCTGAGCTAATTAATTGCATTTTTAATTGAAGGGAAAATTTTGGAGATATATTTTGGAGCATTGGGAGGGGAAAAAATAATTCAAGACTTTCTTAAAATTAGTTATATTTTAATTTAGTAGTGTAGAATTAATCAATGGTAATTTAGAAGTTTAGTTTTTTTTTAGACAAGCTAGTGCATATTGGGCCAAATTTTGGCAAAAACATGTTGGGCCCAAATTATAGGACACTTGACACATGACCTAGGTTTTTTTAATGGGTGGACCCCACCTCATTTGGGACCTCACGGCCTTAGCAAAAAAAGTACAGCCGTCACATAAAAAATTTTGGCTTTATGATTGGTTGAATTGCATGTATGTGTCATATGATCAAGGCCATTTTTGAGTAAATGCTTTCTTAGCCAAAGAAAATTTTTTGTCCCAACCAAGAAGAGCACAATGTGTTCTACCCTTTTTGAACCTAAGCCTTATAAACAGTATGTGAAACCCTTTTTGAAAAATCTTTACCTTGAGTTAAGTTGAGAATTATTGTGTGGTATTGATAAAGGTACAAGTTTGGGGTTGTTGGGAAACTGAAAAAGATAAGCATTGAGTTAATGTGTTAAGTAAAGCATGAAAAGCATGAAAAAGATAGATAAGATAGAAAAGATGGCATGAAAAAGAAAAGTTCAATGCAAAAGAAAAGGGAAAGTTGGGAATGAGTGAGATTGGCAAAAAGAGAGTTTGTGCTTGAAATATGAATGTTTGAATAACTTTCTTAACTCAAGGATTTTGTGACCTAGAAAAACCAATCTTTCTTGTTAGCCCAAGCCACATTATAAGCCTTGAAAGAGTCCTTGTGATGACATGTGTGTGTGGTGATGATTGATTGTGGTAAATGAAAGGCAATTTTGTTCTATGTGACATGTGGATAGTGGAGAGAATGAGTGAACCTTTGAAACATTTGAGTGATTGAGTGAAACACCATGTCTGGTGAGGAATGATTCCATGAATCTTCGATTTTATCTGTGCTTAGCTGATTGATCATTCATGAGAATATCATCTGTCTGAGATTATATGATTGTGGGAACACTGTGATGAGTTGATATGAAGCATGTGTGCATCTTGATTAAATTCTATTGATAAGTTGAATTGAGTGATAACTTATCTTGGAGCATTGGTTTTGGAATGAGTTAAACCATTGTGATGATTTGCAGAGGACTAAGTTACATTTTGTTTGCTTGAGGACAAGCAAAGTTCTAAGTTTGGGGTTATGATAACGGTTCAAAAACTGTTATTTTCATACTTAAATTTGACATCAAACACACCCTTTATGACTTAAAATTAGCTTGAAATTATGCAATTTGGTTAACTTAGAGAATAAGAGAGTCAAAGTTGGTTTTCTTGGTTTTATGCTTGGTTTTACCATGATTTGGCAGGATTTATCAGGAATTGAATGAAGGAAGTTGAAGAATGGACTTAAGAGAAGGAAAAAAAGTGAAGAAAGGAAGAGTCACAACTACCGCCGAGCGGTGATAACACCGTGGGGCGGTGTACTCCTTAAAGAATTCTCTGTCGGACACTTAAAGGGCACCGCTGGGGTGAGCCAAAGTGTCGCGCCTACCACCGAGCGGTGTTAAGCAGTGATAACACCGCCTGGCAGTGGAACCTTCAGAAAAAATCTTTGGACAACGCTGGGCGGCAGCGCTGAGGGGTGAGGACAAGTGTCGTACAGACCGTCGGGCGATGGACTATTAGGCCTGGGCCAAATTTCTGTTATTTTTCTGAGTTATAAATAAAATTGCATGACCCAGAAGGGGTATCTTTTGGCAAAAAGGACGCAAAAACACTCTTTTCACTCCTTGGAGGCGAATTTTGGATGCGGAAGCTCCAATTTATCAAATCTAGGGTTATCTCTTCCATTGTTTTCATTCTTTTCATCTAGTTTCACCATGACTATGATCAATCTTTACATGCATGTTTAATTTCTGTTTTGAATTCAAAACCCTAATTTTTGTTACATCAAGTCTTAAGAAATTAAGAATTCACACAAACGTTTAGGTCTAAGAGTCCTTTGGGAAACGATACTCGAACTTACCATTTTATTATTACTTGCACAATTTGGTACACTTGTCGGTGTGTTAACAGTTGTGTCGCTGAGTGAGAGTTTAGGGTCTAGAACTTATGTGATTTTATCAACATAACGAGCTAGGTTATTGAGTGATAAGACTCTGTGGTCGCTCAGCGAGCCAGGTCGCTAAGCAACCTGTTCAGGGAGGATTTCATTATTTTCATTCTTGATTTCTTATAGTTTAAAGTTATGTTTTGACTCATTGTGAATGATGTGTAAGTGTGTATAATATGTGTTAATCTAAAAGTGGAAGCATGCATGATTAAGTTTGGTTTCAAATGGTTTTATGGTTGGTAACGTTGGATCCCACGAAGGGACTCCTTTGATATGGTTTCAATTATGTTAGAATGAATACAGGGAGCTCAGCATTGGGGGTTATCCTAACACTCTAATGATATTTCATTCTTAAGTAGAGAGGATTGATACATGTGGTGAGAGTAGTAGGAGGTCCTAGCATAGGTGCTATTTAGAGGCCTATCACGCGGTAACAGACTAACCTTGCGTGTGTGGTAGGGTGAAACCCATTGACAATGGCAATAAAAAACACTCTACTATCTCGGTTCAGGTCCCAACCGAAACAACAGAATCTGAAATACTGTCTCGGTTCAGCACGAACCAAAGCGAAAAGGCTAGCGAAAAAACAAAAAAATAAAAATAAAAAACACTCTTCTACCTTTGTTGGGACCTGAACCAAGGTAGTAGAGTTTGAGATACTACCTCAGTTGAGAAGGAATCGAAAGGAAAAGTCTTTCAAAAGAAATTAAAAAAAGAAAAAATTCCACTGTTTATAAACTGGTACTTATAGACAGAAATAACCATTATTGTTTTCAGGAAGTATATTACCCATTTTTTGGTTCACTTTAATTTTATTTTTTTATATATGATACAATCTAATGTCACAAAAAGCTTATATTACTCGTTTTTATTATGCAATTTCTTTTTTCATTTCGTTTAGTTTTAAATAAATAAGTTAGCAAATCTACGTGGCATGTTTATGATATTTATATTGGAAAAGTCTGCGTAGAAGTTTCTCTTTTCGCGCCAAACAAATTTAGTTGCACCACGAGTAAGACAAAATATACACTATTTTCACTGTACAAAATAACTATTATTATTATATCATCATCTCTTCTTCTTCTTTTTTTTTATTATTACTATATTCTGCCTTCTGTAGGAGTTTTTCTATTGATTTTAGCAACAATCAAAGTGCTGATAAAGACATGTTAGATTTTGGACCAATGATTTTTTAGTGAACAATGTGCTTATTTTTCTGAGAATCTTCCGCAATAAATATGTAGACGTTATTGATTATAAAATAAAACGTATACTATTATACTTCTTCAAATATATAACTTTATCTTCATTTGATAATAATAATATTTATCTGGGTATAAGAAATATCATACTTTATCTCATATACACATTCAAAAAGAATATATTTAGAACTGTTGTGTAATGCATATAAGAAAATAAGAACTTAAGAAAAATGTGTGAAACATTGAATTTTAAATATAAGAAGAGATGAAAAATTATAAAATAGATATTGTACGTAATTGTCTCATATAATCAATAATACTTTTAGCAAAATCCAATAAATTAAAATTCCAATACGAAATTATATCATATATTTAATATAAAGAAAAAAAGTAATATATATATATATATATATATATATATATATATATGTTTATGTATATACATATATGTGTATAATATATAATATATATATATATATATATATATATATATTGGTATAATTTAATAAAATGTATCAAATTTTAGGTTAAAAAAAATCCTTATTAAAAATAATAACTTTAAATCCAAGTATTTTAATAATTTTAAAATTTGATTTAAAATAAAAAATAAAATATAGTTATTTAATTGTCACGTAGTAGTTATTATTTTTTATTATATATTTTTTAAAAGAATTTTTTTTTAAAATAAAAAATAAAAGGTAATTGCTTTTTAAAATAAAAAATAAAATAAAATGAAATAATGGAGGAATATAAATAACTACCTTATTTTTATTTTTAAATTAAATTTTTAAAATTATTAAAATACTCTTTATTAAAATGTACCAAGAAAAATCTTTACGTAAATTAACAAACTCTATATATATATATATATATATATATATATATATATATATATATATGATTTTATCTATAATAAGAAAGAATTTATTCAGAATATTTATCTGTTAATATTCATATACTTTTTATTATTATTTTGAATTGTCTTCAGTTTAACATCATTTTTTGGAAGTAAAATTTGTTTAAATTTGAATATAGAAAGTTTGTAATTTTTTTTATTTAAAAATAATTGTAGTTAAATGGGCTAGTGAGTCAACCCTTTTATCCATCAACCCGTGATGGGTCGAACCGGATTCAGATTTTTCTGACTCGTTAATAAATGAGCCGAGTTGAATTGGCTCACTAAGTGACCAACCCGTGATGGGTAGGGCCGGGTCGAGCAGGTTACTCGTTTTGAGAGCTCTAACTTTAGTATTTATATGTTATAATAAGAAATATAATTTAACTGTCTTTACTCAAATAATAATTCAAAATCTTTTACTAACTTAAACAAACGGAAATAAATTATTTATTTTTTATGATTGAAAACTCTCGACCACATATAATAACTCATTTTAATGATTGTTGGGAGAACCACGGCCAAAGGCAATAAAATAATTATGTGATAAGTTTCAAATTTCTGAGAAGAACACCGTGCAGCTAGCCCTCACAATCAAACTTCCACAACCACATGTGAAGAATGGTATGATAGAAAACTTTACGAAAGGGTGAGAAAAGAAACTGTATAAAGATCTAACTAATTTTTCATTTTTTTTTTTAATTTGATTGCTATTTCTTTCAGACAACTTTATTCCCGCAGCAATTCACTTTTTCACGTAATTTGAATAATCAATTATGCCATATGCTAAATGTCGCTTTCGTGTGTATGCAACCAATGACGTCACATTTTAATTTAATTTCAAGATTAAATATTAATAATTTATACATGTTTCGGTGGATATTTTTGAGACCGAGAGACTGACCTTGATGACGTGGCTTTTCCGCTTTCTGATTGTCTTTTCTGGATCTTGACCGTACACTGTGCCTTAGTCTTAACCGTTCGGTGATCTTCAAGCTTTGGCCGAGGGGGGAAGGTACCTGTAAAGGCACTCCGACGCTCAAGTTAGGCGTCAGTAGTTAATCTGGGAGAGTAGGTGGAAGAATGATAATGTGATTGTAGCAGAGAGTATGCTAAATGTTTGCGTACCTTGTTTGGAGTCCTTGGCCCTTTATTTATAGGCTTTGGATTGATATAAGATTGATAGAATATAAACAGAATAAAATATAAACAAACTTACTTGACATATCTCTCTTTGGATATGTTTTGATATATCTCTGTTTGGATATTATTTAGATATTATTTGATTCTCCGTATCACCTTGTTTGATTTTCGGTATTTTTAATGAAATACCTTTTAATTTGTTGATGGGCTATCAGCCCATTAATCAGAATTGGCTCAATTATGGCCCAGCATGATGACTGATTTATTATCTTGTTGACAGGTCGTCTGGAAACCAACTGGTGGAGATATCCTACCGTACACCATCTCCCCCAAGTCCGAGTTAAACGTAGTTAACTGTAGGACTTTTATGAGTGTAGGAGAAGGTAGTTGTCGCTTGGTATGGTGGCTTGGTGTTCCGTGACTTTTGATAGTAGTTGGGCGTCCAGACTCGGTGTTCCATGCCTTTTGATAGTAGTTGGGCGTCTGGACTCGGTGATCCGTGCCTTTTGATGGTAGTTGGGCGTTCGGACTCGTTGTTCCGTGCCTTTTGATAGTAGTTAGGCGTCCGGACTCGGTGTTCCGTGCCTTTTGATAGTAGTTGGGCGTCCGGACTCGGTGGTCCGTGCCTTTTGATGGTAGTTGGGCGTCCAGACTCGTTTTTCCGGCGGACGCATTGGTCCGTAGGATGTCAAGACTCGTTGATCTAGTGGACGCGCTGGTCCTTAGTGTTTCTAGACTCGTTGGTCTAGAGGACGCATTGGTCCTTAGTGTTTCTAGACTCGTTGGTCTAGAGGACGCGTGGAGTGCCTTTTGCAGGTACATCCCCCTCCACCAAAAAGAAGATCGAGCGGCCAAAGAGAAGCGAGCGGTCCAGACTGAAGGAAACCAGGCTATCCAGACAATCCAGGCATCGAAAAGCGATAAAGCCACATCAGCCAGGTTAGTGTCTCGGCCGAGAGGTAAATCCCTCTCGATTCATGTTGAAGGCCAAAGAGGTGAATCCCTTTTGGTTCATGTTGAAGCCGAAGAGGTAAATTCCTCTCAGTTCATGTTGAAGGCCGAAGAGGTAAATCTCTCTCGGTTCATGTTGAAGGCCGAAGAGGTAAATCCCTCTCGGAAGCACATGCAAAGCAAGCTCCTCAGTACAACGAGAACAACCTCCCCCGAACTCATAACTCCTACAGTTAACCATGGCTAAAGCCTAACGCTTAACTCGGACTTGGGGGGCATAATGTACAGTATGATATCAGGGTCGAGCGGTTACGATATATCTTACTAAAGATATAAAATAATCAAGAATATCTTATTAAAGACATTGATAAACAGAAGATCAAATAATTAAGAATATCTATTTTTAGGTAAGTTTATTTATATTTTATGCTGTTTATATTTTATTGGGCTTATATCAATTCAAGGTCCATGAGACAAATTAAAAATAGAGAGTCAGGACCACAAGCCAGGTATCTTCCAATCACACTTCTAATCACTTTCCAATCACATTCAGAAATATCCTATAGTGATCATAAAATCAATAAATACTCAATTATGAACCGAGGTTCATCAAACCGCTCCTAACTTGAGCGTCAGAGTGCCTTTTGCAGGTACATCCCCCTCCACCAAAAAGAAGACCGAGCGGCCAAAGAGAAGCGAGCGGTCCATACTGAAGGAAACCAGACTATCCAGACAATCCAGGCATCGAAAAGCGATAAAGTCACATCAGCCATGTTAGTGTCTCGGTCCCACAAAACACTTTATGTTTTTCGTCCTAAAATTATAATTAAAAGTTATGTTCTTTTAAATTAAATTATAAAATAAAAATATCATTCTTAAGAAACGATAACTGAAACTCATGTTATGTTATACTGTAAAACTCTCTTTATCATATGAAAAAACATTTTAGATATCGTTTATTTTAATGACATTTTATGTACATTTTAGAAATAATATAATTTTTATAATTTAGTTTAGGTTGAAATATGATATTTTATAATAATTTGAGAACGAAAAATATGTTTAATTCTAATATATAAAATGGAGAAGTTATAAATATATTATTAAAATTTTGATTTAGAGGAAAGAAGTTTACTTTTTTATTATACCGATTTGTTCATGTTTTATTAACATTATATCTTCCATTATATCCTCTCGAAGAAATCAATAATTAGAACTTTAAAAGCTAGTTTATTTTAAAGATGGACTCCAACGATTATGATATTATTGTAAAAAAGATATATGAATAAAACTAGACTTCAAAATTGTATCATTTTGTCCAAACCCCTTATTTATATTTAACTATAATTAAACCATAATTAGGATGTCCTGGTTTTTCTCTACTAATTAAATCAATGATTTATCATTTTCTTTTCTCTCCAAAGTGATAGCATAGATGGGGTTCTATTGAAGATTTAGGTTTTCAGTTGTTAATTAGCACTAATAATCAGGGATAACAAACCACACAATTTTTTTTTACTTTTTATTATTGTATAATATTTGATTGTGTATTGAATACTATTCAATATTTTCATCTATTATTTCATTAATATTATATATTTACAATTACAAATTTATTTTATTTTCACTTTAATATTTTTTTAAATATGCGTCTTTATTTATTTATAAAATAGTAAATTATTAAAATTTATGTTTTTATTTCAATTTTTATATTAGTAATAAATCTTGATATTTATAAAATACTAATTTATGACTTAAAATTTTATAAAGGATTTTATTAAAAAAATTCAATTTTTTATTTTATTTTAGATATGTATGCAGTGTGATTTACAAGTTGTCAAACTCGTAGTTATACTAGACATATCAAATCTATTGATCCACTACTCTTATTAGGGATGGGAAAAGTATATTATTTTGCACTAAATTATAAAAGTTTATAGTTAACTATAAACTAGTTCAAAGAAAATTGCACTGAACTAGAAAGTAGTTCAAAGTAACTGAACTTAAATATTTTCATTGCAGTTCAGTAAACTGTGATCTGAACTTTGGCCAGGTTTCTTATCATCAACATTTGTTCCTGAATTGTCATCATTTAGACTTTTATATTCTTACTGAGTCTCCAATGAATTAAACCGATCAAACTATTTCTGTGCTGAAGATCAATCCTTGCAAAACAAACTCATGCCTGAGAATTCTACCATGTCCGTGAGAATGCCCACAATCAAAACTAAGAACAATCTGATACCTTGTAAGTCAGCAACACTCGGTGGCAAGCTGTCAACACAACTTTCCCATTGTTAACAGCGAGGATTTTATGTAGACCATGAGTTGCAGAATAACCATTTGCTTCTCAAACCAAAATTTTCTTCAGTGATGAACCACAAAATATTTTGAGTGAGGTCAACCTAACAAAAGAAAAAACAAAAACCATAAAATTCAGTATGTTTTATTCAGTGACTTCAAAGAAGAGGCACTTCCACAAACTTCAAAATTACGCTTTTGTTTCCATTGGGAAGTTTCATTTTTTATGTCTCGCATTTCCTACCCGATTTGAAGACAACAAATGGATTTGCATATTCCGTTTATAGAAATTGAAAAGGGTCCACACAGAGAACGAAGATTGAGAAATTGAACATGTTTCAAGATGTAGAATCCTTCATAAATGGCAATAACAAAGTCAAACGCCTTGAAAAAGGTCCATCTTCACCCCACCACTACCTTTCGGCCACCGAAGCCTCCATGGGAGGCTGTCCGGTAGGAGCCGTTTGAGGCATTTTTGACGTTGATCACGACGGCAAGTGACGACGGCGCAACATCCTCCAACGGCGACAGCCTCCAACAGTAACAACCTTCAACAACGACGAGTGAGCTTTGACGATCGAGATGTAACGAGGCAGAACGAGACCCCATTAAGAAAACAAATAGAAAACCTGAAATGCAGTTAACTGAACTGGATATAAAATAAGTTCGGTATTTTTAAATTGAACTATTAATAAGTTTAAATAGTTTTTAGTAAACTTAATTTAAGTTTTTAAAGTATAAAAAAGTATAGATAAATTGTAGTTTAGATTTTTTTTAAGTTAACTCTCTCCAACCCTAAGTCTTACGTGGATTAACCAATTTCAACCTGCTTTTGAGAGACTAAATACATGAGTTAAATGCATGAGTTAAAACATGATAAGTTGGTTTGTATTGCTACTCATACTAATTAGCAAATATATTTGTGAAAGTAAATATTTTGAAAACAATTTCATTAAATAAACAAGATAAGTAGTATCTATTGTTAAAAGCAAGAATACTTACTTAAATTAAATTATTTGGATTTCTTATTAAGGCAGTACATAGACAATCACATAAATCGACATATTATACCACTTGTCGAGTGTATCTTATTATAGTCTTAAGTGGTTGTAAATGTCCTATGACAAGTGAATGGTAAATCATATATTTATAGATTACTAGTATTAAAATTCAAAACTACAAATAAATATGATTTCAAACAATCAACTTTTGGTGTAATTAAGTTTTAAGTTTCTTATAAATTTACATGTTTTCAATTAAGTCTTTGTTATTTTTTTTATTGATTACTTAAAAAATTTATAGTTTTCAATTAAGTGATTATCATTTAATATTTTGTTATGTGGCTATTATCTTGTCTTTTATCTTATTCTTATTTCATTTTAAAAATGTGAAATTTTGTAGTTAATATTTAATGTTAGTGTTGAGTATGTAAAACAATAAATGATGATTAATATTTTTATTGAAAACGTCTTGAAGAACAAGAGACGATCATTATCACCTATATTAATATTGGTAACAAGGACATTCCTTTGATCGTTGTAAACAATGAAATGAAAGTCATAGGAGGATATAATGATTTCATTACCCTAAAAGTTTTCTATTAAAACAATAAAAATCACTTGTGTTTTACATTAATTGTCGTTTCAAATTAAACACAAAAATATTATATTTCTTAATATATGAAAATAATTAAGCAAAATAACATAACAAAATTACAATTACATAACTTGCTTAACGAAAATATTAAACAATAAATAAATAATTAAAAAATATAAACTTTTTTAATATTTAATTAATTAAAAAAGTTAACAAAGACTCAATTATCAACTGTTTAAAATATGTAAAACTTTACTAATCCTAATTTTTATACATGAATTTCTTATTTTTTTTATATGAATTTGTTGATTTTTTCTTATAATCTCATGTCTCTATGAACAAATTAGTGAAGTGAACAAATGTATATATTACAAATTCATTAGAATTTGCCTTCACACTTTTTTTTACACTTATATGTTGAGAGATGATGGTATAAACTCTTCCAAGCTATATTACTCAAGTAAGGTGGAGCCTTCCAAATAGCTTAGTGATTGTGAAAGCTTGATGGTGGTGAAAATATTTGCATATATTTGCAATTATGGATGAAAATATTTCATAAACTATTCATTAATAGAATAAAAACCCTATACAATCAACACCTAAACTACTCAGCATTCAGCAATCTCAATTAATAACCCAAAAGATAAATTCATCCCTAAACTACAACCACCTCCAAAGCAAAATTGCTATTGCATTAAACCATTTTCAGATGTCTCTACTGCACATATAAATTTATTTTAATTTAAAATGCTAGCTTAATTATACAATTAATGCGTCAGTGTTTCTAAACTAAAATTCCATAAAATTAAACATTAAAATAGATTATGTATGTCATACACTAAACCAAACAAAACGTGATTACATAATTCTCTTTATCCACCAACGTCAATCCAAATTTATTTGCAAAACAACATGCATCTCAACCTATCTAAACTACTCCGAATAAAATAAAATAAAAAACCTAAATATAGTCTACGACTTCCATCACACATAGTGAACAAAGCAAAGGAACTAAATCATCACCATGACCATAAACAACCTACAAAGGCATTGTACACACCCCTTAATCAAACGTACCTTTCAATATCATGAATATCTAGAAAATAATTACCTTGGTTGAAGTCCAAGCTTTCTCCTTTGCCTCACGTTGCAACTCCAAGATCTCCCTCCAGAAACCTATGCTTGGTTTTTGGATTTCCACTCTCCCTCCTAGGGTTTACATGCCCTCTTATACTATACACATTAAGTGGCTAGGGTTTAAAACATAAATAAAGTGAACTTAACCCAAAATGACACAAAACATTACCACTAACCCAATTCAATTTCGTTGATATAATACTATAGATACTATTCTTTAATATATTTTACACATTTTACAAAATTAGTTAAAATAATTATAATTAATTTTTACCTACTCATTCAACACTTTTCAACCCACAAAACTCAATCATAATAAATTATCTTAGTATTAAAAAAATATAAATAAATAAAAATATATTTTATTTTTATTTTATAAAGTCTTACAATTTTAATATCGAAAAACTTTTGACAGATATATTTCTACCTATGTTGATGAATAAGAAGTAAATTCGAAGACAATTAACAAAAGATCATCCGTTAAAAAAAAAAAAAAAAAACTCTGATCTTATACATCCAAACAACTCCAATATGTGAGTAGTAAATATAGTAGAAAAAGACTTTTAATGTTGATTCCTTATTGAACAATGATTTTAAGCATTAAATTGGACATTGATATCAATCTCAATATGAACATGTTACATTGGATACTTTATGTTTCATCCATAATTGTGGTTCCGAATGACCCAAATAAGTGATGACCATAATCCCCAACAAATTTTGTTTTGTTTACCCTTTATTTGTATTAGATGCAACTGTTAGAAATGGACCTTAGGTTGGTTATGTTTCATTGAACTTTTTTGTGTCCCACCTATCACACAAATCATACACTCTGAGCTGTTTTTTTGTTTTTTTTTTTTTAAAAAAAAGTGTATAAAATTTTCATATTTTTCTTTACATCACTCCACCATGATCACCCTTTTCTCTATTATTAAAATTTAGGGTTCTTCCAAGATTCATATTAAGATTCAAAAACATCCTTTATGTTTTTCCACTCTCATCTCCGTTTTCATTTTACCAAGTTATATTAAAATTTTTAATGTCTCTTATGTCCAATCATCTTCTTCTTCCAGTTTACACTAGTTTTTACATTTAATCCAAAATTTCTTTCTATCCTCGGACTTCAATTCCAAAAAAAAAATCTCTGTATATCTATTCTAATGAGTTCAATACAAGAACTCTTATAACTTTTCATCACATTTTATTTTATATATATGATTTACATCATTAATAAAGTTTCATCATTCCAATAATTGGTGTTCATTAAATTCACAAATCAAATCAAATTATTTTTCCGAATTAAACATTATTCTAAGTATCCACTATCTCTCATCTAACAACCAACACATATGTTCATTAAACTCAGCTCATCCAATATATAACTCAACATATACTACTTTTATTTATTCATCATTGTATCAATCCTATAAACATATATTATATCCTACACTTTGTAAAGACTAAAAATACTAACCATGAGAGGAATCTTTTTAAAATGTAATGAATATCTCGCTAGCTACAAAAATAAAGTATTTTAGGGGGTTAGTTTCCGGCGGAAAAATGAATTTCCCAAAGTTAAATATACATAAAAGAAAAAATCTATTAATTTGCTAAATCTTTTTCCATTTAAATAAAACTGTATAATGGTTAAATATGATTGTTGTAGAAATAATTTAATTATTTTTAATGAAATATAAAATACTAAAAATAAGTATCACTGTAATAGTTTGGTACAAGGAAAAAAAGCTTTTTTATATTTATGAGTCGCGATTCCTAAAAAATAATTGAAATGTCACTAGTGAAAAAATATTGTTTAACGTCGGTTATTTTGGACTTTTAACGTCTTCTTCACAATCGACGTCAATACCGGTGACGTTACTGGGACGTCGAACATCCATATAACAGACGTCTATACAGACGTCAGTTAGTGTCATGTTTGATGTCAATAAACGTCGGTGCAGGCGTAACCCGACGACTAAAGGCAATATATAGACGTCGGAGCAAGCAATAACCGACATCTAAGAGCACATAAAGACTTCAAACATGTCACTAACCGCCGTCTAATGTCACTATAGACGTCGGTGTATGCATTAACCGACGTCTAATATAGTCGTTGTGTTTTAGTGCAGTTTTGTTCCTGTCTTTGGATAGTCGAGTAGCACACTCTTTCTTTGCTAGTTTCCCCCGAAAAAAACTTGCGTCTTTCGAATTTCTCATGACATTTCAACCCAAAACCGAACTTGGGTCTTTGCTTAGTTTTATTTTCAACCGCAAGAGGGAAAAATTACAGTGAAACGATAACTAGGCAACGACCCAGGGTCGTTTTTGGATCGAAACGCCACGAGAAATCCAAGACGCCGCTTTTTCTGGGAGGTAGCTAGCAAAGGAAGAATGAGGTACTGCGTTACCCCAAGAGAGGAACAAAACTGCACTAAAGCAGAACACAAGGAAAACAAATTTTAATTAGTTGAACCAAAAGACTAATATAATCGGTCTAAACAAAGTTTAAACGGTTCAAATAAGAAAACACGCACCTTGAATGCAATGCCGCAAGAGAGAAAAAGGACAGGAGGAAGACGATGATGTTATCAGAAACTGGAATGCAATGGCACAAGAGAGAAAAATGAGACGAGGAAGACGATTAAATGACGCAAAACTGCGAGTCTGCGAGGCGAAACTGCAATGTCGCGAAACTCCTCCGAGTCTGCAGTTTATTTAACATGAAATTAAACGTCGGTTGCTACAGAAACCGACGTCTATAGTCAGCTAGACGTCAGTTATATTACTAATATGACGTCGAAGAAAACTTTTAATCTGCCTATTAGACGTCGGACACAAGGGGCGTCGACGTCTACGGCGCTGATTGGATTGACGTTTCATTTCCTATCAGGGAAGTAGACGACGGTTGTCCAGGGGCGCCGACGTCTATAACATTTTAGACGTCGGCGCCCCTTTACTGGACGTCGAATTGCCTGCGAGTTTGGTGAATAGCATTAATTACAGTCACATAGACGTCGGATCCCCAGAAGTCCGACGTCTATGTTACATAAATTGATTGTCTTCCCGCCTTCCGGACATTATAGACGTCGGTTTTTTACTACGTGACGTTTAAGCGTTTGGGAATCAGGTGAAGAGCATTAATTGTAACCAGGTAGACATCAGTCCCCAATCACAACCGACATCAATGGGGGCAGGAAAGATTGTTGTCTCGCTTACCTCAGGCCCTTTGACGTCGGTTTAAGGCAGAGCAGACGTCTAATATATCATAGACGTCGTTTGCTATAAAAACCGACGTTGTGTTTACCAACTTATTTACGGTAATGCCACCGTCCGCTAATATACGTCGGGCTACCCTCCAATCGACGTCTTATGGGTGACGTTAAGCAGCGTTTTTGCACTAGTGTGTTTTAAGTGGTAAAAATATATTATATAAGTTAATTTTCTTGAAAATCAAAGGATTATAGATGATATTTTATTTTTTTTAAAAAAATTATTAATTTGTATCACCTTAGATAGTTCGACAAACTAGTATGGTAATTTTAAATAAAATTGTTATTTTAACTAAAGAAAGTAATTAGGTCCATATTTTTCATAGAATAAGAAAATTACCTAGAAGTTATTCTTACAATATACGTAAATTTCTTAATTATATTTTCTGTAAAATGAAAAATAGTTCAAATTTTCTTTTAGATTTTTGGTATTAACTTTTATTGTATCTTTAAAATATATTGATTTGATTTATTAAAAAGGTTTTTAATATAACTTTAAATATTAAAGTTAGTATGTTTGAAAACTCAATAAAATCCATTAGAGAATTGAAATTCTAAACTACAAAGTTTCTTTCTTCCCATAAATAAATTCATGAATGGAGTCGAGTAACATTCTTTCAAATGGATCCCATTAACGTGGAACAAGCTTTTCTCAAAGCCTCCATTATTAATGGAAAGTAAGCAAAATTCATGACTTCAACACCACGTAACAAACCCTAGAACCAGAAATCTGGTTGTGCCAGTTACATTATTAGTTTCTTTTTCACAAAATGCATGCCCCATCTTCACTTTTCGCTTTAGTGGAGGCGAAGATGAGGCAATTAGAACCACAACTTTGGGCCAACACAGTGTGCTCATGATTTGAGTTAGATATGTTGATGCTGTTCATAAGCTCAATCATGGGTGGTCACAGTACACATGCACGCATTGCTACATTTGTCAACAACGTTAGGCTAATTTCACGAGGTTCCTGAGGCTGCTACCAAACCACACTCAAGTGTTTTTCACAAATAATCTGTAACCACTTATTTTCAGAACCAAACAAAACCTTCAACTCTACTCAATTCCACGTCACACAGTGCCTCAGTTAACATCATATATGCATGCTTCATGATGTTAAAAGAAAAAAATAACACAAACTCAAAATAAAAAACTATTTAATATCTCTCTATCTTATATCAACAAAATAAAATAATAGTGCACATAAATAAATGAAAATCAAAACTACCAATTTTTATCTTATTTCTATCAAAATCAAAATTAAATCAAAACTAATAAAATAAAACTCAAACAAAATTACAAATAAACTCTTAAAATGTAAGTTTATTTTAACAAAATTTTCTCATAAACTTAAATTTTTTACGTACATCATTTCACATCAGGTTTGTTTTTCAATCAGATTCATATTCTTCTTTTTTTTCATGATCGAATTCTCTATTACTTTGACCAACTTTCCAATTACCTTTATTGGCTTTATTTTCATTATGGTTGTCCTCTTCTTACGAACTTATCTTTAAGATTTGTGAACTTGTTTTTTGCTCTGTCTAGGGATGGCAAAAAAATCCATGCCCGTGAATACGCGTGGATAAAATTTGTTGCGGATAGTTAATATCTGCGGATAATAAGTACTCATGGGTAGCGGGTAATTTAATACCCGTTTATTAACAGGTCGGGTTCATATATCATACTATCCATATTCATGGGTATCCGTTACCCATTAAAAAAATAAAATGACATATTTATCCTTTATTAAGTTTAAGTTGTTGGAGGTTTTATTTTTTCTTTTTTGTCGTTGTGCTTATTTGCTTTCATTTTCTGCGAGATCTAGGACTCTAAGGTTTAAGTTGTTGTTGATAAATGAGTTTCCTCATATCCGAGACATTTCGTCAGCAAAAAACGGTATTGTAAACCTTTCTAGCCCTCAAACACTTCCTTCTTCCTGCTTTTCAAACTCTAAACACCAAACACAACAAAATGGGAATTTCATAAGTTAGATCCAACAAAATTTCAGATTTCTATAAGTTGCAAAGAATCAAAAATAGTATGGGATTTCAACATGGGAATAGGGATTGGGGTTGTTTGAAATAGCTTTGGGATCAAAGAATGAGTACAAGAGGACACATTTCGACCTTCCAGAGGAAAACGATGATGTTTTGCAATAGGAAGCAAGGAGGAACAGTACTAAGAAATATGATTAAATAATAGTAAATTTACATTACAGAAATATTTGCTTAAAAATGTTTATATCAATTACTTTTGTTAATTATCAAATGTTAGTGTGATGAGTGGAGCAATTATGATTATAAAAGATTATATAAAGATATCATAGAGAGGTGAATGAGGAGTTTTTAGTTGGTATATTGAGAGTTATTTCTCTACTTGAAAGTGGTGGAAGAACTTCAGATATTATGGGTAGAAAATACACAATGGCATTAAGACTTCGGCAAGTGTACCGAATCGTATCAAGTAATAATAATGGTAAGACCAATATTGTTTCCCAAGAGACTCACGACAATAAACAATTATGATATTTCTTAACTAAGCAAGACTTTGATGTATAAATTTTAGGTTTTATATGCAATTACAGAAAAAGTAGATATGTATGCAGTGTGATCAATTGAACAAAAGCACAAAGGTGAATGAATGATATTGAAAATATGAGATGACTATGTTGTTGGGGGTTTAAATTTCACCTAGTTCACTCTCGTGTATATATGAATTCTATTTTTTCATTAATGTTAATATCACTTTCTAATTTACTTAAAACCTAATGTCTCGGCGAAGAAGTCTATCCTTAATTACTAGTTTACAATGTCTTGTCTCCGTAGCAATTAATTCTGCATTACATACGCACAGAAGCTTAAGATAACCAAGTGTTCTATCCCTATGTCTAGGCAATAGTTCCCTTGGGAGAAATTTCCCAGATCTAAATTCCTCCGTATGTGTCCATATCACAGAAACCAATAACCATGCCATGAATGAGCTAAACATGACAATGCATAGAGTATAGAGGAAAAACTCTAACAATTAATGAAATCAGCATATATTAATAAGAATCAATTCAATACATGAGAGTTCACAAGGTTACATCATCCCCCAACAACAAATAGAATTTACTTCCCCATTATCATGGTGAAACTAGATGTACAATGGAAAAAGAATGAAAGATAAACCATAAAAACTGAAGAGGAGTGTTCCCGCATCCAATTCTACCTCCAAAGGATCGAAAAGTATGAATTTGCGCTTCTTCTATCAAAAGATACAAACCCTAGGACGTAAAAGTCCTTAAATAGAGTAGAGAAAAAGTCCAAGCCTACGTCGTCGGCGCTCAGCGCCCCAACTTAGGGTGCCCAGGTGTGAAACAGTGGATATTGGCGCTCATTTGGTTAAGTATAATTAGGTATATAACACAATCAATGAGGGTTAGAAGTTGGGAAAAATAGTTGGAATTGGTCAAAGTGGTATAGGTTGCGTAATTTTGCAAATTTGGTGTTGCAGATTATTCAGACTCGCTGAGCGAGTGGAGTCACTCAGCAAGTGGTTGTAGAGGTTGGCTCACTGTCTGAGGATTCGCACAACGAGAACGTGTGTTGAGCGAATGGTTGAGGTATGGGAGCATTGTGATTTTTATTCAATCAGCGAACGAGGGCTCTTAGCAAGTAAGTTAAGGGTCTGGACCATTGTCTGAACTTTCGTATAGCGAGTTGGGGCGCTAAGCGCGAGGTTGGGGCTGGTACCACTGGGAGTTTTATTCACTCAGTTAGTTGGGTCGCTGAGTGAGTGAGTGAGAGGCTGGAGGTATTGTCTAGAAGATTCGCACAACGAGCAAAGTTACTAAGCGAGATAACTCTCAAGTCGCTTAGTGAGAGGGTGCATTGAGCGACTGTTCTTAGTGGGGAGGTATTCTTTTCTTTTTGTTTCTATTGATGTAATTGGAGTTTTAACTAGAATAGAGAATGACGTGTGAGGATGTCGTGTGAATTGTTATGTCTTTATTTACGCAATATGAGTAATGAACTTAACTCCATGACTCGGGGTGAGATTCATGGGAGTAATTTGGTTGATGTTGTAGTTGTTATTATATGAATGTATGGAGCTTTGAAATGGTAGTCTATTCCGACACTATAATGATAATTTATTCTCAAATAGAGAGGAATGATGCATTTGGTGAGAGTAGCGGGAGGTCATTGTCATAGGCTTTGAATTTAGTCTAGACATTGGAATGGACTAACCTTGTATGGTGTTGGAGAGTGCCAGAAGTACCATGCAAGTGCACAAACTACTAATAGTTCAACATTCATACCCAATCTGGATGAGTCTTGTAGAGTATGAGATGTATTTATTGTTCGAGGTGTATTATATCCTATTAAATTGAGGGTTGAAATTGTTTAATTAATATATAAATATGAATATTTATTATTTATCCAACTTACCCTTATGTTTGTTGCTTCTATTGTATTATTTTGTATTAATTATTGGCGATGATCATTTGGTGGGTGTGAGCAGAGGGCGGGGAGATGTCTGTGGAGCAGGCTCTCGATGGCGGGGATGCTGCGAAGTAGATTAGTTTTATAATAGTTTTGTATTTAGTTTTGAATTATACAGTTTGTATATAAAGTTTTAAATTTATAGTTATTTTTTAACTCTATATTGTAGCTACAAATCTTTTATCATATCATAACTGTGATGACTCTTTTATATAGTTTTATACTATATTTTTCGAATGTTACATCTAAAGTGTCAAAAATAAAAATATTTATACAATTTAAATCATTAATATCTCAAAATTTGTTTAGATCAAACAATTCAAAAATAAACATATCAACTCTAAACATTTAGATCAAGTTCAAACAATTTAGATCAAGTTCAAACAATTATACCACAACACAACAAAATCTCAAACAAGCTTAATCTTTAAATTAAACTCAAGCATACCAACTTAGATTATAAAAGCACTAAAACAATAGAAAAGAGGTATTTAGCTTCCTTTACATGACAAAACACTAAAGTTGTTCTAGAAAGCCTAAAACAGCTCCAAATGCATAGGAAGTCTTATCTCTTACGAAATACAGAAACACGATCAGGGTACAACGTTATGACCACTAATCAACAGGGAGTATTATAAAATACTCAAATGCCACATAGCAAAATAAAGAGAGCTAACATGCAAGAAAAACAAAACTTACCAAAGAAAGGAGGAGAAACTGATCAATTAGACTTGAAGATCTCACTATAATGATCACTTAGTTGGTTTCCAATATTCAAATAGGGAGCAAGAACTCTCACAGAGAAGTCAAAGTTTTTGAAGAGATGTTGTATTATAAAATTATGAAACTCGTTTTTAACGAAACTATTTATATTAAAACCCTTTAATATTAAAATAATCGAATTTCACTATATATTTTTAAATTATTACTATTTTCTAAGTCTCTACAATAAATATTATTTCATAATAATCAAAATTAAAATATACTTTTTTAAAATGTAGATTTTAAATCTAATTTAATTCTAAAGAATTTATATTTATTTATATAATACAATTTTATTTTATAAGAACTCCAACACACCTGTATAAACTTTGAAAATAAAATATAAGATAGAATAAAAAAAGTCAAAAGATGAAATATTAATTTTACCAAAAAAGAAAAGGAAAAAGAAGATAAGTGTGAGCTGATTTTATGGTTCATAACGAATTTTATTTGGGGTGAAGTTGATTGGGAAATATGATTGCAACACACTCATTGGAAGCAGTGGTGTGATTGAGACCATCTTTCGTAAACGCTGAACAAATGAGACCTTTCACCAAAGTTCAACCTCTGAGTTTTATGCCTCTCTTTCTTTCTCCATCATATTTTCAATGCTCTTATCTGAAAAAAAGCTTTTTTGGCATTATTCCTTTCTTCAAACTTCACATCACAACCATTGATTCATTTTATGTTGTACCACATACACTTTATAGATGTACATTCGCACGGATTCGGACATGGTATCGATACATGAAATAGATATGACATAGGATGCCGCATTTCAAAAAATAAAATTAATATATAAGTAGGTCTATTTATATATTTAAAACCTTTATTCAATAAAATATGATAAAATTGTGTAATATGAAGGTAAATTGTATAATTAGGAAGATTATACCTTTTTAATTAATATTAAAATAGTGAAATTTAAATATTTAATCCAACTTTATTAAACTAGTTTAATAAAAGAAAGTTTGTCTCTTCACACACACATGTAGATAAAAGTTGATCATGCCAGATTTTTTATACACCTCTCATTATAAGGGAACCTTGTAATTAATATATAAATATATTTATTTACACATTTAAAATTTTTATTCAATAAAACATGATAAAATTTTGTAATATGTAGGTAAATTGTAGTATTATGAAGATGACACCTTTTAATTAATATTAAAATATATAATAAATTTTAAATATTCAATTCAAATTTATTAAATTGGTTTAGGATAGGAAAGTTTGTCATTAATATAGCTGAACATATTTTTTAGTTGATATGTGATTTCATACATCTTTCACTATAAGAATATAGTGTGTCTATACCGAAACATTAACGGACATTGAGTATTGAAATTAAACAGGTTCAATAACAAATACATAATTGACTCAAATCTAGAGATAGATTCTCAAGTAGATGATAGTATATTAAATCAATGAAATTTAAGTCTAATTCAAACTCTTTAAATGACCTTAATAAAGAAAATATTTACTTACATATTATAATTTGGATTTATCATGTTTAATCACATTTTTAATAAGTAAGATAAAGGATTAATACATTCAAACAAACTATATGAATTATATTTTAGGGATTGAACTTGTGTTTTTTTTACTAAATATTAACCTGAATAAAAACACTTCATGTGATATTTACGTTTATGTTTCTTTTTAATACCAAAGTTAATATCTTATTTGATAAATTAATTGTCTTTCCTTTTGTATTTTTTAAATGAATGGTGCCAAAATGAATCAACAATAAATACCTTTATAAATACTTGTATATTTCTTATATTTTGTATTTTATATGAAAAAGGTTAATTAGTTTTTATTTTTAAGAAAATATTGAAAATGTATTTCAAAACAACTTTGAAATATATTTTGTATAACAATTTTTAAAAGTGTACTTTTGAAAGACAAAGTAAGAAAGATTTATAGGAAAAGATTGATGGCAATATCAAACTTTTGAATTAAGTTGGATAATATTTATTTTCAACAGCTTTCGATAAAGGATAATAATACGTTGACAAGTGTTTTGGTGAAATCAAAATTAAGGAGGCTGTATGGGTATGGAAGTTCTTAGAGTCCAGGACCAGATGGTTTTAATTTTAACTTCATTAAAAAAATTTGAAACACCATTAACAAAGATATCACAGATTTAATAGGACATTTCTATAAATTTGGAGACATTTATAGGAGTTGCAATGCATCATTTATCACTCTAGTGCCCAAGGTAGATAACCCGATCAAATTAAATGAGTATAGACCTATTTCCTTGTGGGATACATATGTAAGATAATATCTAAAATCCTA
The DNA here is from genome assembly GCA_036885675.1 of Vigna mungo. Classification (NCBI taxonomy): domain Eukaryota; kingdom Viridiplantae; phylum Streptophyta; class Magnoliopsida; order Fabales; family Fabaceae; genus Vigna; species Vigna mungo. Next base: position 10,701,850 of record CP144694.1, on the reverse strand, counting down.
TTTAATAGAGTTAATAAGGTTCTACAGGATAATTGATAGGTCACAATTGACTTTTATAACTAGAAAAGGAATGCTTGATAGTGTCTTGGTTGTTAAGGAGACAATGGAAGACATAAAACGAAAAAAAGAAAAATGTGGTAGTAATTAAGATAGACTACAAAAATGCATATGATTTTGTAAGTTGAGAGTTTCCTATGATGAAAAGACAGACTAGGCTTTTATAGATAATGGATAAGCTAGATTAAGGAATGTTTAGAATTTGTGACTCGGATAATCCAATCAAACAAATCAACTCTACAAGAGGATTAAGATAAGTGGGATAATCCAACCAAACAAATCAACTCTGCAAGAGGATTAAGATAAGTGGGACCCTGTACCGTACGGTCTAGCGTAGGGCCAAACACCCTTACGCCGAACACCTAGTTGTCTACCTAGATTGTCCTCCCAGGTTGTCCATCCAAGTCGTCCTCCCAGGACAAACACCGAGGCCATTCATCTAGGCCGTATTTCCAAATCATCCACCTAGGTCGTTCTCCTAAGTCATCCACCTAGGCCGTCCTCCTAGGTCGTCCACCCAAGTCATCCACTCAGGCTTAAGTCGTGCCTAGTATGACCTAACAGTATAGTCTGATTATCAGTGGTAATGACTCATTAAGCCCCTAATGCAGATTAAGGTATTATTTGACCGTTATTAGATCAGCGAAAGGTAAAGGTTCATCACAACTAGTATAAATAAAGGTCTCATGTATGACTTTAGGATCATTATGCCCAATATCTGCATCATTTGTTGTGTTAACCGTTCAGTTATATTACTGACTTGAACGTTGGAGTGTCTTTGACAGGTATCCACCCACACAGCTTGGACAAGAAGGAGGGAGAGTGAACAACATAACTTGGATGATGGAGGACCACTGGGCATTCATACAACCTTTAGGACAGCTTAGACTGTTTTGAATAAGGGACCTCAACCCCCTAACCTAACCATTTTGACGCCCACCGTGGGGCGAGCGAGTATCCCCTATTGTAATCATAAGGAACTAGTGAGTGTTACTTTGAAGGACCTCAATTGCTCAACCGTTCAGCCTCAATCCTTTATGTGGGTTTATGGAGGAAAACACAACTCATTTATTCTTAATGTGTAATACTGTAAAAATAGAGTGAGACTTGTTTAATAAATGGGTAGGTATATGTTTAGTGCACCATAATTAGTTTGAAATGTATTTCCAACAATTCTATTTACTGGCTTTGAGCAACAAAGGAAATAAATTATGGAAGTGCTTATGGTTTTATATTATTTAGAACATATGAAATTATAGGAATATTATGTAGAGCAACTCATTTTTTTCATGATGTCGTCTAAATCAATATGTACATAGTGTGTCACATGTTAGTTCGTGTTTAAATTTTTATTTTTATTTTTAAAATATTATTACCTTTTAGATTTTTTTTAATTTTAAAAAAAATTGTTCACTTGTCAAATCAATATTGTGCCACATGACAATGTCAGTGTTGCGTGTCAAGTCAGTGTCAGTGTCATGTCAAATGAGTATCAATGTCATATGTCAATGTTAATGTCACGTGTGAGCATCTTGGATTCAATTCGGTCTCAATTTTTATTATTTTTGCGCAAGTTAGTTTCAAATTTTATTAATTTTGTTCCATTTAATCTCAGTTTTAAATTTTAGAAGAAAAATCTTCATTATTTTTAAAATTACCTGCAAAGTTCCTCATTATTTTAAAATTACAAGAAATTTTTTTCATTATTTTTAAAATTAGAAAAAAAAATCTTCTTTATTTTTAAAATTGGAAAGAAAAATCTTCATTATTTTTTAAATTGGAAGGATATTTTTTCATTATTTTTAAAATTATAAGAAAATTTCTTCATTACTTTTAAAATTAGAAAGAAAATTCTTCTTTATTTTTAAAATTAGCAGAAAAATTATAATTTATTTTTAAAATTAGAATAATTAGTAGAAGAATTTTTCATCATTTTTAAACCAACTCCAATCCTATTTTTTACATATAGAAAAAAAAACATAAATCTAATAATTATATTTCATTAATATAATTAGAGTTGGTAAAATAGTAATAAAAGAAATATTTAATAAAAATGTAATTTAATTTCAATTTAGAAAAAGAATAAAATTAAGACTAAATTAAATAAAATTAATAAAAATTAAAAATAAATTGAACAAAATAAAAGAAATTAAAATCACATTCAATACTTTAAAAAAATTACATTAAACAAGAAAATTAAAAGTAATATTAAGCTTATAATATAATTTTATCCTATTGATATCAAATTGTATCTACTAATTAAATAAAAGAAATAGACTGCATGAAAGTTTGAAAGAAAGAAAAAAATGTTAACCATCTTGAATATATCATTAACTAATCATATCGAATCTAAGGTCGGTGAGAATCAGCAGCATTCACATGTCTGCCAATTCAAATCGGATCTAAATTAGGGGAAAGGAGTTTGTACAAATGTAGCAATTCTATTCGTCCAGGTGCTGCACCCTGAAACAATTTTATTATATTCTCGCTCATCTAAATTATATTTTTTAATTTACTTTTTTTAAAAAATATATATATATCTAAGAATTTGAAAAATCCTGACTCAAACAGTTTTTATTTTTATTTTGAACATTTCATGAAATTAAAATGTAAAATTAAATGGACATTTTTGTTTGAGTTGTTATATTAACACAAATTTATATAGTTATGCATAAGTTAATCTTTTAATATAATATTAAAGTTATTTTTAAGTTATTTATGAAATTTGTTGTGAGTATTTCATTATCAATTATTCAATGACTTATTAACATCTAATATTATGTTTAAAATGTTTATGTTTCGACATAATAAAATACGTTGAAAATTCATGTTGACTAAAAGTAAAACAAATATATATCCTTTAAATTAATGTATTTAAAAATCAGTTTTATAAAATTAAATTAAGTAAAATTTACTTTTTATATGATAGGTTTACTAGGTAAAGCATTATATTTTATTTGATAAATTTTAAATAAAAATTATTTTTTTATATATTATATTTTTTTTTTCTTGTTCCTTAGTCAGATTTGAAATGGTAATGATCACTATTTTCATTTCAGAATCTATGCTTTCAAAGAAAAGGCTATAATGGTCAACCAAGCTGCCATGGCATCAATAGCTTCATCTCATTTGGAATTGAAACTACCAAAATTGTGAAAACTCCTATAATTATCAGATACAAATAAATTACTTAGAGAAAAAGAAAAATGTTTTTGCAGTCTACAAAACATTTTTGTTCTTCAAAAGGAAAATTGATAACAGAAGTCAAAAACACTAAAAATTGGTATAATAATTTGGTGAAAAAAAATATTGGCATAAGAATTTTGTTACGTGCAGAAGTTGTGGATCAATTGAGTAATAACAACATTATTATTATGTAAATAAAGAGGTTAATTACTTTAATTTCTATTGCTAGAAAGTAGTTAATTTTAGTTTGCATATTTAAAAGCATTCACTTTTGAAAGTTTAAGTTTCTGAATAATCTTATACGACAGAAATTATTAATTCTTACAATTGTATGAATTTTTAAAAATCAATTTCACTAATCAACATTGTAGTGATGTTTTTTTTTTCTAAAAAAATAGACTTTTTTTCTCAAAAAACGTGGGAATTTGAGTTTCCCTTAAACTATTTTTGTCGTTTACAAAAGTATTTTAGACATACCAAATATATTTATAATATTTTTTTTTTTAAAAAAAGGCATTACTTGTAGAAAATATGATTCTAAGGTATGAAAAAGACATTATTCAATTTATTTTAATTCTTGGTGCATCGACTGAAATATATTAAAAAGATGTATATAAGAGCTAAAAGGATTAAAGCACTAAAGCACACCTGTAGAAAATAAATTTTTAAAAATATTATGACTAATAAAAAATTGCATAATTATAACAAGTAAATGAATACTTAAATATATTTATTTACAATATAGTATGAGTAGAATAAATAACTGTGAAAAAAAAAAAAAAACAATCTAACTTACACAGAATATTGTCGCTCTATATATCTTGATAGAACTGAACTTGTATAATTAAAATATTTAAATTTGATTACTTTCTTTCTTTGTCTAGTTTCAACTACATCTAATTCTCACCTTAATTTTCTAAAATTAATCAAATTTGATTTTCCATCAATTTACAACTTGAACACTTTTAAAATTATGTTATATCTCTTCTCCATTTGATAACATTCAAACATTTAAATAGAAAATAATAATGTGAGTTTTAAAAGAGAAAAAGAAAAATGGTCTAACAATTCATTATTATGTTGATCTAATAGTAAAAAATATATTTAAACAAGAAAAAAAATCTTGGGTTTAGAAAGTATTTTTAAAATATTAAAATGATTGTAACTTGGAGACATGATTTTAATAAAAAAAAAACTAGAAATTGTAAATTTTTAAGCAAAACACAATAATGATGTATACCTTAAGCACTTGAAAGTTATAAAATATTAAAGAGGAATCATAATTTTGAAAAGATTATTATTGAATTAGGTTAAAAAAAGTTGAAAGAGTTGAGATGATATGATGAATTGTATTCCCATGAAATGACTTTGTAAAATTGGTCCCATGACTTGGTGGTTTCTTCTAGAATAAAATAAGAATAAGGTTATTTGTTTTTGTCCTTTCATGAACATTCAAGCCAACACAAACTTCAGCTTCTTTCTCACACAAATTAGCCTCATTGTCACGCAAGAGATGGAGGACCATTCAAACATCTAACCCTAATCTTCATCCATCACTCATAAGAATATATATATATATATATATATATATATATATATATATATATATATATATATATATATATATAACCCTTCCACCATGTAGAAAGAAAAGTTATTGATTTAACATATATAATAAACATTGTATATTGAATATTAAAATATTGAATATTGAAATAGAAATAGAAAATAAATTATTTTTTTTACCAATAATCTCATATCATTTATTATTTAAGAATTGATTTAATTTTTTTTTTCCTTTTTAGTTTCCAAAATAGTTTTTAACCATATCTCTTCATAACTTAAAATCGAAACAATCTTAATCTTTTTAAAAAGAAAATTATTTCATTTTATATATTATAAATGTTTTTTATATTTAGTTGATAGAAGATCTATAACAAATTCAATGTTTTTATATTTCGGATCAGTTTCTCTTTTTATATTTTGAAAAAAGCTTTTAAAAATATTCATCTTTTTCCATAATAACCAAACAATATATTGCTTGGAAAAAGATCGAAATCATATAGCATACCTTAAAAACATTATATACATAAAAGAACAAACTTAAAATTTTTAGCCATTAAATTTATTTATAAAATTAAAATATTTACAAATTTGTAATCTATCAACGCATAATGTTAAGCAAATAATATAACACATTTATACCAGACAAGGCTTCTAACATTTCGTCTATAATATTTATTAATTTTAAAATCTATCCATTTGTATTCACTTATGCTCTATAAAATAATTATACTTTTTAAGACAATAAAAGCCCCATTTTGAAATCAAATTATTATATATTTAAACTATAAAATAACCAAAAGCAAAAAATAATTATACATTAAAAACAATCAACATCTCAAACAGTAAGTAATATAATTAAAGAAATAATACCACTAATATGGTGATAATTGACGAGATGATCAGATTTTATATTTTGTTCATTACATTATACGCATGAACATATATTTATTTATTTATAATTTTTTCAAATTAATTATATATTCTACTGAGACATGTTTCGCACAGATTAAATATAAATTGTAAAAGGTAATGGTGTACAATGATGGTATAGGAAATGGTAATAAGATTTCTTTTTTCCTAATTTTTTAATTTGAAGATTTTGAAAACTTACAAAATTGACATAACTACCTTTTAAAAATTTTGAAAATTTGAGAGTTTTAAAAATATAAAAGATATATTATATGACGAAATTTATGATTTTACTTTATATATATATATATATATATATATATATATATATATATATATATATATATATATATATAAGTGAAAACTCATGTATTACAAATTATGTTTTTTTATGATAATAACAAATAATAAATTAAATATAAATAATGTATATATATATATATATATATATATATATATATATATATATATATACTATAAATAACTTTTATTTATTTTGTAGATGAATTTTTAATTAAGATAATAATTAAATTAAGAAAGCAGTTAAATAAAAAAAAGAGTGAATACTTAAAAAAATAAAATTGACAAAGATAATTATTTTTATTTGAAAAACCTTTTGTTTGAAGGTAAAGCTGGAAAGTATAATAACATAAATAATGAAAAAATATTAAATAATTATAATATTTTAATCTTGACTTGTTATATCTAAATAATAACTAAATATATTTTATCTTTATATAATAAAATATACTTTTAAAATTGAAAGATTTCTTAAAACTAATTTAAATAAAAAAGATATTAAGTGAATATTCTAAAATCTATATTTTGACTACTGTTTAAATTTCTTAAATATATATTTTGAAAGATTTCTTAAAACTAATTTAAATAAAAAAATATTAAGTGAATATTCTGAAATATATATTTTGACTACTGTTTAAATTTATTAAATATATTATTGGATATTTGTTTACATTTTCAAAATAATTAAACTTCTTTTATTTAGTTGTCATTAGAGTTATAAATAATTAAATATTGTCGATGTCGGACATCTTGTCTCGTCTCAAGCAACTATTGAGAGCATCGATGTTGCTCTTTTTCTTTTCTTTTTTTTTCAGGTGCCTTAATTTTTGGATTTTTTATGGTTTCTCTTTCTTGTTCGTCCATGGCTTCTTCCTCTTGTGTCTCTTCTGACCTCATTTTTTTTGTCACCATTGTATTTGACCCGTCCATATATGTTTTTTTTTTCATGGAAAAAATGGTTTTTGTTAGTTTATTTATAGTTGTGGTGGCTCTCCAACAATTACCTCTTTATCCACTGGTAGCATTTCTCAAGGGCGATTTGCAAGAAGAGATTTACATGGAGCAACCTCTTAGATTTGTTGCTTAGGGAAGTCTTCTGAGTTGGTATTTTGTCTTCTATGTTGTCTTGTAAATCATTAGCAATTTGGTGTCACTCGAGTGTAGAAGCATATATTTTCATTAAGTCTTTATGAATTATGTTAGTAACAAGTTTGATACATAAGATTTGTACACCAGCTTGAGGAAGAGTGTTAGATATATTATCTTTATCTTTAATCTTTAGTTAATTTGTTATTATTTTTTAGTTGTATTTTGGGCTTAGGCCATATTTCTTTTATTATAAATAGAGGGCCTATGTGTATATTCAGGGAGATTAATTCCACACATAATTTTCACTATCTTCAACATGGTATCAGAGCCATCGTTACAAGCCAGAATAAAAAATGATAAAATTCTTATTATTATTTATTATAATTAAAAATTAAATATAAATAATTTTATAATATTATTGTAAATAATTTTTTTTTATTTTGTAAGTAATTTTATAACAAAAAAATTATTAAGTTTAAAAAAGCGGTTAAATAAAAAAGTATTAAATTCAACTAAATGATTATTTAAACAATTAAATTGATAAAAATAATTTTTTAAATTAAAAATAAACTTTTATTTAAAGACTAAAATTTAAATAAGAATATGAAAAAAAACTGAAATCCTTTATATATCGGTATAAATTAAAAATATATTTCAGTATAATTATGAATATATATTTTTTTAAAAGATAACTATAATAATATATTTTATATAAGCTATTCAAAATTAATTTTGTAAATAATAAGAGTTTTAACAATTTAAGAAGTTAAGAAAACCTATTGAATTTGTCAAAGATATTTATTAAAATAAAAGTAATTTTCCAAGGAACAAATTATAGAAGCATGCATATAAAGTAATAAAATTGATACTTAAACGTACTTATGAATATTAATAAATTAAAATAATTTTAAAAGTGAATTTCCTCTACTAAATTTATTTAAAAGTATTTTTTTTATAATATGTTCCAAGACATTATAACAATTATTAAATACAATATACCCATAAAATTATATTAACTATTTGCTGTAACTTTTATTATTCTTATCAGTATATATAAGAAGGGGTTGAACACTTTTAAATATTTTGTTATTGTAATTGTTTAAATTTAGTTAATTTGATAGGTAAAGTATTTAAAAGTAATAAAAATAATTAATAAAAGTATTAAAAAATATAAATTTTTAGAGTTATAAAATTATGAGTATATAAAATAGAAAATGTAAGTTAAAAGTTTTAAATTAGTAAAAGTGATTAAATTATAAAAATGAAAAGTTACAAAAGTATATATTATCAAATAAAATATAAATAATTTTTTGTAAAAATATTAATTTTAATATAAAGAAAACAAACATTATTATCAAATAAAATATAAATATTTTTTAGTAAAAATTTTAATTCAAATTTAGTGCAATTATTTATTCTATTTTCTTTTCTTTTTAACCGTGAAGATAAATAAAAAAAACAAATAAATAGATGTAGTAATAGTGAGAATTGAAACCAAAATATAAGAAAAAAATAAAAATAAATTAAATAAATAAATAAAGAAAAGAGTAAAATAAGTTAAAAATTATATTATTAAAAAAAAGTAAAAGTGTATATAAATCTCTTTATATAAATATAAATGTTAAGTTAATGACTACTCAATTGATAATCTAACCAAATATCTATTAAGCCAAAATTATTTATTTTTGATTTAGTTTAATAACAGTCACAAAATCTTATACTCCATGAATTTTTTTTAAATGAACTTCTCTTTAACCAGAAGAGTTTTATGCAAGTAGACCCTTCTCTACTCTTTCATTTTTAATATATATTTCATTTTTTTTATTGAGTTGCAATGGTTGAAGTTGATTTAAAAAATATATATTTTTAAATAAAATGGAACTTTAGTATACTGAAAGTCTTATTAAACAAATTTTAAAAAATCTTATTTTTTTTCACCTATGATTCATTCTCGTTAACCAAAAGTCACTGGTTGAAACTGGGATCTATAACTCTTTATACATAATCTTCATGTTTTTCCCATTTTACTATAGGTTCTTAGTTTATGATAGAATCTTCATGTTTTACCTATTTTACTATAACTCCTTAGTTGGTTAATGAATTTGAAATAAACCACTACGATGTTATATACTATATTTAGTAGTATAAGAAAATCTTGTGATTGTTTGTTATAGATTAAGAAAATATATATTATTAAATAAAATATAAATAATTTCTAATAAAAATTTTAATCTAAATTTAAAGAAACAACAAGTAATATTATTAAATGGATAACAGTTTATAGCATAAAGTATAAATAAAGAATGTCTCTTATATATAGCTATAAATATTAAGTTAATGACTAATTGACTAACCAAATATCTATTATGTCAAGTTTAATTTGATAACAGACAAAATCTCTATGCAGAATGTTCATGCTTTTCCCATGATAGAATCTTCGTACTTTTAATTTTATGATTATTAATATATGGTAATGATATTTGATAACATTTTAATACCATCTACGTGTCATTATGTGATTGGTCAGTGTTTATGATTATTATTATTGATTGTGAAGTAATTATTATAAAATATTGTCAAAAAAATTTGTCTAAACGTCGTTATCTTTAAAATATATATATATATATATATTTGGTTAATGAATTTAAAGTAAAACTGTTTCTTTATATCTAATACTATCTTATTGTTTAAATAGTTGTTCTTATAATCCTAACTACCCTGATGTCTTAATAGATATGAAGACAAATAAAGAATTAGCGATCATTCTGTTTTAGTTTATAGATATCTATAGCATCACTTGAGTGGTAATTATTATTTGGATGAGTAAAAAGTTTGTTGTAAACACAATTGACACACGGAATGATCTCAGAACGATCATTAGGTTATTGTATTTTGTCATAACACAAGGTGGAAGATTCATTTTACCCTCTCAGTTTTATCACAAACTTTTCTACCTTTTCCTCCAAACTAAGCCATAAACTTAGTTATTCCTTTAAGCCATGTCACAGGCATCTCAAGAAAAAGGTAGGGGGAAAAGAGGTCCAAATTCTGAAACCAACGCGTTTCAGTCAAAGCAGTCACATTATAAATGTGGTCACTCACATGTACGCAGAATTCAATTCAGCCCTCACTAGAGTTTGCACCAACACCAACACCAACAACAACAACTTCTTCTACTGTTTCTGCTTAAGCCTTAGACCATGCCATTTTGCAGTGGTCAAAAGTTTTTCAAGAGGTTCTGTGTTGACGAGTTTCAAATGGCAAGTCTTCCTTATAGCAGCTTTCTTTCTAATGATCTCTTGCCATCCCTTGGAGCCAGAATCAACCAAGAAACAAGGCTTAGAAGATGCACAGTTTCCCCTTTTGATACTCGTTACAGGTTATGATGAATCATGATGCTTTTTTAACTCTAATCAAAATGTCATTGTGTTTCTTCTTCTGACATGGTATTGTTGCAGGGCCTGGGAGATGCTGTTGATTGTCTTTGTTGTTTACTCTGCATGGATTTGCCCCTTTGAGTTTGCATTTCTCCATCAAAAGCATGACACACTGTTCATCATAGACAACATTGTCAATGCTTTCTTTGCCATTGACATCGTTCTCACATTCTTTGTTGCATATCTCGATCACCATTCCTACCTTCTTGTTGATAATCCAAAGAAAATTGCAATAAGGTACACTCATATTTGTTTGAAGAAAAAGAAAACCCTGTTTGCATTCTCTTACTATGAGACTAAGGAATTTCAAAAGCTTTTGCTAACATCATGTAGTTCTTCTGCAAAACATATAGGTACTTATCTACTTGGTTCATCTTTGACGTGTGTTCAACTGCACCATTTGAATCCATCAGCCTCCTATTCACTGATCACAGAAGTGAAATTGGGTTTAAAATTCTGAACATGCTTCGGTTATGGCGCCTGAGACGTGTTAGCTCTCTGTTTGCAAGGTTCAACATTATGTTATATGTATTCAACCTTATGATTTTTCAACACTTCACAAACTGAAAAATCCTTATTAGCTCCTCTGCTTTCCTTCAGACTTGAGAAGGACATTCGCTTCAATTACTTCTGGACCAGGTGCTTCAAGCTCATTGCTGTAAGCCTCTAAATTTCAATTTCAAAGTTTTCTTACTCTATCTTTCTTAATATATCAAAATACAGAAAATAAATAATACCACAAATTCAAAAACAACCTCAACTCCTTTCATGTGATCAAAACAATATGCATTCATTACATTTATTGCTGTGGCACACAAAACAAACCATGCTTCTATTCAACTGTTTCTGTTATGCCACATTGATTAAAGTTAAGTGGGTCTGCTTCTTTCTCTCTCCTCCATTTTTACCCAAAATACAAGAATGTCAAATTTTTAAAGAACATAAATGCACTGACATTTGATAATATTGATAATTTTTCTATGATGAAAATGATTTTGATGAAACTTTTTCAGGTAACATTGTTTGTGGTGCACTTTGCTGGATGCTTTAACTATCTGATAGCTGATAGGTACTCTGATCCGAAAAGAACATGGATTGGTTCTGTGTTCCCAAATTTCAAAGAAGAGAGTCTGTGGGACAGATACGTGACTTCGATGTATTGGTCCATTGTGACACTTACTACCACTGGCTATGGAGACTTGCATGCTACAAACACAAGAGAGATGCTCTTTTTCATCTTCTACATTTTGTTCAACTTGGGATTAACTTCATACATCATCGGAAACATGACAAACCTCGTTGTTCATTGGACAAGCCGAACCAGAAACTTTGTAAGTTTTCTCAAACTTCTTCTTAATTTCTTTTTATCTTCAATAATACTCTTTTAACTTTTTAATTATCTTTTACTTCTTTAAATTTTTTTCAAACCTTCTATTTCATCCCTAAATTAAATTATATATTTATCAAACCAGAAGACCCTCCTATATAATTTTTACTGAGTTTTATATCTTTTAATTTAAGGATGAAACCAAGTTTATAATTTTTAAAATAGTTTGAGTATTAAAAAAATATTTAACCTAGTTACTTTTAATATGTGTCGATTGAGAATCAGTTTTAACCTATATATATTATATGATTGGTGTGATACTTTCATCATTTTGTTGTATTTACCGGAAAAACTATATTGACGTCTTTCTAAAAAATCAGAGATAATTAAGAAGGTTTAAAATGTTTCAAGTTAATTAAAAGAAACTATTACTTTTCGTTAAATAAATGATGACCCAATTTAAAATATTTTTGAAGAATTTTTCAAATACTTTTTTTAACACTGGAACTTAAGTGTTACTTTAATTTGTAGAACATGAATTAGAATAAATCCCTAAGTCTTAATCATCATGCACTTAACTAGTATTTTACCAAAAGTCGAAAGGTTTTGATTCTGACATCTTAATTTTGGAAAAATATTAACAAAGTGACTTCGAATACCCTTTAAAGAAATAGATTAAAAAAATGTTGTAGAAGATAAGGAAAGGAATAGAATTATTTAATCTATATTTGTTTTTAGTAATTAATAAATATTCCTTAATCAGTACTTTGAACATCAAACCAATATCTTCTTGTAGTGTGAGAAAAAAACAGTTAAAAATAAGGATAAAGATATTTAGATAACTTTTTTTAACAACATTTGAACATTGATTACGTGTCAATATGTGATTGGTAAAAAATTACTCCACAATAATGTTTATGATTATTATTATTGATTGTGGAGTAATTTTTGACCAATCAAAAATTGACACGTAATCAATGTTCAAATGATGTCAAAAAAATATTGTCTAAATATCATTATCCTAAAAATAAATACCAAAATACAAATTATTAAATACATTTAACATGTGATAAAAAATAAATTTAAAGGATTAGTTGAGCGTGTTTTTATATAAGATAATTGAGTATACTAGTAAAAAGATTTTAAACCCAACTCTTCTACACAAAACCATTTATATATTATAAATTAGTTTTATCTCTAATTGATTTGAAAAACTTTCAACAAAATATATGTCATCATAATTTCACACTTGTCAATTAGTTTAATATTTACTTTCATCAAATATTTTAATTTAATTTACTAGCTTTAATTTAATGTCCAACTGATATATTTTATTCTGTCAATAAAACCACAAACTATTATAAAATGGAACAATTTTATATTACACAATGATATATAAATTTATTATATACTCCCATGCCATAGATTTTTCTAAATAGTTTATTCGATGATGGGGAGTAATACACTATCATATATATTTAAATTCCACATCATAATCTTTACCCAAAAAATTCCACATAATCTTACCACAAATTCCACATAAAGTATCTTGTGGCTCTAATATCCCACCAAAAGTATCTTATCACTAAACCATGCATTTAAATGCTGATCCCAAAACAAGCTCTGCAGTATTTCAAAGATGCATGTGAAAATCTTCTCTGAAGAATATATATATATATATATATATATATATATATATATATATATATATATATATATATATATATATATATATATATATATATATTGTCGTGTAGTGATTGCACACATCTTTAGAAAATGAGAAAAGGTGGTAAAGCTTATGAATATAGAAACAGAAAAAATATTATAGTGGAGACACGTGTCTCAACCACACACTTTAGTCACATATACATGTGTCTGCTGGTGCATATCTTCTTCACTTTTACAATTCTTGCTCAATGAAAGTAGAGAAATTATGTTTATATAATTTTTGTGCAAAAGTTTTGAAGAACAAAGATAGGTATGTCTGATACGATAGTTATTCTGTTGTAAAAACTGTTACATGAATAATATAAGTTTGAAAAGTCTGAGAAAAAAAGCTAGGAAACATGTGGAAGTGTGTTAATTTGGTCGTTCTGACAGAGAGAAACATGTTTTTTTTTTTGTTGCAGAGGGATACGGTGAGAGCAGCTTCAGAATTTGCATCGAGAAACCATCTGCCACATCACATACAGGAACAGATGTTGTCACACTTGTGTTTGAAATTCAAGACAGAAGGAGTGAAGCAGCAAGAGACACTGAATGGCCTGCCAAAGGCAATTCGTGCAAGCATTGCACACCATCTGTTTTTCTCTCTTCTGCAGAGACTATACCTCTTCCAAGGAGTATCAGATGATTTTCTTTTCCAACTGGTAATTTTAACTTCTTTCTAGCTTATATTAAGAACATCCTGAGTTAAGTTTATATAAATAAGGCTTTCTATCAAAACTTTTTATTCAACAAATGCTTGATTAAAATTAGAGTTCACTTATGAAAATAACTTCGTTTAAATAGGTTACTGAGATGGAAGCTTTGTATTTCCCACCAAAGGAAGATGTGATACTGCAAAATGAGTCTCCCACAGACCTCTACATACTGGTTTCAGGGGCAGTGGTGAGTAATAAACTAACCATGAATGAATGAATGAATCTCAACAAATGCTTCCTAACTGACAAAATTTGCTTTCAATTGACTATTTGTTTTTGCAGGATATGATTCGTTATGTTGATAGCAATGAGAAAGTATGTCATAAGTAACATTCAAGCATTCAATTTCTTTTTTCTTTATGGTTTTAGTGCACAATGAAGCTACTGAACCTGATAGATCAAGTTATTCGATTTCAGATTCTGAAGAAGGCTATTGCAGAGGACATATTTGGGGAGATTGGAGTGTTGTACTGTAGACCACAGCCTTTCACTGTTCGGACCACTGAGCTTTCTCAGATTTTAAGACTCAGCAGAACTTCCTTAATGAACTCCTTACATGGATATCCAGAAGCTGCACAGATCATAATGAAAAATCTCTTCATGGTAATAACAACATTACAAAACTCCTAAACAATATACTACCATCATGATCCTAACAACACTTTTGTTATTCATTTTGGCAGAGGATAAAGGGGCATGAAGGTTTGGATTTTGAATGTTCACCAAGGGAACCCCAAATGCATGAAATGGATAACACAGAAACAAGTGTTCCTGATTCATCTGCAAGTAATTCTCATAAGGAAACCAGATTGCATATTCCTGAGGATGGAAAAGGAGATTTTGATGCTACTTTCCGTAAAGATCATGCTCAAATGGAAGAAAATGAGAAGAACCAAGGCCCTATAAGATGGAAACAGAAGTCTCTTATAGATCAACAACAAAACAAGAGCCTTTCTGACCTTGCAGTGAACCATGAAAATAGGAAGATAGTAGATGAACATATTATAAACTTTTTGGAGCCAGAAATCCCTTTCAATTACCCTTTAGGAAAAATATACTCAAACTCCTATTCAAGTGCTTCTAACCACAAAACTCAGAGAGAAACAGAAAGATTCTCCAAAAAGAGAGTTGTCATCCACTTTCTAAGCAAACACAAAACCAGCTTACAGGAACATGGCAAGTTGATAATGCTGCCTGATTCATTACAAGAGCTGCTCCACATTGCAGGTAGACACAGATTTAAGAAAACTACCTGAAAACACGGAAAAAATTAGGATGTTTCAATTTTAATTAAATGCACAGAAAAAGATAAGTTCAATATTTATGTCTATCAAGTGGGGTTTGTTGAGGTAAAAAGATGAGACAAATATGTCCTATTATGGTAAAAGACTGATATTTTTCTGATTCTGATGACTTTGAACTTGTGAAATTGCAGGAGAAAAATTTGGAGTCTCCAAGCTTACAAAAGTAATTACCATAGAGAATGCAGAGATAGATGATATCAGTGTCATTCGAGATGGGGATCATCTATTTTTTGTTTGCAGTGACACTGAAAATTGAAGTGCTTGATCTTATCAAATGCCAGCTATAGTGTGGCAGATATGAAGCAAGCTTGTAACCTTCAGATAGATTAGTCTATAATGATTAATACACAAAAACACAGAGATTACATAAAGTGCCAAATCTCAATTTCAAGTTACAACAGTTCACACTAAAATTTCTTCTATTTTTTTCTTTCCATCTTACAATCTCTCTCTCTCTCTTTTTTTTCCTTTTTTTTTTTACAGAAATACTAAATTTTATTTGTGTTAAAACAATTCACACTAAAATGACAAATCTCAATGGAAAAGCGATATTTCTCTTTATTTGTATCAAACTAATTTTCTTTTTCATCTTACAATCTCCTTTTTTTTACACAATTTTGTATTGATGACTAATTGAATAAAGCTCGAAACTTTTGGTTTAATTTGCTTAATTTTGTTTTCTAATCTATGTTAGTCCCTCCTTTAAATTTAACGATCAAATCTATTGGAAGAGATTAATTAAATAATAGGGGTACATAAAAAAAAAAAAACGGGGGAGGGGGGTTAAAAGCCTAGAGGAAGTTGTACAAAAACGTAGAAGCAAGAAAGTAGTCAGATTTCTCTTAAAAAGAAGAAAGTAGTTTTATTTTCTTGTCAAATGAGCAAATTTAGTTGGAAAATATTTACTTTATTCATTTAATAAGAAGGAAAATGATATTTTAACACCAATTTTTTGACACTATTTTGACACTGAATACGTGTCAAAATGTGGTTGGACGATTTCAAATTAACAAAAGAACTTTGGTTTTTTCTCTTCTAAATATGTCCTTGCATGAACTTATTTTAATTTGAAATCGTCCAACCACATTTTGACACGTGTGCAGTGTCAAAATGGTGTCAAAAATTGGTGTTAAAATATCATTTTCCTAACAAGAAATTAGATCTCGTGTTTGTAATACTCACCAATATATATATATATATATATATATATATATATATATATATATGATCCCGATATTTTGACACTACCTTTTTTACACTCTTTTAGCAATGTCACATGTCAGCATGGGATTGGACGTTTTTTTCAAATAAAAAAATTAAAAAATGTAACGTCATTAATGAGGAAGAGATTTGAATTTTTGGATTCCAAGTTTGCCCATCCCCATTTTGATCTGAATTTAACATTCTCTTTCTTCCCTATTTCATCAAATTTGAAATTCTCTTTCTTTTAATTTCTCCATTCCGATAGGTTTCTTGGCTTCGCTTTCGCCCTTCCGATATCGTTATTGCCTTCGTTTTCGCCATCTGACTGTCGTTCGTCCTTCTCGTTGCCTGTTGGCCTTCGTTGTCGGTGTGGGTGTCGTTGTCATTGCATCTTTTAGTTCTTGGTGTGTTCGTTTTGCGAAATGGCCAGTTCTTCGAGCAGGGTAAGCGCGTTCATCCTTGGTGGGTTTGGTGTTTAGCGTTTTGTATTTTGAGTTTGGGTTTTGTGTGTTGTTTTTCATTTAGGGTTTTTAATTTTTGCTTTTTGGATTTTGTATGCAGTTGACGGTTTGTCACTCAGTTTCAACAAAGTACATATGTAGTTTGAACAAATGTTTGCGAAAGGAGCATCGGTCAGTGATTGCGGGCACTCCTTTTCGGTGGTTTTTAGATTTGACTGATAATGTTAAAGTAGGTAGGAAAATCTTGAGTGAGTTAGTGTTTAAATGGGTGGATTCAAGTAGTGGTTTCTTAATTGGAGAGAAACGTGTGTCTATGAATGAGAAAGAATTTTGTTTAGGTTTGGGGTTGAGTTTAGATGGGAAAGAGATTAATTTAAAGGGAGAAATGCGAAGAAGTACATGTGTGAAATACATTGGCAATAGAACAAGAGATTTGAATTTGGTATACAAATGTTTGATGAAGAAAGTAAAAAAAATTCCTTGTTGTCCTTTTTATAGCTTGTACATATTGGTTGGGATTTGTGAGATATTATTTCCAACACGTAATGGAAGAATGTTTCCCATATTATTTGAAATTGTTGATAATTTAAATGGTTTAGGTAATTATTGTTGGGGTAGTTTAGTTTATCGATATTTGGTACGTGGTTTGAACAAAGCTTCAGATGCTCTGAAGAAAGGAAAAGCCACAACGAACGTTTATGTCGATGGTTGTATTTACATGTTGCAAGTAAGTTATCTTTACTCATTTAAAATTTTGAAATTGATTTTGGTCTTGTGGCTTGCATTGAGTTATTGAGTAACAGTTAACATGATCAATTTTGTGTAGGTATGGTTTTGTGAGAATTTGATTCCTCCCAAAGGTGCAATAGAAAAAATTCTAAGAATATTGCATTGGATGAATATAAATTTGGGAGACAACCTCGTGAAAGGAGCTATGGAAACTGGTGTGGTATGTGGTTTATTGTTAGAGTAATTAATGTTATTATATATGTGTTCCTAGTATGATTTGAATTGTTGAATTTCAGGTTAATGATGATGTTGATGTTGGTACAATGAAGGATAAGAATGATTTTAAGGATGAACCAAGACAAAAAATGAAAGATGACAAGCCATCAACAAAGAAGCAACTTGAGAGAAAACACAGAGAGAGTTTTATGCAAACTTTAGACCAGCAAGAAAGTCTAGTTGCAGAACTTAAAAGGAGGGTTTTTGTGTTGGAGGAAGAGGTGGCATTTGAGAAAGCTAGACGAAGAAGACCAGAGGATGGTGGACACAATGTGCCACGTGAAGAACCGTCCATCTCCCCGGGAGGCATCTCCCCGGGAGGATGTCCACCGATCCTCCTTCAATGAAGACATATGTAAGGATGGGGTCACGAAGGCGTTACAAGAGTAGAGCGCTTAGGACTCCTTACGTAGGATTGCTTAGAATAAAATATGAGTGATATTTGTATAGCTTTCTTAAGAAATTGTAATATGGAGATATTGTAACATGAACATATGTTTTGTAATTTGGTTTGTATTATGTTGAATGTTTATAAAAATGCAAGTTGCCTTCATTAAGATATTATTACTTACTAACTGAATTGCATTTGTTATTGTAAATAGCAAATCTGGTTTTGTTTGAATTGTTAATGAATAAAGTTTGCATTGAAATGTTGTATTAATGTTTTTGAAGGATGAATGAAACAATGATTGTTTTACATAGAAAATAATTCTGTATTTTGAACAAAAAAACATAGTTCAGGACCTGGAAAAAAATGCAGTAGAAAAGCTGTGGTAATCGTTTACCACTCTGGTAAACGATTACGCGAGTTGGTTTCGTGATTTGGACATAAAGTTCAACAGAGAGAGCCCTTATTGTGTTCACAGCGGACCATGGTATTAATTCTTGAATGTAGAGCAGAGGTTGAACTGTTTTGGTGTCATTTAGTGGTTTGGAGGTGTTCTAGGTGTGGTTGTTCATGTTTTGGTATGCAAGGAAAGTATGATGTTGAGTGCAAGACCTCAATTCATGTCCTCAAAGAAGTTATGCAGAAAAAGCTGTGGTAATCGTTTACCATTCTGGTAAACGATTATGCGAGCTGGTTTTGTGATTTGGACACAAAGTTCAACAGAGAGAGCCCTTATTTTGTTCACAGTGGACCATGGTATTAATTCTTGAATGTAGAGAAGAGGTGGAACTGTTTTGGTGTCATTTAGTGGTTTGGAGGTGTTCTAAGTGTGGTTGTTCATGTTTGGGTATGCAAGGAAAGTACGATGAGTGCAAGACCTCAATTCATGTTCTAAAATAAGTTATACAGAAAAAGCTGTGGTAATCGTTTACCACAAAGTGGTAAACGATTACGAGAGATGGTTTCGTGATTTGGACACAAAGTTCAACATAAAGAGCCCTTATTGTGTTCACAGTGGACCATGGTATTACTTTTTTGTTCTTATGTTGTGTTATTCTGATCTTAGAGTGGATAATAATGTTGCTTTACCTGATCATGGAGATAAGAGACAATTTTCAATACTTCACCCAACTTAATTCATTCCAAGAAACCATAAACAAAGTTTTAATGAAATATATAAATAACATAACTTGAACATAAATTGTGGTTGTGTAGTCTGGTTCACACCGATATTGGGTGGTTAATATTATAGCTACATCCATTAATGTGAACTTCTACTATGATATCATGGCAATGTTTGTCAACCTTAAAGATAACAACGTCTCCTTCCTTCAAACCATATTGGATGCAAAATTCTTTCCAACCTTTTCCAGACTTTGTTGAATTCCTAGTATGTGAAACCAAAACCTTGCACATGATGTCATCCTTATTTATGACCAAGAAGCATAACCTCTGTGAAGCCGTTGTTCCTAATTTCATTCGCAAAAGTGGTATGCAAGTCCTGATAAACAACCAATATGAAGTGAATGACATTGCGATAGTATATTATTCATGAGAAAAAATTTGGTAAACTTGAACTATTCCATACGTACCAAATGACTTCCTTGACATTGCGATTTAGTCAATTTCACAGCGAACAACGAGGACTGAGGATCATAAGTACAACCATGAATGAAATATTCCCTACTACTGTCGGTGCAATGACCAAATTAAATTATAATTTTGAAATGGTTGTCACCCAAATATTGGAAGGTGATGTGGGCATCATCAAGCCTTTCATGGAATATGTCTTTCATTGAACACCATCCACTTGTAATTTTAGGATGTAATGTGTTCATGTTATAAGTAACCAAGTGCGTGTGACCATGATTGTCCAACAACGACCACCTACTTCCTATTTCATTTTCAAAACCCGCAGCGAAATGCCTATCCGCATAGCCAAAATCCTGCAGAGATACGTGTGAAAATAAGAATAATATAAAAAGATGTATAACCAAAAGAAGATGTTTACCAAATGTGTGAGGTGGATGGTGACAAATTCCCACAAGATTGTTGATGTTGGTGCGGTAGATGGTGAAGCCATGAATTCCGAAAGAAGAAAAGAAACGTGGTGATGTGTTTGTCTTTGTTAATTTCACACAAACCTCAAAAAAATTTATAATCTTTAAGTTCTTTGTTCACTATTAGAAAACACTTTTGGTCAAAGCAGTCCATTAAATGTTGTGTGCACAGTCAGATTTTAGTCTTCTTGAATGGCTTTGAGATAATGTTGGACCTTTGAATGGCCTTTATGTACCATTAATGCAGTCAAATCCTTTCACCAACAAAGGAATAAAAATTTAATGGTACTTAAAACATTGTACCAGCCACTTCTTGGAGACCATGAAAAAGTCAAAAATGTCATTTATTACAATAAGAATTTAATTCGAAATCAAACATGGTCAAACATGCTACCTGTGCACGAAAAATCAGAACTGTAATCGTTTACAGTTTCATTGTAAACGATTACACGAGACAAATTTTATTTTTGGACACAAAGTCCTTCTGTAGGAGCCACTTCTGATAACATAGTGGACCATAGTATGGAATTAAAGTTTTTGCGAAAATTGCATTCATTTTAAGTTGAAATTGTTCTTCAAAAGAACATTACAGAAATTGGTTTATTCATCTAGGTATTTATGAACCATATTCCGCAAAAGTTTGATGCATACATTCATTACGACAACTTTGATTTTGCGTACAACACTGGATTAATAAAACACATTACAATACTTAAATAAAGACATAGTAATGGAAATTAAAACATTAATAAAGTTCATGATGTCAATAAACAAAGATAAAGACCACATTTCAAGGGTGAGGAGCATTATCAAAGCGCATGCGCAAGTGTTGCAGTTCTTCCTTGATGCTCTCAATGGCCATTTCGATGTTTCCAAATTGCGTTTGAAAGTTGTCAAATATTGTTCCCATGGTCGTGTCTATTTGATCAAAACGCGTTTCGAATGCATCCAATCTAGTACCAACGAAATTCTGCATTTGTTCTATACGGTTCATTACATCAGTTAGTGTTGTAGAACAATTGACTTCACCATTATGTTCATCTTGTCTGCCTTCATCTTCAACATTGGGGGGAATTTCTTTTGGAACCCACACTCCCTCTTCATTTTGCACATAACCAAATGACCCTATAACTTCATATCACATCCTTTGTCTGGACTTAATTTCTGTCACAGAATCGTAGTGCTCTTTCCAGTCATTGACAATTTGTCCTTCATAACGAACACCATTCGATGGGAGGGAAGTAATCTGATTAAAAACTTTAGGGCTTATTTTAATTTTGACCCCTTTGACCTCGGTTCGAATAACACCCGTATCAGAAATGACCATGTTGTTGTAGAACACTCTTACTAATTCCGGGTAGAAACGTGTTCTCAATCAAACAAAATCCTTCAGCCCAGCCTCACACAATATCTGGTAGAATTGGAAATTTGATCCTTCGAAGTACTCCTCGTCTAAGTATTTGCTTTCTAATATTTCCCGATTGACAAAATGCATAGCAAATTTCTGCTATTGTTCCTTAGAGGAGAATAGGTCATTGTTTGGTAGTAGTGGGGACAATGGTGGGGATGATGTTGGACTGCGTTGCCGACGACGTCCACCACCATGGGAAGAAGATGCCTTATATTTCTTCGTAGCGCAGTCAGCCATTGGCATATTGTCAGGGTTCTGAGATGGAGATTAATGTTGGAAGGGTATATGTAGAAAGTGAAGTGGAAGTTGATTAATGCACAAATCCTAAAGTGAGAGACGTGGGTAGTTAAATTGAAAGGGCATGAAACCTAATGTGGTGGACGTGGGGACAACACGTTGAAGACTGGGCATTTATGTCCTGCAGGTGGTGTTGTAATCGTTTACACCCACCTGGTAATCGATTACCATTATTGTGATAGGTGACAACAATGAGTTTAAATCACTCCTGATGCAACCACTTTAAAACAAAAACAATTTCAGTAAAGCAGTTCACAGCGGTTTTGTCACAATTGTCAACAACCAAACTTATAACATAAAAATGAAGTATTCCTTTACACAAAATTAATAACTTAATTTTATATTCACAAACTTATATACATCAAACAATATTTTCATCAAAGTTGTTGTGTACAGCATTTAACAAGGACATAAATCTAGATTGAGGGACGCTAGATTGTTAAGTTTAGGATCCAAATTGCATGACCTCCTCCTGACTTTATGTTACATTAGGTAATCTTGTCCCCTAAATGAACACAAATATAATTAGAATACATGTAACCAAAAAGATGTAATAAATGGAACAAACATACAACTGAAATACTCACACATTCTTCAACGGATGTTCTTGAAGTCTTCTGAGTTGAGGCAATTTTCTCTTTTTTGGTCTGTTTCTCAACAGCTGACTTTAACTTGTTGGTGCGTGGTCGTCCTTTCCGTTTCACTGTTGTAGGACTACTGACAAGTAAATCAACACTTTCACCAACAGTATTGGCTTTTGAACTGGGGACCGCATTGTCATAACGCAGTTCGCCTCCATCACTAACTATGTTATTTGTCAACGTTGAACTGCATCCAAACTTTTTACGCAGCAAATGTAGTTCTTTCTCCAAGTCATTAGAAGCAGGTTGTGACTCACAGGCTACCTCGTCAATTTCATAGAATGTTTTCCACAAACTTTGGTATCTTTGCATGGTAGGTTCAAGATTGGAATTAATATACGCTGCTATAATCAAAGTGTGCCTTCTAGGGATATTCTTGCTCTACCGCCGTAGAACGTATTTTGAGGGCACACTATAAACATCTTCCTGCCCAAATACCAAAAGGGAATGCCGACAGATGATGCCTCTAAACTCAAATAGTAAGCACGAACATGTGATATTTTTGGTAAGTGGATAAAATTCAACTTTATGAAATTTATCTGCACATTTTCCCTCCCACATGCACTCCTCTTTAGCTGTGTAAGTGTTTAAGAAGTTGTCCTTAACGATTTCTTTGACGAAACAGTTCATCCTTGACCGAAACAACGTTTGTACTTCTTCAAACTTTACATGTGTGTACTCTTGTTGGAATTATCTCTCTATCGGTGACTGAGAGCCACATGCAACCGTGGTGTTCAGGGAGGAGAAATCAACTTGGATTTCTTTTTGGGCTTTCACTCTTAGGGCATTGTCATATTGAACCACAAATTTTTGTAGTGTGGTGCATGAATTGATAAATTCATCAAAGAAGGCATTCATTCCTTCACTTCTTTGAGTAGTTGACATGTCAGCCTAAAAATGGTTCCTTAAGTAACAAGGGACCCATTTGTGTCTCTCGTCGTACATAGTGCACAACCATTCATTCTCATGTAATCCATGTCTGCTCAGTAGTGTTTCCCAACCACTCTCAAATTCCGTTGGACAAGCACAATCATAGCAAGCGCGTTAATATCACTTTTGATAGTCACATATTCTTTATAACCGTTAAATTTTTCTGGCAACTTTTTCATTATGTGCCATAAACACCACCAGTGCCTACTATTTGGAAAGACTTGTTCAATGGAATTTGCCATTGCCCTACATTGATTAGTTATAATCCCATTTGGTGCCTTATTACCCATGCATCTCAACCATGATTGGAACAACCACACAAAAGAGCTAGTGTCTTCTGACGATAACAATCCACATCCAAGTAATATCAAGTGCCCATGATGGTTAATTCCAACGAAAGGCGCAAAAGGCATATCATACTTATTTGTTAAATAAGTTGTGTCGAAACACACCACATCACCAAATTCTTCACAAGCTGCTCTACTTCTTGCATCTGCCCAAAATACAGAACAAATTCTATTGCCTTCATCCAACGCAATGTCATAAAAGAACTCTTTCTATAAATCTTTCATTGCCGAAAAGTGTCGTAACAGTGCTTGTCCATCACCGTCCTTACATAAAGATCTTCTGTGTTGACCGATGTAGTTTCTAGCATCTCGCTCCATAAACTCCAAGTTATCATATCCACCTGCATCGGTCATAGGTCATGGTTGTGCTCTAGGTTTACAGTTCTTATAAACCATTTGTCGTCCTTCCTTGCAATGGTTATGCCAGTTGGACATTGTTTCGTTTGGCTAGGAAGTGTTTTCACCTCGGGCTTGATTGAAGAAACATATTTCCCTTCCCTAGAGCACACTAATCTCAGGTAGGTGACATTGTTGTTGTTATCCTTTTTTGACGTTCTTGTGCACACAGCAAAACCACGTCTAATAGCATAGTTTGTGTAAAAAAAATTTGCATCATCCATTGAATGAAAGCACAAATGCAATGTTGGGTCCACGTCCAAATCACTTTCAGTAGGGTCATCCAAATTCACATTACACTGAGGCACTTCATTCATATTACATGTGCTACTATCAATCATAACAACCTCATCAATATTCACATTACACTCAAGCACTTGAGTCATATCACTTGTCTTGTTATCCATGATAAGAACCTGTACCGAGGCTGACCATAGTGGAATGTAAAGGATTACAAATTAATATTTCAACGTCAAATAATAAATCAAAACAAAATCAACATAAGTATTTTATGGTAATAATAAGATTAAAAGAAAAAAATTCATAAATGTAATTAAACAACTGTAATTAATCACAAACTGAAAAATGTGAATAACAAGAAAAATTATTAAATAAACATTTCAGTGCCTCCTTCATTGAAATAAACATGATATTTACACATTCATACCTACACACTTACAGTTTACTAAGCCCTTTAATGAAGGTAATGGTTTCTTCACCAACATCCAATGAAGAAATAAGTGCACCCTTCTTAAATGTTCTCCTCAACAACCTCCAGAAGAAGATAGTCAAAGGTCTCTTTAATGAAGATGGGTGGAGGAAGGCACAAAGTTCACGTATAAAGTAGAAAGATCAAGTATTTTGGAGGGAAGAACACAATGAAGTTTACAAGCTACATTGAAAGAGTGTGCATTGAGTTGGTTTTCTCTCTCCAATGTCACAATAATTGCAACGAAAACCCACATTAAATGCATGTTCAATCCAACAAGCAAAAATATTTTCTCTTTCACTTTTTAGTGTGAAAAAGTAACTGGCTCGTCACCCAACCATGCTTTTGCCATTAATTCATTCACAGACCTAGTAAATAAAGTTTAAATATTATATTATAGTAATATATTATTAAATTATAATTCAATAACTTGGTGAAGAGATCTTTAAATACGTCGCACATGACCAATTTTATGCAATCAAGTTGAATATATTTGTAAGTGTAATAAAATTATTTAAATTCATGTCCTAATATTGTGTTCACAATGTTGTATTATCCATAACCATTCATTATTTTTCATGCAGATTATTGAGGGATAAACATGGATGCATGGGAAGACCTTGTTTATGATGACGACGTGCTTGAATCTTTTCTAAAAAAATGTGATGGTTCTGCATCGCTTATACCTGGTTCAGCAGGTAATGTTCAAGCTACTTTATTGAATAGGACAAATACAGAACACCCAAAATCCACACAAGAATTTGCTAGTGATGTTGCTCGGGCAACATTTGAAAGAGATTTCAACTCAAATGTTTGGAAATGGGTAGAAATGTTTATTCAACACCATGGTATACCTTAATTTGAAATGATGTGTATAAAAATGTGTAATCCAATGACAATGTTTGATATGTTGTTGACATGACTTTTAAAATTGCAGAACTAGTAACTGATGGAAAAATGGAGAACTTGAACTCCCTTAAAGAGGCAAAATCATCACAGGTCCTTCCATTTGTTGCCTGCATATTGAAAGAATGCAAGCCAAATAGTTTGGGAGACATGCAACTGACAGTCAAGGTATTTTTTGTTTTAAACAACAATTTTTGTTGTTTATGTCAACTAATGAATGATTAAATGTGACCAGGATCCAACGGGGACAATGAAGGCTTCCTTGCACAAGAAAGTTCTTCAAGATCCTCAATATGGAGATAATATTGGAATTGGCTCCGTTATGATACTCAATCTTGTAAGACATCCTTTCAGTACCTAAACTGAAATCACTCTTCACTACAAAAAAATTGTTATTTAGAGGAGGTTTATTTTTCATTTTGTGGAGGTTTTTACCCTCCACAAATTAATTTCTGGAGGTTTTTCAAACCCCCGCAATTCTCACATTGTTGACTTAAAATTAAAATTACAAAATAGATTACACATTGTTAAATCATTAAGCTTAATAAAACTTCAACTTTCAAATCTTATACTACCAACAATCTGTAATGCTTTCATCTAAGAATGGAGTCTTGAAGCAAATCACTATAAACAACAACAATCACTATAAACAACAACTAGGAAAAAAAACTAATATAATCTTAACTTGTTACCTTCACTTGTTGATAACAAACAAGAACAATGTTAAAGAGTTCCCTGCAACAACATTGAACAAAAAAGGTGAGAAGGGAAGGCCCACCCATAGACAAAAAACAGAGAAAATAAATGAGCAATTTCTATCAGCCGGCTTCAGAAAAGTGGCTAATGATACTACCTATGTTAGCCTTTCTTACTAAAGATCGTATAAAAAATCAAAGTAATTTAGTACCCTTCCAATTATATTAGCTAAAGATAAAGCCATACCGTCATAAAATGTCAGTTTAGAATCTATTACTAATCACAACTTTCAATAGAAGAAAAAAAGTAATGAACATAAGGCATTTTCATGTTAACTGCTTTCTTTAGCTTTTCGACAAAGGACTCTAATCTTGTTTTGTCTAATAAATTTTTTCTTTTATAAAAAAGAAAAGAGACTACATGAGATATGATTTATCACAATAAGAAGCAAAAGCAAAGCGCTTCAGCGGTGTTTTAATCTCTTATTCACTCCCACTTAGGTAACACTGAAAACATGTTTGTTTTGTAAGAAGGAAAGAATTGGGTGAGAAATAGATGAGAAATAAAGTGAAAATAAATGTGAAGATTAGGATATAGATAATTAAAATTTAGTAAAACAAAATAAATATGAAGATAAAGCACATCAAAGAAACACTATAGAAGAAGGCTCTTAAATTTACATAATTCCCATATATTCCAGGAGGTTGAGGACATTCAATACCAGTTGCAGGATCAGATTCAGGTCAAGGAGTACATTTTCTTAGAAGTGGCAAGCCAAATGAAATCGCTGACATTAAAATGGATACAAGGCATGTTTCAATGATCCGCAATTTAGAGGAAAGGGAGAATGAGTGAAAAGAAAATAGATGAGAAAAGAAAACGTACTAAAGGAAGAAAAACAAAAATATTATTAAATATCGACCACCTATTGATTTTTTTGTATTTTACAAAACCATAGAAGATAACAATCAAATCAAAATTAAAAGCATACCTTGACCCTGTTCCCTTTTATGTGAAGATGATTTCGTCGCCAAGTGGTGATATAAAGAACCTTCTATAACTATAAGATCCGTAAGAAAATAAATAGCCAATGTACCTTTTCAAGTTTGTGCAAGAGGTAAGTCTTGAACTAACGAACACCACGCCCATTTGATGTTGGATCCATTGTGTGGGCCTTCTCAAATGCATGGAAGCGACCAAATTTAACAAGCAGTCAGTACTATATACTTTTCTCTGAATAGAAGGTAAAAACACCTTTGATATAATTATTTCATTTTTTCTTTTAGGTGTTGACTTTGAATTTCTGTTCACCATCAAAGTAACAATTCAAAAAGCAGAATCAGGCTTCAATATGACACTTTGCAATAACTAATAAGGGATTTTTTGTATATATTTTTACTAAAATTTATATTTTATAATCTTCCTCTTCTGAATTAGGTGAATTAGGTGTATGAGTTGATGGTGCTGATTAGGTGAAGGAAATGAAGATATGAAGATATAAAAATATGAAGATATTAAGATAAATTTCAGGTTTCGTTCTAATTCCAAACCAGAAACATGAAGATCTGAAACTAATTAATAATGAAGAAACAAAAGGATATAGAAACAAATAGACGTTCTCACAATTGCTTCACTCAAATAATGTGCTTCTGAATCATCAAATGCAACCAAGAATGTTGTAGGATCGTCAACACTATCACCCTGAACCTATTAAGATGATACAAAATTGTCATAATAGTGTTAAAAGGGGGAATTTATTTAACATTGAAATGGCAAAATTTATAAAAACCTTGAAGGCCTTGAAGAATGTTAAGGCAGAAGACGATACAAAACATGGGTTTAGGGTTCTGTCACCAGAAAACAGCAGCAACAAGGCTTCTCGTCCCCGTTCAAACCTTAGAGGGCGATGCAACCCCCATCGTCCCTCTTCCTGATGTCATGAAGGCTCTCATACACCCCAACATTATTAATTTCGTCCACTCCAATATTTCCCATAACAATCGCCAGCCCTACACTGTCAGAAAGCGCACCGGCCACCAGACCTCTACATCCAAGTCATGGGGCACAGACTGTGTCTTGTCGCGTATCCCTCGCGTCCCCGATGACGGCATGCACCGTGATGACCAGGCCGTCTTCGGTAACATGTGTCGCAACAGTCGTATGTTTGCACCGACCAAGATCTGGCGTCGCTGGCATTGCAATATCAAAGTTCAGTAGAAACGCTTCTGCCATCGCATTTGGAAAATTTTAATGAAAAAAAAGTTTTGGGTTTGGAAAAGGGGGAAAGGGGGAAATGTCAGAGGAGAAACATATTTGAGAATATTTTAGTCTAAGAGGGAAATTAGAATTTGTACTTTAATTTGAAAACAACATAAACCTCTTCAAAATAATATTAAAACCTCAGTTAATATCAGCACTCCATCAATTTCTTTTAATTATTTTAAATACTATTAATTTGTGGAGGGTTTTTATAATCCCTAGAAAATAACCTCTGCAAAATAATACATTTTTTGTAGTGTTTAATTTGCAATTGATGCTTTTTATATTAATCACGTATGTTTAATTTAGGTACAATGCTTCAGTGGATTTGGAAAAAACTACTACCTTAATATCGTCCATCGAAACGTAGTCAAAGTTTTTGCAGCTGACATTTGTCCTCCTACGATTGAGCTGGTGAAGGAAACGGCAAAGCCTACCATTCGACTACCTATGTGGGGGGAAAACATTAAGGAGGTCAATGACATCCTCAGCAAATTTGTTCCACCACCATTTGAGCAACCATCATCCTATAAACAAACAAACAACATTTACTCTTTTATTTATATATTTTGTTAATATTTTTTAATGCAGCTGAACTTATAACTTTTTTTGGATAACTGTAATAGTATTTTATGACCACTTCAACAATTGCTGGGATGACTGTAACATTATAAACCTAGGCTTACATTGTCTTAATGTTTATCATAATGATGTTATGTTAAAACTGCACTCATGAAGGTCACCAAAATGCAATGTTTAATATTATTTTTGGCCATACATTGTTTATTTGTTTCTTTCCTCAACGAATAACCACAAAAATACAAAAACATTACAAAGAATGACCATGGTCCTCTGCGTTTCAAATTGAGGGTCCTGTAGTTGAGGTTTGTGTCCAAATCCTGGAATTGACTCGCGTAATCGTTTACGAAACTCTGGTAAACGATTACGACTTACTTCTCTATTGCACAAGTGTGTGGACTTCATCCAACTTGATGGAATCACAAACATGGATCATTTCCTCCCTCTTGGGGTGTCCAAAAAACACCTTCCACACTATAAACACAGTTCCATAACAGTTTCAATTCAAAACCATTGGATTTCTGCAAAAACATTACAAAGAATGATCATGGTCCTCTGCGTTTCAAATTGAGGCTCTTGCAGTTGAGTTTTGTGTCCAAATCCTGGAATTCACTCGCATAATCATTTACCAACCTCTGGTAAACGATTACCACTTAATTATCTGCTGAACAAGTCTGTGGACTTCATCCAACTTGATGGACTCACACACATGGATCATTTCCTCCCTCTTGGCGTGTCCAAACAACACCTCCCACACTATAAACACAGTTCCATAACAGTTTCAATTCAAAACCATTGGATTTCTGCAAAAACATTACAAAGTATTGCCATGGTCCTCTGTGTTTCAAATTGAGGCTCCTATAGTTGAGGTTTGTGTCCAAATGCTGAAATTCACTTGCGTAATCGTTTACCAACCTCTGGTAAATGATTACCACTTAATTCTCTGCTGCACAAGTCTGTGGACTTCATCCAACTTTAAAAACTTTACTTTGCTTTTATTTAAAGGAATTATTAATATCGCGCTTTCGTTTCCCATTAATACATACACAACGTAAATAAAAAGACATTGCAAATCACTTTAATCTATATATATATCATCTGTGCAGGGTACAATGTAATTTGAAATACATATAAAGATGTAACAAATCTTAACAATCCTACAAAAACCCATATTCATGTAGCGCTTCAATTCTTGCAATGTTGTCGTTGTCCAGGATCCACTCCTTTACATAGTTCTTTCTAATGTCACGCAACTCTTCTTGAAACAAAATGTTATTTACTTTAGATATAAACAACACCATCATCTGAACTTTCTAACAATCAAATTTATGCTTACATTCGTATACTGTGGCATGCTCTTGCCGTTGTATTTGTCCTCTCCATCCCAAATTTCCATTGCTTTTAACATGATCACTCCACAATCGAATTTAAAATCAAAAAAACAAATATATAACTTATGACAACATATATTAATGAAAAGACCAAATTTTTTACATACAATGATTAAAACTACTTACAAGTTTGGTTGGGATGGGATGTTTGATACTTGAACAGACAAAGGAGCAATACTCCCTTCGGGTCTATTGTACAACATGCACAAAAATTTCGCCATATTTTTACGCTAACAAAGAAGTATATTAACCAGTTCACAAAAAGATCATTAAAAGACATGAACAATATTACTGAAAAACATAAACTGTGATATCATACCACAAATGTGTCAATCCTCTTCCGCTCTGGTACAACCTTCTTTAATGAGTCAATGACAGATATTTGTAATGTCCTGAGGTTCACTGCATAGCACCAGCAGTGTTCATCATGGCAAAACGGCATAAACAACTACAAACAAAGAAAATCAAATGTCAATACATGATCGTACTACATTTGCCAAACATAATAATAACAAATTAAACTAACTCACAAAGTCAACTGTGGGAATGTCTGCAAGACCAAAATAATCAAACCTCATATAGCTCGCATAATTACGAAGGGTATACACATGTTGATTTTTTTTCCATTTTCCTATAGTCATTGATAATATGGCTCTGTGAACAATTCTAAATGCATTAATTCCTTTTACATTATTTCTACCAAGAAATATATCATATGAAATAAATTATGATTTACTATGATTTACCGCGTATAAAGAACTGAAATGAACCCTCTTCACAATACCGGTCAACCTTCTTTGAAAGTGCATAAACATTGTAGAAGCAAATAACACCACCTACACAATTGAAATTCTCCAAATAAATATCATAAATAACAACAATAAAAACTAACACAAGTCACGTCACACTAACCATGTTATCAACATATGTACGTGGCGCTAAAGTCTGCATAGATTTTGTGTTCAACGACTGGCCAACGATTTCATAGACAACCCTGATACCATCTGTAATGCCCCGACAACTTACAGGGACTGTTGACTGCCCCCACACATGAACACGAGGCTTTCAATGTGCTTTGTCCTCACTCGCACACTTTCTGAGAAAACTCCATGGTTAAGCGTGCTTAGCTTGGGGTAATTTGGGATGAGTGACATTCTAGGAAGTTTTCTCAGAAAGTGTGCGAGTGAGGACAAATCACATTGAAAGCCTCGTGTTCATGTGTGGGGGCAGTCAACAGTCCCTATAAGTTACCGGGGTGTTACATGGGAGACTTTTGGATTTGAAGGAATACGCATGAGACCTTCAGTGCTTTCCTGAACTTGGAGAAGGCCAACATCGGAAAACAAATTCAAATCAGAATATGGTTCGTTGGTCGTCGACTATGATGCGTTGCGCTAGACTGAGATGGCAGGCGTAGGGTTTAAGGAATTCCTTTTGACTAAACTCATATTACCCTCCCATATTATAATTTATTTTGTACTAATTACTTTTATAACATAATTTGTTATTAATTACTAGTTAACTATTACTTACTAGTATACATTTTTCATATCTAAATGCTAGAAAAATCAAAATTAATTTCACTGCAATGTAACTATGAAACATTTTTTACTCAAACAGTTGTAAGTTATCTCAAATGTAATTCACAATAATAATTAAAAAATATATCTTACTATATAAAAAATCTATTGATGTGTTACCAAATACCCTTAACATTAGTTTAAAAAATAAATATAATGAGAGTTATTTTATGAGAAAAAAACTTGTGTAAATTATTTATGGATACAAGGTAGCATCAAGAAATGTGCATCACCATCCACCATTATTTAGGTAAAAAAATAAGAAGTAAGCAATATAAAACCAAGAATATTTTAGTAAAGTTCCAAACACATGTAATGTTTATTATTAATTAGCTTTTGGACACTAAAATTAAGTCTTTCGTTCTATGTATAAATGTAACTAACAGGAAGAAGAACAAGAACACCTTCTAATTTGCATTTTAGCTCTTACATCTGTGTCAACAGTGCCACCTTCCTTCATTTCGGATTTTCCAATTCAATTCACTTTTTGTTTTCATTCTCATTCATGTTCTATTTTACTACACCACACTTTACCTCTGCATGTGTGCTAATCATTGAGTTCATTCGTTCCTGTAAACCTCCATAACTCCAGAATTGTAGGTTTTCCACAATCATCAGATCCAAGAGCTTTTTCTCACAATCCGTTGATACAAATTTTATAGAATCTCATTACAAAACTATTATTATTGAAAGTAAAACCCCATAGTTCTCCCACGTATCTCGCCACTCAACTTCGCTTTAGCTATACCTGTAACAACATCTACTCCCGTACAAGTACGACCATCGTAGGTGGAAACCACAACCACAACATGCAAGGGTGAGTTACCAGAAATATCTTATAATATAACATGGCATAAGCACATTACATACACATACCAACTAAACATAACTTCACTATCATATAACATAACATAAATACTTCAACAGTCTCACCTCCTAATGTCTTTTTATTCGGCTTCTTCTCTCTTATACCGTTCGGTCTCACTTCCTAATGTTTTTCTATTCGGCTTCTCCTTTATTACACCACAATTCTCGTACCAAAATTTCTCCCCTTCCTTCTTCTTAAGTTTTCACTTTTCCAACCTTATATTATTCACTCAATGCATACACCCACCCCACACCTTAGGTGAAACTAACCCATACAACTAAACCACCCCTCTCACTAGTAAAACATGACATTTTTAACTCGCTATTTACGCTTCTGTTTCGTAAAAACCGAAGTGTATCAGAATGCGGTGGCATTTTCGTAGTAATTGTTACCAATGGAGCATTGGTGTCTTGAAGATAATGATTTTGATGATGTTACAAAGTGTAGAATATGAAGATCCTTGTTGTATTAAGTTTAAAAGCATTTCTGTATGTTGGTCCGAGTTGAAGGTCGAACGAAATATAACAGTAAATAACCGAACGACATATAGCAGTTTAAAGCCAAACGATCAGTAACAGAGGAAGGCTGAATACAGGTCAAACAGTCAATGATTGAACGACGTGCAACACTGACTGAACAGTAAATGACCGAACGACATTGAACACAAGATTGAACACTAGCCAAACATAGGCATGACCGAGACCAAGCAGTTTAGACCGAACAGTGCAAGGCATGACCGAGACCAAGCAGTTTAGACCGAACAATGCATGACATGACCGAGAGCAAACAGTTCAGACCAAGCAGTGCAAGGTATAACCGAGGACGAGCAGTTAGCACCGATCGGTGCAAGGTAGTGAGGAATCAAGCCAAATGGTTGAAAGCTAGGAGGAACAGAACCGAACGACAGAAGGTGGTAAGGACTCGAACCAAACAATGGAAGACGGTGTAAAGTCAAACCAAACGGCAGAAGGCTATGAGTGTTTAAACCGAACGGTGAAAGGAGTAGAAGAACTGAAGCTGACCGTCTGAAGAGTAAATATCCTAAGATTGTTCAAAGGCGTCACAGATAATCGATTATCACTTACAATAATCGATTATCACTGGCAATTGTGATATGACGTTTTAGTTTCTGACCAGCAGGATTATTTATACTCTTTCCAAACCCATTAGAATGTATCTATGCCATTTGAGAATACAGAGCAATATGAGGAAGTTCTCAAGTCTTAGTTCATTGCTTTTGCTAAGTCTTGTGAATAGGAGAAGCTCGCGCTTTGTGTGTCAAAGGTCAGAGCGGTTCTCTTCAAGTTGGCAAAGCTGTTTGCTTCTGGTTTATTGGTCGAAGGAAGCTCTTTCGGTTCGTTTGTCGAAGGAAGGTTTTGCTATTCTTATTTTCATTCACTTCATTGTAATCGTGAAACAAATTTAGTGAAATAGTTAATCACTCTTTATAGTGATTAACGACTGGAAAGTCAAAATGGAAATTCAAAATGGAAATTTTTATTAGATCTGTTGACAGAGGCATCTGGGAAGCTGTACAAAATGGTCCCTATATTCCTAAAAATACCGTTGATGGTGCAGAAGTAGAAAAACCATATTTTAATTTGACTGTTGAGGAAAATAAGAGAGCCCAATTTGATATTAAGGCCAGAAATATAATTTTATCTGCACTAACCCTTGATGAATTCTTCAAAGTCTCTGTCTATGAAAGTGCTCATGAAATGTGGAAATTTTTAAGACTCACTTGTGATGAAGTAATAGAAGTAGATAAGTTGATATTGTATGATTGAAGCTCTACATCAAACTCCTCATGCGAAAGCAATTCAAATGAGCAAGAAAATCTATGCTTGATGGCCAATGGTGAATCATCTGAAAGCCAATTCTTGAAGAAAAAGAAGGACAATCAAGGATCCTCAACAACCTTCAAATGTTATAGATGTGGTGAAAGAGGCCATGTGAAAGCTGATTGTCCAAACAACAAGGAAAATAAAGAAAGGAAAATAAAATTCACAAAAAGAATAAGGCATACTTCGCTTGGAATGATAATGGCTCAAGCTTATCTAGTTCAAGTAATTGTGTTGCAGAAGCAAACTTGTGTTTGACAGCTAATATTGATGACACTGCAAGCCAAGTAAGTTGCTCTAGTGTTGATTCTAGTGAATTTGATTTGCAAAAGGTTTTTCTTGAATTACTTGATGAATCTGAGAAATTGAATGTTGCTCACAAAATTTTGAAAAAGGAATTTAAAGAATTGCAAATTAAATATAAAAAAAGCATTAGCTGAAGAAGTCATACAAAGAAATAAAGTAAGTAATCTTGAAACTAAACTGTCTGAATCTAATGAAAATGAAAAACCTGTTGAATGTTTGTCTTGTAAGAGTCATATGTTTGACATTGACATACTTGAAAACTTGCTTGCTAAAGCAACTAAAACTAGTTCACATGTTCAAAATAATCTTAGGAAGAGCAACTTTAGAAATAAGAACATGCAACATCATAAGAAGTCAAAAGTTAAAAGAACACGTAGAGTTTGGGTTGAAAAGGGAACAACCATAAAAACCAAACTGCATCGTGTTTGTTGCTTTTATTGCATGAAAAAGGGACACACTTATAACAAATGCAACATTAAACATTTTGGAGTACCAAATGGAAAATATACTTGGATTCCTGTTATAAAGTAATTTGTCTCTAACCTCAAAGGACCCAAATGAGATTGTGGGGACCAAACCTCTCTTGGATGGTTTTGTAGGTTAAGTTCTCAAAAGGAGAAGAGAGTTCTATGGTATTTTGCTTTTGGAATTGATGCTCCAGACCAGGGAGTGACTCCATCAAGTGGTATCCAAAGCCTTGATTCGAGTAACACGTGATTGAGCTAAGTGTTGTTTAAACGATGTTGTTGCATTTTGTTTTGCTTGTCTTTTTGGTTACTGCTATATTCATTTTTGTTTGGTCAAATGAGAATTCCAAATTGTTTCATTCATCCTGTGGTATGTTCTTGTCCTTTTACACATTTTAATCAGTGAAATTCATCTATTTGAGACATTCATGTGCTAAATTTCATTTTTTTTTATGTTCATTCATATGCATTGTTATCTCAATGCTTTTTTTTTGTATATTTAATCTGTGTTTAACTAGTTTAGTATTCAATTTCATGAGTACTTTGAAGTTAGCCTTGGTGTAATCTTTGTTAAGCATTAAAAGCTATGAAGGATTCATTTGAATGAGCTGACTGATAAATTTCCATTGACATTTTTGGATGATTAAGTCATTTGATGATTGAATTGGCATTTTTGTTTCAAAGTTGTTTCTGTGGAGATCTGTTTATATGTTCAAAATGCATACCATATGAGCTATGATAATTCACATTGAGAGCTTGGATGCAGTGAATAAACATATCCATTTTGCATAATTATGCTGTAAATTATTTGGACTCATTATATCTAAAATTGGTTGGTGGAGTTGTTTAAATTGACACATAATTGGATCTGGATAAGTGAATCTTAAAAACACTGGTGTTTAACATCAATAAGTTGTGATCACAAGTTCATCTCACTGATTTAGACATGTTCATGGCAAATAATCTTGAGTTTTAAAAGCCCTGTGTATTTTCACTCTCTAAACCACCATTTTTAGATCTTTTATTGATAACAAGTTGCCGATTTAAATTGCTTATTTCTGAGGTTTGTATGGTGCATCTACATTTTTTCAAACTTGAAGCAAAAGCTGGGAACATGTGTGATATCTAAAATAAACAATTTAAAAGCAATTTTTAAATCATTCTAAAAAGCTGAAAGACCAGTGCAAGCTCAAATCTGAAAACTGATGCACCCTAATTTGACTTTTTAAGTTTTTCGTGCTTCCAACGTGTTTAATCGATTATCTTATGAATATAATCGATTATACTGAGCTTTTAGAAAAGGTCTTGGTTCGCAAATAATCGATTATTATGTGGAATAATCGATTATCCTGGCTTGCACTCAAAATTTATTTTGTTAAGTTATAGGAGGATGGAAACCGAACGGTAATAGGAGGCAACCGAACGATATCAACAGGAGAAACCGAACGATAACAAGGGCATGCCAAAATGTATTAACAGATGAATATGACATTTAGGGGGAGATATATAAGTTTGTTTGATATCTTGTTATTTATATCTTATCTAGATCAATTATTCTTTTCCCCTTATAATACTTGAATTGCATCTTTCTTTTGAGGGGAGCAACATTTAAGGGGGAGATTTCCCTTACTTTTTGCTAATGATAAAAAAGGGGGAGAAAAATTACTAGTGCAGTTGCTACTAACATGTTCCATGTTTGTTAGCTTAACATCTGTGAAGATTTTCAAAAGATGCTTTTAAACAAGAAATTTTTTATCATCATCAAAAAGGGGGAGATTGTTACCAATGGAGCATTTGTGTCTTGAAGATAATGATTTTGATGATATTACAAAGTGAAGAATATGAAGACCCTTGTTGTATTAAGGTTAAAAGCATTTTTGTATGTTGGTCCGAGTTGAAGGCCGAACGACATATAACAGTAAATGATCGAATGACATATAGCAGTTCAAAGCCAAACGGTCACTAACAGATGAAGACAGAATACAGGCCGAACAATGTCATCACACTCGGCTCTAAATCCCTTTGGCGTATCTCAAGAGCACCATTAACATCATCACTTCTACAAAACCCTCAAATCAGTCGGCTATAAATGTGTTCATTAGGACAATAATTGGACTTAAGCATCAGATTATACACCGCAAAACCCAACACAAACAACTCTTTCTGAAACACAATATCCAAAATGGCGTTATAGGCACGAGCATCGGGCATGAACCCAAGCTCATCCATTCTACCAAATAACTTTATAGCCTTCTCAATCAGACCTATTCACCAATAGGCCCAAATCAAAACACAAACCGAATCAGAAGTTATCAAGACTCCAGATTTCTTGAGATACTCAAGGGCCTCCTAATAAAGGGAAAACGAATTGTTGTTGCAAAGGATCGCACTCACCAAAGCACGATATTTGCTGGTGGATAAAGTCTCCAACTTGAGGGCCCGCAAGATGCATAAACGAAGGGGTATCTTCGGGTCCAAAGAGGGAGGTTCCTCGGACGGAAGGGAAAATCTTCATAGGTATGTGGAAGACTTTTGGATTCAAAGGAATACGCATGAGACCTCCGCTGCTTTCTTGAACTTGGAGAAGGCCAACATCGAAAACAAATTCAAATCAGAATACGGTTCGATGATCGTCGACAATGATGCTTTGTGTTAGACTGAGATGGCAGGGGTAGGGTTTAGGGAATTCCTTTTGACTAAACTCATATTACCCTTACATATTATAATTTATTTTGTACCAAATACTTTTATAAAATAATTTAGGCAATGATAAAGTGGTGCGAGGAGTCTCATGCGGATTAGATAGAGTGACTAAGTGGCTGCTGATGCATGCCACACGACAGATGTGGAGTGGAGGATGATGCTACGATGGAGGATTGAGAAATCCGATTTGGAAAATGGAGAAAATGATACTGTGAGATGGAAGGCGACTAGAGGAGATCCTTTGGGATTCTCTAGTCTTGACTTTCAAGATATAATTGTTTTGGAGTGCTCTCAACAAAATAACAATTCATTATGCTCAAAAGTGACTTGCAAAAGGTGTTGGCATGTCTATATATAGGACTAAAAAGTCTCTTATCTATGCCTAACACATTTTACACATGCTTTAATCAAATAAAAGAAAAATATTACAAATGTGCTTTAATTGAAACTTGGACTTGGACCCAAGTCCTCATCCCCTTCCCCTTATAAAGGATTTGTCCTCAAATCTTATGGTTTGCCTTTATTACGAGAACTTATTTTTATTGGCTTCACAAAAGTTCCGCCTGGGTCAAATATCAACCTATAATAAAGATCAAATATATATTTAATTAGATTTATTTGACCCATTAAGATATATAGAATAATATGTTTAGACAAAGGTTTCCCAATTTTGAAATTTTCAATTTTAATATAACAAAGAAACCTTTCTGCATTTAAAATCCTATTTTTGTCATGAGTTAATGGTATCTCCAAGGGTAACCATAACTCAAGTTCTGAATTGCCATGTGTTGAAATTTGAAGTATTGCTAAAGATGAGATGACAAATTCTTTGAGAGAAAAGTTAAATTTTGAAAATTCAATACTAAATGAAGAAAAGTGAAAAGATTGAAAACCTCCCCTTAAAAGTCTTGATTTTATAAATTGTAGGAGGTCCTTGATAGCACTTTCTCCTTTTCTTCCAATTCTTTTCTTTCAATTTCTTCCTTTTTTTCTCTTTTGTTTTTCTTCTATTCTTTTCTCCTCTTCTCGTTTCTCTTCATGTCTTCTTTCTTCTTCTCTTCTTCTCTTTCCCTCATCTTTTCTTTCTTCTTCTCTCTTCTTTTCTTCTTCTTCTTTTCTTCTCTCT
Source organism: Vigna mungo (assembly GCA_036885675.1). Classification (NCBI taxonomy): domain Eukaryota; kingdom Viridiplantae; phylum Streptophyta; class Magnoliopsida; order Fabales; family Fabaceae; genus Vigna; species Vigna mungo. The sequence goes on along the minus strand of CP144694.1, from coordinate 10,661,679 downwards.
TCTTTTCTTTCTTCTTTTCTTCTCTATTTTTCTCTTGTTCTCTCTTCCTCTTTTCTTTCTTCATCTTTTCTCTCTTCCTCTTCTTTTTTTCTTTTTTGCTTTTCTCTTCTGCTCTCTTCTTCTCTCTTTTCTTTCTATTCTTTCTTGTAATTCTCTACATTTTCTCTCAATTTTTCTTTTACTTTCCTCATTCAAGAATGTCATAAGTTGTTCTCTACACTCTCTTTCCTGATGCCAAAACCCACTTAAGTTTTAAATGAATAACTTGCCCTAAATTTATTTTGGATGATTGAGGCTTGCACCTTACAATCAAACTTATCTTAATTCAATCTCTCTTCCAAATTCCTAAACATTTCATTATAGCCCTAAGATCATTTTGCTCCTCTACTTCACTAATCCTAGATGACCTTTGACTTAACATCCTTTGTTTTTTTAAAAGTTTTTCTAATCTAAAGGGTTATAAGCTTTACTTAGACAAGTCCCAGCTAAGAGAGGTAAACCACAAAGATTGCTTAAGTACCAAGTCTTATTTTGCCAGTGATGTCTTAGATTAACTAATTATCCCTTAAACTAAAATCACCTTTAAAATCAATGGACACGACTCACAAACAATCAAAGATTTTCGGACTCTAATGACCCCTAAACGTAAACAAAAAATTCAAACAATCAATATAAAATATTCTACTCCTATAATGAGGCTTGTAGCTTTGGCTAACAAGACACACTCGCCAGTATAAGCTATGTTAAAAAGAAAGCAAGTAAAGTTACCAAGAGTTTGAAAGAACACCAAGGACTCTTCCAAAGCACTTGGACTTTTTAAAAGGCCTTCTATAATTACAATACTAAAACTTAGAGGAGGCTAACACAAGCCTATTACACAACATATTGAATCAAAACAATTACAAAGGAAAAATAAAGTTATGCTACAGTCCACATATCTTCTTGTGCAAAACACGTACACTCTTATTGTTGTTAACCAGCCTTGGGTCTCCTAGCTTTTGTCCAATCCTGCAACACAGTTCACAATTTGGTTCACTCCTGCATGAAGAATCACGTACTTAATATTTATTGCTTCTGGAATCAATTCTCTTGGTTTTTCCTGATCTGTTTTAACCTACAAACGCAAATGCCCAGAACTTCAATCAATATTCACTTAGCTAAAACGGATTGCACCATGAAGATATATAACAGCAAGAACTTCCCTTTCTCAGTTCAGTGCAAATGATGCTGGAAAAGATCCTACTATTTCTCAGCTAATTGCCCAAAGGTGACACTGCACATTTAATACAAATAACAATCAGTAGGATATCCTATTAGTTATAAGCTAAGGCAAAGCAGAGGTGAATATGCTAAACAACTTCCGTATTTACATGCTATTTCTAGCTGCTGGATTCCATTCTCTTTATTCACCATTCCTTTCTCTCGTCTTGTGCATTTGATGCAGTGAAAAGTCCTTGTTGCTCTCAATGTAGTATGCTGCATTAGCTATATAATTCTAATCAGCCCAATTATGGACAAATATTCACACCAGATTCAGTAAGTCACATAATTCAACAAATTGCAAACCATAACAAAAAACAGTTTAAACAAACACTCCCTTAATTTTCTAATCTCCCATGTGAGGTGTTTCTGCTACTGTTTATTCAGTAATTTTCTGTTCAAACTAATGATTCACTCAATTCAGCTCTGCAAACATAAATCACAACAAAATCTAGCAAGTACAAATGGACAGTGAAATAGATTCAGATTGGATTTGATGCAATGCAGAAATGAATCACCTAATTAATTCAACAACCAAGTCAGAATTGGAAATTAAGTGCTTTAATCAATTCTTAAAACTGAAAATGATGCATTGGTAGTTAAAACAAATTGATGCACAAGACTAATTACTCCAAACAGATCAGCTCATGCACAACTATACCACACACAACAAATATATATATATATACACCTAATTTGGAATGAATCAGCTAGGTGGCATTCAAGAATAAGCAAGCATTCAATTAATAGAACATAATTTATACCCCAACAACAAGTGAATCATAAATGGCGTATCAGCCAGGACAAAGTCTAAAACTGCACATGATAAGTTCCATACAATTGCATTGAATTGATCATTCAGCAAAGGAATAAGCAATGGTATTCTGTGACCAAAAGCAATGATTCAAGACAGATTGCAATGCATAATCTGAGAATAGTATTTAAAATCAAACACTTCATTCACAATTACACATGCACACATGCTCAGATAATGATCAAACAAGGAATATGTTAGGAGATGGAGAGTTTACGAGAGAAGGAATAAAAGCCTAACTGCCTTAGCAGTTAGGAAGGGCGCCTAACTGCCTTAGCAGTGAGGAAGGGCGGGGTTTTTGGCTGTATAAATAGCAAATAAACAATTGTAGAGTTTTGTTGATTGTTTTTATTGTAGTTCTAATAGGATTTGTCATCTTGAGGGGGGAGGTTAGGCTCTCTGTATTCTTTGTACATTGGATTCTTGCAGTGATAATACAAGAAGATGTTATTCATTCTTACAGTCTTGTTAGTTTAGTTGTGTTAGAGAGAGTTTTACCTGGGTTTCTTGATAGGGAACCTAACAGAATATCATTGACATGTAAGGATATATTGATTGCACTAAGATGGATATGTTAATGATACTAATGCATTCAGTAACAAAACTTCCAATATGATTTAAACCAGGTACTTGAAAATGATCTGCAGTAATCAATTAAAAAAATTGAAATGATTGATTTAGTAGCCTGCTCTCTTGGTCAACTTGGTTGAATTCTAACTTAATCAGATTCACTATTCTGCACAAAGAACAGTCAATAAAATGGTTAGACTAACAAAAACTGAATTCTCTCTCTCAAATTGCTAGGAAAAATTAGGCCATGTCAGCCTCACTAATCTCACAACACTCAGGTTTAAAACACTCAACTGATTGTATTAAGAAAGAAATCCAGTCTTAGACTAGAGAATCCCTTGGATCACCACCACCTAAGATGCTACCATTCACACTTACCTTCTTTTTACCAAATTTTTTTAACTTTATTTGTTGTTTCAAACGCGTTTCTCAGTTAACATTGAAGCAAAAATGTGTCAAACAGTGTAAACAATCCAAATGCTATAATGAAACGTGCTTGAAACAGCAAATAAAGTAAAAAAATTTGGTAAAAAGGACTAAAACCAGAGTTTTCTAAAGTTGAAAGACTAAATTGTACCTTAGTTTGAAAATGGACTAAAACCAAAATCGCCCCAAAGTATAGGGACTAGAAACATATTTAACCCTAAAATTAATATATAACTAAAATAGAATTGAACTTGATTTTTGATAAAGGGCTAATATTATGTTGTTTCATATAAAAATTAATATTTTATTTTATGGTTTTAATATTGTATTTAATGAACATTTTATTGCATTTTTTATTTTAATAATATTATTTAGAACTATTTTATTAAATAATATATTCACACACACACACACACACACACACATACACACACACACACACACACACACACACACACACACACACACACACACACACATATATATATATATATATATATATATATATATATATATATATATATATATATATATATATATATATATATTAGTTATTGTACCGTAAGGACCGGACAGGTAATTCCGGATGTCCGGAGTTAACATCAGCATATAACCAGACGTCCGGTCCGACCAACGGACAGCCACCTTCAAAGGGTTTTCACGAAGATCTGGATATTGGTCACCCCCGTCCTGTTGTTGCTTCACTTAGAGACCGAACGTGACAGACTGGGCACCATAAAGACCGGGCGGATCATTCTGGCTTCCCGGAAGTGATCTCAACATAAAATCGGACGGGATGCCCATTCCTATCAGTGGATAGCGACCTTCAAAGGGTTTTCACGACGATCTGCATATTTGCCACTCGCCCTGTTCCGCTGCTGTTTCACCTAGAAACCGAACACGGTGATCACTTGTCCTAGGAAGACAGAGCAACACACGAGTCGATTAAGATGAAGAAAGCATTAAAACTAGATTAAGGTAAAGCACGATTAAGAAGGATGGGCTAGGAATTGGGTCGTAATTAAGATCTCACTAATCACGGGCCCATGACAGAAACTATAAATACAGGTCAAAGGTGAAAGGTAGGTGGTTACATTGAATGCTTATTTACACTCACTATTTACTTTCTCTTTCTATCTCTACCCTTTGACTATTTGCTGACTTGAGCGTCAGAGTACCTTTAGCAGGTACCCGGACGGTCCGGATAGAGGAAAGTTCGATATTCAACCGAGGACCAAGAGGGAGAAAGGGGAACTTGGAGTGACCGGACGGCTGCGACAAATTGTGAAGAAGGAGTTCCATCACAGGAAGACTGGAACATTTTGGCGCCCACCATGGGGCCGGAGGATTATTACCAATGGTGACCACAAGAAACACGAGTAGTGAAGATCTGAATGGTGTGATACGGGCGTTGGAACAGAGGATGAAGGAGATGCAAAGACGGCATGAGGAGATGCAAAAGAAACATGAGGAAGATATGGCAGCTGTGAGGGACGAATGTCTGGCCCATTTGAAGAATAAAGCAAGCGGGGGCGGAGAGGATGACGGAGAGGGAGAGAAGACCCTCCCTCTGGGGGAGGACGAGAAAGAAGCTCACAGTAGTGCTCACGGCCGAGAGGAAAAGAAAGAAGAACGCAAGGAGGAAAAGGCAGAAAGCCTGGTGCTAGTCAAAGGGGAACGACCGTCCATTCCCGTACCTTTTATCCAAGTTGTGATGGACGTGCAAATATCTGAACAAATTGTGCAACCGCAGTTCAAAATGTATGATGGATCCACCGACCCTGAGGCGCACATCAAATCTTTCACGAACGCCATGACTTTCCGAACGAGTTGTGATGCAATTTTGTGCCGGGCATTCTCTCTATCCTTGGAAGGAGAGGCGGTGGTTCGATTCACTCCCAGATAACTCCATCGAAAATTTCAAAGGGTTAGGAGACATGTTTAAAAAAGTTCGCTGCTTGTAGCACGTAGAATGTGACGGTGGTCGATCTGTTGAATTTAAGGCAAGGCAAAGATGAACCGCTAAGGACGTTTATGGACCAGTATCAGAAAACGGTGAGAAGAGTAAGGGGCCTCAATATTGAGCTCGCGCTCCAGTATGTTATGCTGGCCCTCAGGCCTGAACCGTTCAAGGACAGCGTCTGTCGGACTCCCCCAAAACAATGGAAGAGTTACGCCAACGGGCGGCGGACGAGGTCCGCGTTGAGGAAATGAAAAAAAGTTACCGGAAGGAAATGCAAGAGGGTAAGGCAGAAAAGTCTGATGGTAAGCGTGAAGGGCAAGGCGGTCGGGTGGGTGCAATGAAGGTGCTTGAGGGGAATCGAGGTCCACGTTTCCAACAATATACCCAATTGAATGCCCCCCGAGCCCGCATACTGCAAGAAGCGCTCAGCGCACACATCTTACAAACACCGCAAAAACGTCTCACTTCCCCGGAAGCCGACAGTAGCAAACACTGCTTGTATCATCAAAACATGGGCCACACACGGAAGAATGTGTGACCCTCAGAGACAAAATCGAAGAATTAATACGAGTTGGGCGGTTGAGAAACTATGTGAAAGAATGTCGATCAGAGAGGTCCCCTGTGAGAACCGCAAGCCCACGAAGGAACATCCCCCGGCGAAGAAGTCCCCCGAGATATCAGGAAAGGAGATCCGATCGACAATACGACAACAGATCCGAAAGGCACTATGACGACCGTCCGAGAAATAATAAAAGGGCAAGCAGGAGTAGAAGCAGAGATAGGGGGAAGTCGCCCCCTGAGAGGAATGATCAATACCATATCTGGAGGATTTGCCGGAGGAGGACCATCCGCCTCCGCTTGAAGAAGAAGTATCCGCGCATTGCGTTTGATACATGCTGTTGACGTGCCCTGGAGATCCATGCCGCCCATCACCTTCTCAGACGAAGATTTTCATGCTCCTGACCCATAACAGGACGACCCAATGGTCATCACCGTGGAGATCGATCGATACGGAGTAAGCAAGGTGTTAGTTGACCAGGGAAGCTCGGTCAACATCCTCTACTGGAAGACGTTGAAGCAGATGGATATATCAGAGGATCTGATAGTGCCGTACAATGAACAATTGGTAGGTTTTGTCGGCGAAAGGGTACACACCCGAGGCTACTTGGACCTGCGCATGAGATTGGGCACGGGTCGAGAAAGCGAAGAAAAGAAAATAAGATTCTTATTGGTAGAGGCAAATGCCTCATACAACGTCCTGCTAGGACGACTGTGCTTAAATTCTTTCGGGGCAATAGTGTCCACGCCTCATTTAACTTTAAAATATCCCACTGGACGTGGAACCATATGCACCGTCCAGGCATATCAGAAGACAGCCAGGGAATGTTATGCGGTTGGATTGAAGTTGTACCCCAGAGAGCCTGAAAGGAAGAAGGCTAACAAAGCATAATTGGCGATGGCCGATTTGGATCCCAGAACCAATACTGATGATCGCATGGAACCCATAGGGGAAACCGTGTCGGTGATCATAGGGAAAGACGTCAATCAAACGACCTCCATAGCGTAGGGGATGGACCTTGAGATCGAAAAGCGACTACGCGCTACTCTCTGGCAAAACCGAGATTTGTTCGCTTGGACTGCGGCCGATATGCCGGGAATACATCCGTCGATCATGTCTCACAAGTTAAGCCTTTGCAGAGATGCGCGGCCAGTCGCTCAGAAGAAGAGAAGGATGGGTGAGTAAAAACGCCGGGCGGTGGAGGAGGAAGTAAAGAAGTTGAAAGGGGCCGGCTTTATACGAGAAATCACCTACACCACTTGGCTGGCCAACGTGGTCATGGTAAAGAAGGCAAACGGTAAGTGGAGAATGTGCACCGATTATATGGACCTGAACAAAGCCAGCCCAAAGGATTCTTACCCCCTCCCTAGTATCGATGCATTGGTAGATGGGGCGTCCGCGCATCGAATACTAAGCTTCTTGGATGCATATTCGGGGTACAATCAAATCCCCATGCACACCCCAGACATCTCCAAAACTGCGTTCATCACCGAAAAGGCGAACTATTGTTACGAAGTCATGCCGTTCGGATTGAAAAACGCTGGGGCCACCTACCAAAGATTGGTGGACCAAATTTTCTCTAACAAAATTGACAGATGCATGGACGTGTACGTGGACGATATGGTGGTAAGGTCATCCGACGGGGAGGGTCACCTCGAAGATCTGAAAGAAGTGTTTGAGCAAGTTAGGAGATGCGGGATGAGACTGAACCCTGCCAAGTGTACTTTCGACGTGGCAGCAGGGAAATTCCTAGGCTTCATGCTTACTTCCAGAGGCCAACCCCGACAAATGCGAGGCCGTCTTGCAAATGCAAAGTCCCAGCAACCTGAAGGAGGTCCAAAGACTGATAGGACGCCTAACTGCCCTGTCTCAATTCATACCGAAGCTAGCTGAACGCGTTCGCCTGATTCTGAGGAAGATGAAGAAGAACTCCATTGACAAGTGGGATGACGAGTGTGAACGGGCGTTCCTTGACGTCAAAACCATCCTCATGAACCCCCCGTCACGAGTCGACCTACACCAAGCGAAGAACTACAAGTGTATCTTGGGGTTTCAGACACCGCTGTAAGCACGGTACTACTCCAAGAATGACCCTCCCCCCGCCTGACCTATTTCGTGAGCAGAACCCTCCAAGACACAGAAAAACGTTATCAACAAGTAGAAAAGGTGGCATTGGCGCTCCTCACAGCGGCACGACGATTAAGGCCATATTTTCAGAGTCACTAGGTGGTGGTACGGACGGATCACCCGGTATCGAAGATACTGAGAAAGCCCGATCTGGCCGGGTGCATGGTAGGATGGGCCGTAGAGTTGTCCGAATTTGGGATATGTTACCAACCGAGAGGATCGGTGAAGGGTCAGCACCTGGTGGACTTTGCAGCTGAATTACTCCTCATGGGAGAGAAAGAGTGGAACTTATATGTTGACGGCGCATCCAGACGAGCCGCAAGTGGAGTTGGCATCGTACTGGAGGGTCCTAATGGTTTTCTTTTAGAACACTCTTTGGTATTCAGGTCAAAGGTGAAAGGTAGTCGGTTACATTGAATGCTCATTTACTCTCACTATTTACTTTCTCTTTCTATCTCTACCCTTTGACTATTTGCTGACTTGAGCGTCGGAGTGCTTTAACAGGTACCCAGATGGTCCGGATAGAGGAAAGTTCGACATTCAACCGAGAACCAAGAAGAAAAAAGGGAAACTTGGAATGACCGGACGACTACGACAAATTGTGAAGGAGTTCCATTACAGGAAGACCGGAACAGTTATTATAAAATTTAATGATAATATATGTATTAGACTTATAAAGGTAAATATATTTATACGTGAAAAAAAATCTACACTAAATAAATTTTAATCACTAAAATTTAATTAAGTTTTAAGTTATGAATAAATTTAGATATTTTCAATGAAATTTTTATTAAATTTTTGTGATTTAGTGAGTGTTAAAAAGTTTTGTACCATGAGTATCTTTAGTTTAATTTGTTTGTTATGACTTACCCTATCGTCACATGTATTGCAAAATACTTTCATTTATTATTTGTTAAATTTAAAAAGTTATGAAAATAATTTTTAAAGTTATTTAAAATTATAATATTATAAACTAGATAATCATAAAATTATATATTTATAAATCATAAAATTTATAATTTTATAAACCTTAAATACTATTAAAAACTATAAAGAAATACCTATTTATATTTTTAAAGTAAAACCATTAAATAAAATCATACTTGTACAATAATTCACCCGCCCTGCACATCATTTATAATATGAAATTTTTATATTATTATATCCCTAAGTATGCTAACTTTATAAAAGTACATTAATTTTATACGTTTAGAGAATTTAAATAACTATAGGGATGAATGAAACTATTAAGGATGGAAAACAACTACCATTTAAAATTAATTTTTTTTTTCTTTGCTATGCAACTCTTCCTCTGCAACCCAGCTTTTTTTCATTTCCGGTTGCAACAACCAAGACGTATCTTCTTCGCCGCGTCCAAGAACAGGGCCGTGTCTAGACCTAATAACGGTGTCCGTGTCAGCAAAGTGTCGGAAGCGGGGAAGCGCGGCCTCCTAGCGTTCAACCGTTCGGTGTGACCTTTCAGGTGATCTCTCAAGCCTGGCCTCACAGGCACTCAGTCAAAGCGGGATCTTGTGTTCGGATTCCTTTCTCTTATCTGCATTCCCTACGTCCCTGGGTTCTTGTTCGAAGACTACTATCTTCCTAAAAGTTCCGTATCAGTGAAATAGATAGAGAATAGAAGAGACTAGATGGCGAAATCGGGATCAACCCCTGTCACTACCTCTGCAAAGGTTCACCCTTCCAACGATCTCGAACTGGACCCGGACTCTTACGCCCTCGAGAAGTTCAGACTCTACGAAACCAGAGCGGTAATTATCCATTCATTCGTCACGCAATAATCTTTTACACAACCGATTAAATTAACCTATTTTGGAATTGCAATCGAAATCGCAGAGGTTTTACCTGATAGGAAGTGATCGGAGCAAGAGGTTCTTCCGAGTGTTGAAAATCGATCGATCAGAGCCGTCGGATCTGAATATCAGCCAAGACCCCGTCCTGTATTCACCCCAGGAGATCAAGAGCTTGCTTCAGCGGATTGCTGAGGGTAACAGAGCCATTGGCGGCCTCACTTTCGTTGCTAAGGTTTTCGGAATTGCTGGTTGGTACCTCTCTCGTCTCTCTCTTTCTCTCTGATCACGTGTATATGCATGTGTACTATATATATCTCAACCAATTCCTCTATCATTTCAAGGCTGCATCAAGTTTCTCGAGTCTTACTACTTGATTCTCGTTACTAAACGTAGACAGATTGGTGCTATATGTGGCCATGCAATCTATAGCATCAAGGAGAGCCAATTGATAACCATTCCACATGTTTCAATCCAATCTGATTTAGCTCACTCTAAGACTGAGCTCAGGTAGATAACCCCCTTCCCAAGCGTTTACCACATCTAACAGCATCAGTTTCTTACCATCACCTCCTCTCACTGCAGGTACAAAAAGCTTTTGTCTAGTGTCGATTTGACCAAGGATTTTTTCTATAGTTACACTTACCCCATAATGCAAAGTTTGCAAAAGAACGTATCTCCTAGCGAAGACGGAGGGATGTCGTATGATAATATATTTGTTTGGAATGCATATTTGACACAAGCAATCAGGTCAAGATGCAATAACACTATTTGGACCATAGCTTTAGTTCATGGTCATTTTAGGCAGGTACGTTACTTCCTTTCTGCCGTCCGTCATTCATTATAGTTTGTTTCTTGTTAATCGAAAGCCTACTTGCTCTTCTTTGAAGCATGCATTTTCATTAAAGATCCATGGTAAATTTACAATTATTTATAGTACACCTGCTGGTAGAGCAAGATGAAAAATGTCTTAACTTCACTATCACTGGAACTCGGGATAGAATAACAAGTGGTTAGCTTCAATACTCAAAAAAAAAAATGTAGAAACACCCCAAACTCAGAACTTTAAACTTTGCTTGTCTCCTCAAACAAGAAAATGAAAGAGAAAATAAATACATTTACGATTTTAGAAATATAAAAGATAATATTTTAGAAGTATTGTCCCCAAATTTCTTCTATTGAAATTAATAATTATGGCTAATTACTCGTAGAAATAAACACTTTTTATAATTTGTTTTCCTCACTTGAAATGCATCAGGTGAGTGTTCCACTCAAGTCAGCATTGAAAATGCACAAAACAAATTTGCCCTTTATAGAGGTTGTCATAAAGGTTTTGGAGGCATGAAAATTTGTGGGTTTCTAAAATCTAGAGGCCCTCAATAACTGGAGGCCTTATGCAAAGGGTCTTCTTGCACGGATTGTTCTACTCGCATGCTCTTCATCTATCATGTAATACAGCGTTTGATCAAAACCACACAAAGGAAAACAATTGTTACTTGAGGTTGTGATAAAGGGAAAATACCTTTTGAATCTAGTGAACTTAGTGGACATTGAACGAGTTGAACAATTGAGAGAGAAAATGAAAGTTGTGTAGCCAAAGAAGAGTTCTTCAAATGAAACAAAACAAAGGACCAAAGAGAACAAAGAAAATAAGATTTTTAGGTTACCTAATAAACTAAGTTTGGTTTAGTAATATAAAATGGGTATGGAGATTGGGACAAGACAAATATGCACATACCGTCAGGTTCAATACGAGGATTCCCTGTCAAAATTGGATAGATTTGAACAATATCTATGGTTGTGGTTTATTTGCGATCCTTAGTTATCCTCCATCGCCTTTACCCACTTTTATTACGTTATTTTGCTGTCTTGTCAATTAGTTTAACTATTCACAACAGTTGTTTTTGTATAATTTGAATTGTGGTTCTAAAAAATTGCAGAGTCGTCTATCAATTTTTGGAAGAGACTTCAGTGTTTCCTTGATTTCTAGACGATCTAGACATTTTGCAGGGACACGGTAAGCTCTTATTTTTATATTTTATTCATGTTTTTCTTATTTCACAGTTGATTCAAATGTCATGAATCACTATGATAATTTAAATTAGATAAGTGTTCTCTGTGTTTTTGTGATTATATTTTAATTTCATCCTTAGAGGTGTTTTGTTAAATTTCTAGCTATATATGATTTTTTTTTTCAAATTATATATTAATATAATATTCTTCTTCTCTTTCTCTGTGATGATTAATGGTAGAACTAACATTGTAAAATTTCCCAACTAGTCAACTTTTTTCTAAAGCAATTTTCTATAAGGATTATTTTATAATTATAGAAATAAAGTCCAAATCCTTTATAATAAGGAAAAATTGGGTTATATATGTATTATTGGGGACATTTTTATTCCAATTTCATATCTTTGTTACCAGAGGATGTCAAAGCTCTTCTATTTATTTATTGTCATGTTTCCGTTTTCTTAATACAAATAAAACACTTGTGTTGTCTCATAAACACATTTCAACTAAATGTCTCTCTCTTTCCTATAATTTAACAGTTTGAATGACTAGTCAACTGCAAAGCAACAGTGGTTGATTGGATGGATGATGGTTGCAGTTCCTTCCACAATGAGAAAATACTCATTAAAGACCATGCTAGACCATTCTATAAATTTGACTACTTACAGGCTTTGCATCGTTTGGTGCAATTTGATGGAATGATTAGTACCATATTTCTCTTATGTAATGAGTTTTATTGCACTGGATTGTTTTTCGTAGACTTATCTATCATTAATTTTTTTGCAAGGGAAACTTCTACTCTTCTAAATAATTTTCCCTAGAACTATGATTTTTTATCCTATTTTCATTTCTTGCCCTTGTTTTATTCCATAGGATTGTTTATTTTAGATTTTACAGTGGTTCCTGAGCCAAAGTTTTGATTTTGTGGTTATTATAGTTAGAGCAGAGTTCATAGTACACAATTGGTTGAACATTTGCTGATACTTGTTCTCTACAATTTTAGGAGTTTGTGTTGGTTTGATTGGAATATATATGAATTAAACATGGAAATATTCTTTGATATCATGAATTATCTGTATTTTGAGCTGATGTTTGGTTTTACATTGTGTCTATCTGGCTATAACAGTAATGGTTAAATTAATTTTCTCTGAATGAAAATTTTCTGCAGTTACTTGAAAAGGGGTGTTAATGATCGGGGGAGGGTTGCTAATGATGTTGAGACAGAGCAGATTGTCCTTGATGAAGAAGCTGGCTCTTGCAAGGGGAAAATGAGTTCAGTTGTGCAAATGCGTGGATCAATACCACTTTTTTGGTCACAAGAAGCATCAAGATTTAGCCCTAAGCCTGACATAATTTGTACGAAATAGTTGAGATTAATATTTATCTTGTTCATTGTTCAATTTCATGCTGTTATAAACTATAATGCAGGAAGTTCTCTTGTTTTTGTTCTTTCTTTTCCTTTTTGACTTCCAGTGCAGAGGTATGATCCGACATATGAAGCAACTAAATTGCATTTTGAAGATCTTGCTAAGAGATATGGCAATCCAATTATTGTTCTGAATCTGATTAAGGTAATTCCTCAAATAAAAATAGTTAGTTAGTGCGGAAAAAGTTAGTAAATATCTATGTACTTGTTAATTGATTACTTTTTTCTTTTAGCAAGGGACCTACATCTATTTGCACCCTGGTTCTTGTAGTGAAAATTGATTTCTGTCCATGTCCCATGCTTCTACCAAATTACTTCCCATTTGAAATTTGAATTTCAATCTAGCAAGTTCTTTTCATTCATCACATCATATCATATGTGCAAATTGCAAATGAATAAAGATGTAAAAGAAACGCCTAACACACTGCTAACAGTGCCAAGCATGGTAGAATTTTTTTAGCTACTGTCTTTAGCTCTGAATCCTCTACCGAATATGGTTCTTTGTTACATGTGTTTGCATTAATGAATTGCTTCTTTTGTAAAATAGAAAATATTTTATTGTTTCTTGTAGCTCATTTAAAAGATGAAATGCAGACAGTTGAGAAAAGGCCTCGAGAAATGATGCTGAGACGTGAATTTGCAAGTGCTGTTGGTTATCTTAACCAAATTCTACCAGTAGAGAACCATCTTAGATTTATTCACTGGGACTTTCACAAATTTGCAAAAAGGTAAGCCTACTGTGCTTTATCTCTTAGTCTCACAGTGGTGGTCTTTTACTTTTCCTGCATTTCAAACATATATTTGACTATTCTATATTCTTCTGTGCCGTTTTCAAAGCAAGTCTGCCAATGTTTTAGCAGTTTTAGGAGCTGTAGCAAGTGAAGCGCTTGATTTAACTGGTTTTTACTACAGTGGTAAACCCAGTATAATAAAGAGAGCCAACAAGAGTAATCGAACTAGCACAGGAAGGTATGATCTATCATTGAAATTGTTACTTGACATTCAATACAGTGTTTTTCTTGTTTTTTTACATATTTTTTTTCGAATTGTAACTCTTAACATGGAATTACATTTTTTACTATCCAGTGTTGTCTATCCAGTATTAAAAAAATGCAGGGTCCTGTTACCTTTTCCACCTCATACTTCTGCTATGAGATTTGACCACCTGCTGTGCTAGAGCCCTCACTGTTAATATATGCTCTTTCCAGAATTAAGAAACATAGAACTAGAAGTCTCCACGAAAATCATGAACTTGTTGAATAAATTCATATCCTTTCTTGTTTTGATCTTGCACCTCTTAAGGTTTTGATCTATACTTAAGCTTTCCTGTGTTATCTATTTTTGGACTTTGAACATGAAGTTTGTTTCCGGTTGTCTTTTCATTTTTGTTTGTTTCACTTCAGTTTTGGATTATTGAGAAGTGGACTTAATCTGTAATGAATTGATGATGATGTCTGATAACGATGGAAAGCTAGGCCTTAGTAGTAATCAAGGTTATCAAACTCGCGAGTTAACTCGTTAACTCAGACGAGTTTACGTTTCCAGTTCTAGCTTCCAAGTTAACTCGGAAGCAAACTCGGTTTTTGAGTAAACTCAGTGGAATCAGAACTGAACCCAGTGGGATCGGTTAGAATCACGATTTTGCAAGTTTGAAATAGGGAGAAATGAAGAAAGACGAAGTCCTTTTGAGTTTAGGGCGTTGTCACGTTCAGTTGCCGTTCGTGGTCGCACTTTGGCTCGCGTTGGCCGATCACCTGGTTCGTGCTCACCATTCACCTGGCTCATGGTCGCACTCTGTTCTCCTAGTTTGCGCTCGCCGTTGTGCTCGTCGCTCTAGATCTCGCCTCCTTTGAGCTCTGCGTGTGGAGTGAAGCTTTTTTATTTTAATGTTACAACCCCTAAATGGCATTGTTTTTGCTTTTATTAAAGAAATTAAATAGTTAGGGTTTTATTAAAGAAATGAAATCCACTCCAATGTTTTGTGTGTTTCTATCTTCGATGTTTATATTTTTTATTTTAGCATATAAATATTGAATGCTAAAGTAAAGCTGAGACCTCTTCTGTCACTTATTATTTTGGATGATTGGACCTTCCTTCATGGTCCAAAATAATAAGTGATAGAAGAGGATTCAACTTTACTTTAGTATTAAATATTTATATGCTAAAATTGAAAAACATAAACACTAAAGATAGAAACTCCACAAACAGTGGAGTGGATTTAATTTCTTTAATAAAGCACAAACAATGCCTTTAAGGGGTTGTAACGTTAAAATAAAAAAGCTTCACTCCACACGTAGAGCTTGAAGGAGGCAAGATCAGGAGCCGCGGCGGCGAGCACAACAGTGAGCGCGAACTAGGAAAACAAAGCACTACCACGAGCCAGGCAAACAGCGAGCACGAACCAGGTGATCGGCGAATGCGAAGGCGAGCCAACGAAGTGTGACCACAAACGGCAACGAAACATGACAATGCCCTAAACTCAAAAGGACTTTCTTCGTTTCTCCTATTTCAAACTTGGAAAATAGTTATTCTAACCGATCCCACCGAGTTCAATTACGATTCCAACGAGTTTACTTGAAAACCGAGTTTGCTTCCGAGTTAACTCGAAAGCCAGGTCTGGAAACGCAAACTCGTCCGAGTTAACTTGCGAGTTTGATAACCTTCTCTAATACCCGATGATACACTTGAGATTAAAACTGATAAAAATATAATCTTGAGGGCTTGAAAGACCCTTCTCATGTTCTCTTATTTATATATGAAAAGATTTGATACAAAGAGAGATGAAATATGAAAGGATTGTCCTAGACTGCTAGGAACAATCATTATAGATAAATCAACACACAACTCCCTACTTTTAGGCTCTACTAGCTATACTAATCATAGGTAGACTTAATTATTCTAACACTCCCCCTCAAGCTGGAGCATACAGATCGTATGTACCAAGCTTGGAACAAATAAACTCAATCTGAGGTCCCCTTAACGACTTAGTCAACACATCTGCGAGTTGGTCATTTGATCCAACAAACTCAGTACATATTTCTTTTGACAATAATTTTTCCCGAACAAAATGACAATCAATCTCTATATGTTTGGTTCTCTCGTGAAACACTGGATTTGATGCAATGTGAAGAGCAACTTGGTTATCACAGTACATCTTCATACTCTGGATGTCACAGAAGCTAAGCTCTTGAAGGAACTGCTTCACACATATAAGTTCACATGTTAATGAAGCCATTGCTCTATATTCAGCTTCAGCTGTTGATCGAGCCACTACATTTTGTTTCTTACTTTTCCATGAGATAATGTTTCCTCCAAGGAAAACACAATATCCAGTAGTAGATCGTCTATCAATAGGAGAACCCGCCCAATCAGCATCACAATATCCTGATACCTGAAGGCTTCCTTTTTCTTCATATAACAACCCTTGCCCGGGAGCCTTTTTAACATACCTTAGAATGCGAATGATAGCATTCCAATGGCCAACACATGGAGCTTGCATGAACTGACTAACCACTCCAACTGCAAAAGATAGATTCGGTCTTGTAATAGTGAGATATATTAGTTTTCCAACTAGCCTTCTATATCTCTCCGGGTCGGAGAATAACTCACCTTCTGTTGTTAATTTCTGATTTGGATCCATAGGGCTATCAACCGGTCTACAATCAATCATGCCTGTTTCTTGCAAAATATCTAGAGCATACTTCCTTTGGGAGATTACAACTCCATCTTTTGACTGAGCTACTTCAATGCCTAGGAAGTATTTGAGACTCCCAAGATCCTTGGTTTGGAAATGTCTACACAAGTACTCCTTCAATTGAGATATTCCAGCAGTATCATTTCCTGTAATAACTATATCATCAACATATACTATTAGGTAAACACATTTCCCGAGAGATGAATGATAATAAAAGACTGAATGATCTGCTTCACTGCGTTTTAGCCCAAATTTTTGAACAATGGAGCTGAACTTTCCAAACCAAGCACGTGGTGATTGCTTGAGCCCATATAGAGATCGGTTCAATTTACAAACCATACCAGACTCCCCCTGAGCAACAAACACAGGAGGTTGCTCCATATAAACTTCTTCCTCGAGATCACCATGAAGAAAGGCATTTTTGATATCCAACTGATGAAGTGGCCAATGACGAATGGCTGCCATTGTGAAGAACAAGCGAATGGTAGTCATCTTTGCCACAGGAGAAAAGGTGTCAATAATCAAGACCATAAACTTGAGTGTACCCTTTTGCAACCAGCCGGGCTTTGAGCCTATCAATGTCACCATTAGGGCCGACTTTAATTGCATATACCCATCGACAACCAACAGCCTTTTTGCCCGGGGGAAGGGGCTCAAGTTCCCAAGTATGACTGTGGTCAAGAGCCTGCATTTCTTCAATCATGGCTTGTCGCCATCCAGGGTGATCAAGTGCTTCTCTCACATTTTTAGGTATAACCACAGGAGATACTGAGGATAAAAGGGAATAAAAGGAGGGCGCCACTCTGTGATAGCTAAGAAAATTATAAATGGGATGAGGGTTTCGAGTGGAACGAGTACCTTTTTTGAGAGCAATGGGCCAACCAGAATCATCTTCACCAGGAGGCGTGACAGGAGATGGTGATGGAGAAGAATTTGAAGGAGGAGATCCACCATTTTCTGGAAGAGGATTACTCATCGGGATACTGTGTTGAAGGATATCATTATGTGGAGAGGAAGGTTCAGGAGGACCTTGGGCATGACTCGGATTGACGGAGGCATTAGAGATATTAGACTCAACCACTGGAAGAGGAAGGACTTGGTGGAGGATATGAACATCTTGAGCAGATGGAGAGAAGAAAGGTGTCTGTTCAAAGAAAGTAACATTGGCAGACATGTAGTACTTCTTGGTTTCAGGAGAGTAACACCGGTACCTTTTTTGAAGTCGAGAATAGCCCAAAAAGACACATTTGATCGCACGAGCAGAGAGCTTGTCGAGCCCTGGAGACATGTCGTGAACAAAACAAACACAACCAAAGACTCGAGGAGAAGTGTGAAAGAGAGGATCTTTGGGAAAGAGAATGGAGAAAGGGACTTTATTATTGAGAGAGGAGGAGGGCATCCTATTAATAAAAAAACATGCAGTTAAGATGGCATCCCCCAGTGATGAACAGGAATATGAGCACCAAGCAAAAGGGTATGAGCCGTTTCAACCAAGTGTCTATTTTTTCTTTCGCTATACCATTTTGCTGGGGTGTATGAGAACAAGTGGACTGATGCAAAATACCATGGGAGCTAGGAAGTGACAAAAAAGTTGATGAGAAATACTCTTTAGCATTATCACTTCTTAAGACTTTAATTACTTGACCAAATTGGTTCTTGATTTCATTCAAAAAGGATGTGAAAATAGGTAACAATTCAGAGCGATCTTTCATTAGATAAACCCAAGTACATCTAGAATACTCATCAATAAAAGTAACAAAATACCTAAAACCAAAAGAAGAGACGCGACTAGGTCCCCAGACATCAGAATGAATAATAGAAAAACTAGAAGTACACATTGAGTGGGACTTTTTAGGAAAGACAAATTTGACATGTTTTCCTAGTTGACAAGACTCGCATTTTAATGTCTGAAGACTACTAAGTTCAGGGCACATCTTTTTTAACTTTGACAAGTGAGGATGACCAAACCAATCATGTAACACTTTAGGAGGAAGAGCAGCAACACAGGATACCCGTGGACGAGATCCAAAATGGTATAAACCTCCAGCTTCATATCCTTCTCCAATCTGTCTCCCCGAGCCACGCTCCTGTATGACAAAAGATTTTGAATCAAAGGTTATTGAACAATGTAACATCTTGGTTAACTGACTTAAGGAAATTAAATTGAATGGATAGTGAGGGACAAAAAGAATAGATTTCAGAGTGAGAGAGGGAGACAGGGAGACTTGACCGACTCCTTTTGAACAAGTTTTAGAGCCATTGGCCAGGGTAATGAAATGGGGTTTTTCTTGGAGGGAAAGGGTTGAGAACAATGAGGTATTACCAGAAATGTGATCAGAAGCACCCGAGTCAATTACCCATGAATTTGGACCTTCCATGGATTGAGAAATGTAAGCTGTGGACATACTTGGGGACTGAGATGATTGCGCCAAGCTGTTAGACTTTAATCGTAGATACTCTTGATACTCTTCCTCAGTGAACTTGGAGTTGGAAGAGGAAGTTTCAGCCTTAGAGATATTGGCTGTTTTTGAAGGGAAGCCATGCAAGGAGTAGCAATTTTCTTGGGTGTGACCCACCCTCTTACAGTATGTGCACTGTGGACGTCCCCGACCTCCACGTCCTCCTCCTCTAGTGCCACGTCCTCCTCTTCCTCGTGTGGCAACCGTGACAGATGGTTCCGGTGTTTCATGAGCTTCCTGAGATTGAGGCACTGGAACACGAAGAAGATGTGTGGTCAAGTCTTCCAAGGTTGGGACCTCATGGCTTGTTAGAAGTTGATCTCTGATGTGATTCAAGTCTGGATGCAAAGCACGGAGGATCATCACCATATAATACTTATCAAGCTTCTTCTTGATGTCTTCTGAGGATTCCTCTTCCAAGAACATTCTCAACTCTTCCACAGCTGCTTGGGCTTTAGTCATGAAGGAGACCATATCATGATCTGTCATTTTGAGACTTGCAAGCTTGTTTGCTGTATCATAGAGACGTTGAATATCATTAGCATAAATGCTTCGAGCTTTCTTCCAAAACGAGTGACATGTTTTGAAGGCTCTAAGAGGTATTAAAATTCGTGGTTCCACTGACTGCCACAATAAGGCACACAACTGGAAATCTGCTAGTTTCCATTTTTCAGCTTTTTCTGAAGGTACTTGGCTTCCATCCTGCTCAAGGTGATCAAAATGACCTTGACCGAGGAACCACATTTCCACAGCCGCAGACCAAGACAGATAATTTTTCCCGTTTAATTTTTCCGAAGTAATCAAAGGACTTCCAGATAGGGAAAGAACACTTCCAGACACCATTCTGGATAAAAAAAATTGGAGAAGGAAGGCGTGACAGTGAGGAATAGGAAAACGTGACAGTGAGCAACCAAACAACTCTCGGTTTCTTCAAGAGGAGCTTCAAAACTTCACGGAAACCAGGTTTTGAGGGTCAGAACAGAGAGAGGAGGCTCAGGCGACGACTATGGAGGTGTCGCGGTGAAGTTCCGGTGAGCAGAGGGCGGCGCGTGGATGGCACGCGCCTGTTCGCAGCGCACAAAGAGGCTGCGCGTGGCGGAGCGTCGACGAGATTCAGGCGAACCCACTGGTGGGGTTGGCTGTCGCGTGAAGAGGCGAGCCAGATCCAGTGGTCGCCGGACGGAACTGTGACGGCGGCCGGCGGCGGACGGCGGTGAATGGCGTTGGACAGCAGCGGACAGATGCGAGATGGCGGACAACCAAGTTCAGACCTTCAAACTGCAGTTGACAGCTGCAACTAATGGCGAGACAGCCGCGGACGACGGCGAACGACACCGGACAGGTGCGAACAGCAGTGACAGTGCTGATTGACAACCGAGGATGGAAACCAGAGCAGGATGAACCTGCTCTGATACCAACTTGAGATTAAAACTGATAAAAATATAATCTTGAGGGCTTGAAAGACCCTTCTCATGTTCTCTTATTTATATATGAAAAGATTTGATACAAAGAGAGATGGAAGATGAAAGGATTGTCCTAGACTGCTAGGAACAATCATTATAGATAAATCAACACACAACTCCCTACTTTTAGGCTCTACTAGCTATACTAATCATAGGTAGACTTAATTATTCTAACAGATACGATCCTGTCCAAGAAAAAGTTTGGGGAATAAACAATGTGGAATAAAACAGAGATGGGGTCGGGGACGCCACAATCTAGTAGATTGATAAATCAAATGAAGATTCGCCACAAAGATGTTAATCTTTGATAAGAATTAAAGTTCTAATCTAAGAACCAAGAGAATCTTCTCTCAAAGAATACATATGCATATAATATAATTCAAGTGTTTACATCAACTTTTAGTATCTCTATATATAGGTATATAAGTTTAAAAATACCTAGAAATCCTAAAATAAAGCCCAAAGCCCAAAACACAAAAATAACAGAAAATGAAAATTACAATCATAGACTTTCACCTAGAGAAGCCCACTCGCGTAGCAAACACTAATTGGGTCGCCCAACAAATTTAACATTTTGTAAAATTAAAATAAAATTAAAATTTATTTAATTTCTTAAATTATTCTCTAATTGTGTTCATGATCTATGTGTTCTTTATGTTTCCTCCTTCATGGAATATTATAAGATTCATGGAGACGTGTTTTGATCTTTGACCTTGTCATAGATCCTTTAAAATGTTCTTCCTCAAGTTCTTCTCATACTTCTCATATATGTTTAGGAGATAGTACTTTATCATACCCTTCTTAAAGAGAATTTGTACCACTTAAAGATTCCTTATCACATAAAGTGTGGCCTAGGGCCAAATAACAAACGGAAGTGTAGAACTAACAGCGCAAACCTATTACTAAGCATATCAACCTTTGGCTGGGGTTGTCTGTGTACTGGGCTGACAGCCCAACAGAATGCTATTGCAGTTTTATTTTATCATAATTGTAAAAGTGCAACATGTTGCTTTAAAGAATGGAAATTCTATTTATGTTTTCAACTAATTCTTTATTTTGTTAGGGATGCTTCACTGAGAGATCTGAGAGCTAGTTCTGGTGATATTGTGAGGATTGGGAACAGTAATGAAATGATAAACTCTGTGGTTCACCGAGACAAAGAGACTGACACTAACCATCAGAATAAAAAAGATAATATTAGTAGTGACGCACCACATTTTCAGAGTGGAGTTCTTCGTACCAACTGCATTGACTGCTTGGACCGTACAAATGTTGCCCAGTATGCATATGGTCTTCAAGCTTTAGGACGCCAGCTCCATGTAATGGGTTTGACTGATGTGCCCAAAGTGGATCCTGATAGTAGTATCGCTGCAGCTCTAATGGATATGTATCAAAGCATGGGGGATGCTCTTGCTCAGCAGTATGGTGGTTCAGCAGCTCACAATACTGTATGACATTTTATGAGATTCTCCTTCACAAATATCTAGTCTCCGTCTTCTTCTGCTGTTTGCTATAATGCATGTGTATATATTTTGGTGAATGACAGGTGTTTCCGGAGAGGCAGGGAAAGTGGAAAGCAACAACACAATCAAGAGAGTTTTTGAAGTCCATAAAACGATATTATAGCAATGCTTACACAGATGGTGAAAAGCAAGATGCAATAAACTTGTATTATTCCTCTGTCCCTTGGTTAATCTAGTGTTGAATAAATAATTAATATTTTAAATATTTAATATATTGTTCTTTTTCCAGATTTTTAGGTTACTTCCAACCACATGAAGGGAAACCTGCTCTGTGGGAGCTGGATTCAGATTATTATCTCCATGTATCTGGGGTTGGGGATGATCTAATTCCTGAGAAGTGGTGAGTCATCCTAGTTAAATTGGCTGATATTAAAATCCATCAGTGACATGCACATGCTTCTATGATATTTAGAATTGATTTTCTCATTTCTTTTGTATGTAAATACAGTTTCTATTGTTTATTTTCCCTATCAGTTCAAATTTTCTTCCTGAATTTTTCAGTTTTGAACCGAATCCTAAGCCTTCTGAAAGTGGTGAAATAGTATTCACCCCAATACCAGCTTGCAGAGAAGACTTTTTACGGATAAAGTTGACATCGTTTGACAAGTTAATTGAGAAGACCTGCAGTACAATTAAAAATGTAAGACTATGCTCTGAACCTGATCAGAGACCAGGTGGGAGTTCTGGAAACAGTGGAGTGTCACCTGATGCAGCGTAATTTCTCTTATTCCGAGTCACTGTTTAATGATTTTTATTTCTCGTTTATTGTACTTTTTATAGATGCTGCCCTTTTCTCGTCATTTTCTGACATGCATATGTAAATATTGGAATTTTTCTTGCCATTCCACTTAAAGAACTGTTCCTGTAGCTTTGGTTCTTACTATAAGACAAAAGTAGCTGATTTTGTCTCTCCCTGCTTCTTAGTACTTACTTGACCGGTTTTATCATTTCAAAAATAATGTTAGGACTGGAAATGTGGGCTTACATTTTGAAACTAGGCCCAGGATTTGGAGAGTGCAGGAGAGGAGAAACAAGGGTGTGAATAAAAATGCTGATGTGGCAAAGGGTGTAACAAAATTAGTTAAGGAGTGAGAAGTAGTTGGAATATAGAGGGGAGGAGAATGAGAAGAGAGGATACGAAAATATATTGTGGAATTCTGTTATGGCTTGGAGGTGCTAACTTGTCTAGAGGATGCGGCAGTAGAAATCACCATCCTACTGTATTTTCTGTTTCACTTTGGAAATAATCCATATATTCTCTCATTTTCCCTGTTTCTTCTTCTACTTTTTGGGTCTCTGACATAATTGGTCCGCATGCCATATTGTCCTGTGCTTTTTAGCTTCTGTCCCTTCAACTAATTTTCTATCAATGCTCAGGAATCTAATTGAGATAGTTTTGTTTGATTGGTTTATGAATGCCTATTACATTTTGCGATTATGAATGAATAATTCACCGCATGTTTAGTTCAGATTCTAACTAACACAAGCAGCAAAATGTCGGATTCCTTTCAATCAACTCCCTCTGATGTCAAACAACATCAAATAGAAGCAATCCATTAATCCACTTGATAATTTTGGTAGATTAATTAGAAGACAATCTCTCTTGAAAGTAAGATTAGAATCACCATTTCTAGATGAATGTAAATTCTGTTTAACTTAGTTGTCATGTAAGCCATTCCTTCCACCCTAACCATGTACATCATTTTGTATGGAAATAGTGGGTAGAATTTATGACTAGTTGAGATGCAAAAGCTATTCAGTGATCTAAGTAACTTGAGGTAATTTTGTCGAGAAAATGATTGTTTGTTAATCCCCAGTGAGATACAGCTAAAAAGCCCGAATTGGCTTTTTGGCCAGAGAAAGTACGAAGAGGGTTCCTCTGCTGCAAAAGTAGCTTCTCATGAAACTGACGTTGAAGGATCTCATGCTAATGGATTTTGTGACTTGAATTGGCTTTCTTCTGGCAGTGATATGAATGAAGAGGATGTTTTCCAAAGGTATATATCTTAAAAGTTCATTATCCTTGTGTGACTTCATTGCACCTTCCATTTTTCCTTTGATGATCAGTATCCCATTTGATTATTTTTCTGTTGGCTAACGTTTGCACTGTAGGTCGCTATAAAACTCATTTGTATGTTTACATTGTGCGTTGTGATTTTTTTAGCTCTAGACAGAGCTGCCGTGCTGATAATGGGGAACAGGCTTGGTGCATTTGAATTTGATCCGTTAAGTTCAGCTGGTGCTCTTAATATTTTAAGTGACCACGAATAATTCTAAACTTGTTTATTTTCTACAATTAAGAAGTAAATTCATGCTACAGTTGGTTTAAATTATAATGAATGAAGGATTTCTTTGAAAAATTTATGAACTGCTTGTCTAGGATCTTCTGTATTCAAAACTACCTGAAATCCCATTCTTCATTGGTTGGGAATCCAGTGTTGTCTCTTCGGGCATATTAACACTGTAGACAGTCCCACATTCTTTGTTCTCACTTGATGCCTTCAGTTTGTTCTGTTTACAGATAATGCTCTTTTTATACTTTTAATCTGGTAGGTACCTTGCAATGACCTCAGCAAATGAGGCGAATGGGTGGTATGGAGGTAGTCTCCTCGGCGATCAAGATGAAAGCAGTGAGATATATAAACATTATGCCGAGCTATGTCAGGTATGTGCTTTAACCGTGAGATATATAAACATGCCCACACAACTAGTACTTTGTATCTTGACTTATGATATGAAATACTTCTCATTGCTTGCTTAAAACAAAGCGCTGTCACAGAGGTACAAATCTCTCCTTTAGTTTAAGTACATGCTGGGTTGATTGGCATGTTATATTTTTAGTAAGAAATGACAAATAAATATGTAATGAAGCAGATAAAATAGCATCTTTATTAGGATGTAATATGCATGTTTACTGTCCTTGGCATGCATGCAGGGACCTGCCTTGGAACTTTTCCAAAATGACTCTGAGAGGGAGCAACACTACGCAGCTGCTTTAAGCACGAGTTCATATGAAATTGTTAATGATACTAGCGTTGCGACAGAAATGGAAGCAGCTCTAAAGGAGTATGACCAAGTTGGTGCTGACCTTGGGATCATTCCCAGATCTTGTAAATTCTTTGCTGATGATCCGAGTTGGCTTACAAGATGGTTAACTGGGGAAGAAAAACTACAAAGGATATGATGGGTTATTATTTTGATATGTATAATTTGAACATTTGTTTCTGTACTATTTTAACTCGTAGTTCCTTATACAAAAGACGTTGTCAGTTTTCTTATCATCTGGTCAGGCCTTTAGAGAAATGAATTCATTTCATTTCTATACCTAATCAGCATAACCACAGGATAAATAAAGACGTAAAAATGTTCCCTTAAAGCAGAGTTATGATCATCAGATCAATGTGGAATGAGAAGAAAAATAAAGCATGCATGCATAAAAGCGCAGAACAGTTAAATGGTGAGAAACTAGAGCAAAGTATCATAAGCGGCTTTTACTCTACCACATTTCACTTAGTGATAATTCACACGACTCTCCATTGCCAGAACCCTTAACCGGTCAAAACCCTCCACAGATAGCCCTTTCAAATACAATTTATACATCCAAGCACTCGGGAAATCCACCCTCAAAAGCTAGCTATTAAGGAAACGAACGGAGTATCTCATATTGCTTAATGTTGGACTTAGGAAAACAATAGAAATTTTGAATATTCTTCCTCTTTTAAAATTATACCAAAAAAGCAATTTATAGAATGGTCTAGCATGGTCTCTAATGAGTATTTTCTGATTGTGGAAGGAACTGCAACCATCATCCATCCAATCAACCACTGTTGCTTTGCAGTTGACTAGTCATTCAAACTGTTAAACTATAGGAAACAGAGAGACATTTAGTTGAAATGTGTTTATGAGACAACACAAGTGTTTTATTTGTATTAAGAAAACGGAAACAGGACAATAAATAAATAGAAGAGCTTTGACATCCTCTGCT
This sequence comes from Vigna mungo, assembly GCA_036885675.1. Classification (NCBI taxonomy): domain Eukaryota; kingdom Viridiplantae; phylum Streptophyta; class Magnoliopsida; order Fabales; family Fabaceae; genus Vigna; species Vigna mungo. Next base: position 10,635,592 of record CP144694.1, on the reverse strand, counting down.
AACAAAGATATGAAATTGGAACAAAAATGTCCCCAATAATACATATATAACCCAATTTTTCCTTATTATAAAGGATTTGGACTTTATTTCTATAATTATAAAATAATCCTTATAGAAATTTGCTTTAGAAAAAAGTTGACTAGTTGGGAAATTTTACAATGTTAGTTCTACCATTAATCATCACAGAGAAAGAGAAGAATAATATTATATTAATATATAATTTGAAAAAAATTAATCATATATAGCTAGAAATTTAACAAAACATCTCTAAAGATGAAATTAAAATATAATCACAAAAACACAGAGAACACTTATCTAATTTAAATTATCATAGTGATTCATGACATTTGAATCAACTGTGAAATAAAAAAAACATGAATAAAATATAAAAATAAGAGCTTACCGTGTCCTTGGAAAATGTCTAGATCGTCTACACTGAAGTCTAGTAATCAATTACAGGGGTCTTGTAATCGATTACAAGAAAAATGGTCATTTGTACAAAAACTTGAACTATACTCTCCACCTGGATGAACAACGCTCTCCAACTTTGTTTTTCTGACCTTTGCTGCTTGTTTTGTTCTTAACTTTCTCCACCGAACTCCAAATGAGTTTATTCTTGTTTTGTTGGAATCTAGACTCAAAGAGCTTTAAAATGACTACTAACTCATATTTTTTAGACCGCTGTACTCGATGTAGTTAATTTCCAAAAAAAAACAATTTTCTAAGCTTCCTAAATAAGTTATTGTTTCATGTTTCTTATTTTAGATAGGTGGGTGAGTTTAATGGTCATGGGTGGTGTTTAGTGCACCAATGAACACATTAGGCAATTGAATGATTGGGTAAAAAGATCATTTAGGTGCTTTCATGTAAGTTAGATGAGTTCTATAAGCATTGCTGGTCATTTTCTGCCCTGGTAATCGATTACAGGGGTCTTGTAATCGATTACAAGAAGAAAAATAGTCATTTGTACAAAAACGTGAACTGTACCCCCCACCTGGATGAACAACGCTCCCCAACTTTGTTTTTCTGACCTTTGCTGCTTGTTTTGTTCTTAACTTTCTCCACCGAACTCCAAATGAGTTTATTCTTGTTTTGTTGGAATCTAGAGTGAACGAGCTTTCAAATGACTACTAACTCATAATTTTTAGACCGTTGTACTCGATGCAGTTCATTTCCAAAAAAAAAACGTTTTTTTAAGCTTCTTAAATGAGTTATTGTTTCATGTTTCTTATTTTAGATAGGTGAGTGAGTTTAGTGGTCATGGATGGTGTTTATTGCACCAATGAACACAATAGGCCATTGATTTCATAAAAAAATGTGTATTTACAAGGTGGTTTACTCTAATTGAGTTGATGTACATGGCCATTGTTTCCTTTTTGAAAGCCTAGTAAAGAGTTCAAAATATAAATCAAAATTCGGTTGATTGGAAACTCAATTCCAATATACTTTTCCTATAAATGCTTAAAGAGTAAAAGTTTTTATAAAAAAATATTAAAATATATAATTCTAATATAAGATTATAAAATAAAATTAAATTATAAATACTTAAAAAAATAAAAGTCTTTATAAAAAATAATATTAAAATATAAAATTCTATCTAACATTATAGAAAAATATAAATATAAATGTTTAAAAAATAAAAGACTTTATAAAAAAATATTAAAACATAAAAAATAAACTTAAGATTATAAAAAAAATATTAAAATAGTTCAGAATTCGGTTTTTTTAGAAACCGCATTCTAAGTTAAGATTATCAAAAATAAAAAATAAAAATAGGTTAGAATTCGGTTACCCGAAAACCGAATTCTAACTTTAAATAAAAAGCGTGCTAATTTGATAAATATATTGCAGAGTGCGCTATCCTCGTGATTATAAACGCGTTCCGTGCTATGTCAGAAAAACAATCCGAAGAACTCCACTCTAAAAATGTGGTGCGTCACTACTAATATTATCTTTTTTATTCTGATGGTTAGTGTCAGTCTCTTTGTCTCGGTGAACCACAGAGTTTATCATTTCATTAGTGTTCCCAATCCTCACAATATCCCCAGAACTTGCTCTCAGATCTCTCAGTGAAGCATCCCTAACAAAATAAAGAATTAGTTGAAAACATAAATAGAACTTCCATTCTTTAAAGCAACATGTTGCACTTTTACAATTATGATAAAATAAAACTGCAATAGCATTCTGTTGGGCTGTCAGCCCAGTACACAGACAACTCCAGCCAAAGGTTGATATGCTTAGTAATAGGTTTGCGCTGTTAGTTCTACAATTCCATTTGTTATTTGGCCTTAGGCGACACTTTATGTGATGGCATACCCCTTGCCATAACCTAGCACATTAATGAAGTGTTGGAGGCATCTACGGAAAATGAGTCTAGACTCTTTCTCTTGGGCCATCTTAAGTCATCAAGAAGATTTAGTAGAGTAAGAATAATTTTAGGCCTTGTATTTTGGGCCAAGTAGTCTAGACTTTATTTGGGCTTTGTATTATGGGCCAAGTAGTCTAGATTTTATTTGGGCTTGGTATTATGGGCCTAGTAGTGTAGGATTTCAATTGGGCCTTGTATTTTGGGCCAAGTAGAATAAGATTTTGACCAAACAAATCAACAAAGGGTTAAGACCCAAAGTTGACTATGCTTGGACCTCCAAAATGGGTATGTTGACCAAGGGGTCAACATTTTGGCTAAGCTTGGAGAACAAGGGAGAGGAATTTCGTCCTAGACATGTGGAAGCTTCCCATTGGAGAGTTTTCCTCCTAGTTAGTGGCCATGTGTCACTCTAGGAATGGAGAGTTTTTGCATAGGTAGTGGCCACATGTCACTCTCTCATTTGAGAGGATTTTTGCCACTTGTCTCCCTCCTATTGGAGAGGATTTCTCCTTGCTCTCCAAGACAACCAAGGTGACTCTTTTAGGTTAAAGTTTCAGCCCATTTTGAGAGACCTTAGCCTATAAATAGAGGTGCTCTCCATCATGTAATCACCTTTGATTTAGAGTAAAGTTATGCTGCCATTTTTGTGCCATACTACTCTTTTAAGGTCACACTAGGCTAGAGCAACCCAAGTGGCCTCCTCTAGCCACCTTCCTCCAAGAGTTGGCCCAACTTCTCTTAGAGAACCACCAAATACACCTTCCATCATCATACAACTCATCAAAACCTTGAGCTATCAACACCTTTCACCACCACTAAATTCCGCAATCTTCATCCATGAACTTATGGCTTGATTTGCTTCTAGACTTGGCTTATCCTAGCTAGAGCATTTGCCATCATTATGTGATAAAGAATCTTTAAGTGGTACAAATTTGAGGACAAATTCTCTTTAAGAAGAAGGGTATGATAAAGTATTATCTCTTAAACATATATGAGAAGAACTTGAGGAACAACATTTTAAAAGATCTATGGCAAGGTCAAAGATCAAAACACGTCTCCATGAATCTTATAATATTCCATGAAGGAGGAAACATAAAGAACACGAAGATCATGAACACAATTAGAGAATAATTTAGAAAATTAAATAAATTAATAATTTAGGAAATCAATCTCTCCATAGTCAATTACAAATTAAATTTTAATAATGGATGATAATAGAATACTCTACTTCGAAAAAGTAATAATATTTTTAATTTATTTTATTAAAAACATCAACTAACCAATTAAAATTTTTATAAAAATATTTATTTAAAAAAAAATAAGTTAGAAAAAATGGCAGGCGTAAAACCACCATTTTGCAGATCAAAACGGGTCACAACCTTAAACCTTTCCTACTCCGTTCGTTATTCTTAAACAAACTGGTCAGTTTTGATGGTATGATTTTCAATTAAAAGTGAACATAAATTTGTATAAAAATGTTTGATAATATTTTTAGTGAAAGTGTAAGGCCTTGTAAAAATATAACCAAAAATTTTGTACATGTGGCAACATAGGATAGGTTGGGTAATATTAGTAAAGTGAAAACACTTAACCTCATTAAGCCCATAGCTAAATTGTGTTTCTGCAGAACATTTCCCCTTTTCTTTCAAACACTTTCTCCTTTTCTTCTTTGCCTTACCACTCCTTCCATCTCAACTCAAAATCTAACCGTTGGTTTCTCGAATTGAAGCTACCTAGACATTCAGGACTTCAAGAGGAACGTTTCTACTGATCGAATCTCCGTTTCCTCCAACCGGTAAGAAAACCCCTTTTTCTCGTTTGCCCTAAGGTAGTAAGCATGCGATTCCTTGTTGCATGCAACCCATTTCGTTTTCTTCCATTATCTAGTTTCTATTTGGTTCTAAAATTCGTTTTCCATCATCAATTGATGATTTATAGGTGATTCTCACACTTTGGGATTGCAAGCAAGTGGGTTAAGGTTCTTTCTTGAGCTTGGTTGTCTACACTAGAGGTAAGGGGAGCTAGTTCTACTTTCCATTTTAGTTGTGTGATGTGAATGCATGATAATTTTGAAGTGGTATGTTGTTGGAAGCATGAAATTGGTTATATTGACTTGAAATGCATGTATGGAAATGTATGTGTTGTGTGAAATTGGTGATTGATGGCTATGAACTGTTTGGAATGATTTAGAATGATGAATTATGTATGTTGGAACTGTTTTGGTATGAAAAATCTGTTGTGGTACGGTTAGGAAGGAAAGTCAAGTGTTTTAGGGTCAATTTTAGGTCATTTTAGAGGAAGCGAGGTAGTGATTTTGAGCAAATGAGGTCTGTCACATTTTTGGACTGTTGGGACAGTTTCACCCACTGTATTGTGACTTGTTTGAGTCACTAAATTGGCCAAAATAGGTGCAAAGTGGTAAGATTGGGTTTTGGGTCCCTAAGTTGGGAAAATTGGTGTTTTAGAATTAGAAAGGAGCTTAAATCATTTTAGAAATGCAATGGGGATGTTTAGAATCATTTGGATAGGTTTAATTATGTCTAAAACAAGAATTAAAGGTGTTAGAAGTTGGTAAAAATTGTTAGAAATGGTCATAGAGGGTGCTGTCCAGATTCTGCAGAATTCTGTATAATTTGGCCGTTCGGTCTTGTGCTCTCGGTCAGAGAAGGATGGGTCCTTCTCATGACCGTTCGGTCTTACTGGTCTCGGTCAGAGAAGGATGGGCCCTTTTCATGACCGTTCGGTCTTGTGGGTCTCGGCCAGAGAAGGATTGGTCCTTCTCATAACCGTTGGCTCTTTGTGTCCTCATTCAGAAAGGAATTGGTTCTTCTTGAGTTTGGCTAAGTTTTAGCTATTCGGTCTTAGATGCTCTCGGCCATGTATTGACCTCGGTCTAGTATTGTCCTCAGTCTCGTATTGCTCTCGACCTTGTGGGTCTCGGTCAGAGAAGGGTTGGTCCTTCTCATGACCGTTCGGTCTTGTAGGTCTCGGTCAGAGAAGGATTGGACCTTCTCATGACCGTTCGGTCTAGTGAGTCTCGGTCAGAGAAGGGGTGGGTCCTTCTCATGACCTGTTCGGTCTAGTGAGTCTTGGTCAGAGAAGGGTTGGGTCCTTCTCATGACCGTTTGGTCTGGTGGGTCTCGGTTAGAGAAGGGGTAGTCCTTCTCTTGTCTGTGCGGTCTATTAAAGGGTGCTCGGTCCTGACACTCAGTCCTTTCCCAGTGTTTGGCCAATGCACTAAGTGCTTGGCCCATGCTCACAATGTTTCGGTTCGGGTTTTCCAATTAATTGCTTTTGGTGAATTAAAGGTTTGTTTGACTTTTATTTCAAAGTAAGAATGGTTGAAGTTGTATGATGTGCGTATGATTAATATGACATTGGAGGTATATCATGTGATTAAAGTGGTTGGATTGGTTATGAAATTACGATCTCTCGGTGAGGTCGATTAGTGTATTGAATGAATGTGAGAGGCTTCCATATGGGGGGTTATCCTTAACACTCCAACGGTTTTCCATTCTCACTTAGAGAGGATTGACACATGTGGTGGGAGTAGTGGGAGGTCCTAGGGTAGGCACTATCACTGGAGGTCTACACCGCGGTAACGGACTAGCCTTGTGTATGGTCGGGTGGAACCCCTCGGCAATGGCTTTACAAAGCAGTAAGGGCCATCACAAGTGCACAACCCGCCCCAGCTCTACATTCATTCTATGTTCGGACGTGTCTTGGAGTCTTAACATGATATGATGCTTGCTTTAATGAGTTTTGTGAAATAAATGTTTATGTTTATGATGACTTACATGTTTAAGTGTGTATGAACGTTCTTGCAATGAATTGTATGATTGTTTGAGACCTAGCTTACCCTTGCATTTGTATGTGTTGTATGTGTTTGCCCTCCCTCCTTGCGATGGTCATCCAATCCTTTGGGTGTGAGCAGTAGGTGACGATGTACCCTCAGAGCAGGCATTGGAGACTGAGGAAGACCCAACCCCTAGTGCTTAGGATTTATATTAGCTCCTAGTTAAATGATTTTTATTTTGGAAGACTCCTAACACTTATTTATTATGATCTATATTTTGGAAAACACTCTTTAGGACTCTTTAAAGTTTAGTTAGCTTTGTATTTTGGAGAATTTTGTAAACTTGTACTCAAGTTATGATTCGTTTTAATTTCCTCTATATTTTGGATGACTGTATATATTTAATACTATTGTCTCTATTTCTCAACTGCTTTCACATATTATAATAGTTGAATCCTATTATATTATATGTGTATATGATATTTTGGGATGTCATTTTAACAGAAAAAGAAAGAACATAGAGTATATACATTTTCCGTATCTCTGGAAAAGAATTCTCTTAAATATTTGTTATGAAAAAATTTAAATTCATATAACTATTCTTCAATTGCCATACAAATTGATACACCACATGCATCAGTTCCAAATACGTGCAGAAAATATATAATAACAAACAAATTTACCTAATTAACTAAGGAAATCAAATAATAATAACGTTTTTATCTTTTATCACCCATTTAAATTTATTCCATTTATTTAACTTTTAATCCACCTGTTGTTTTCTCTTGCTTTGGATTACTCCTTCATATTAAACCATCATTATTTCTGAAAATAATCACTTTTCATAGCTAAATTTCATTTTATTAGTAAGAAACATGATTAGAAATATTTATATAAATTTTTTAGAAATCTACAAACAAAACGTTATTTTAAGTTTAAATATATTTCCACTTTTTGTAAAAATTAGTAGGTTTAGAGTTTGGCATCTATAATTTTCTTTTCAATCTTATAAAATTTAGGGTTAAATATGTTTTTAGTCCCTATACTTTAGGGTGATTTTGGTTTTAGTCCATTTTCAAACTAAGGTACAATTTAGTCCTTCAACTTTAGAAAATTCTGGTTTTAGTCCTTTTTACCAAATTCTTTTAACTTTATTTGTTGTTTCAAGCACATTTCATTATAGCATTTGGATTGTTACACTGTTTAACACATTTTTGTTTCAATGTTAACTGAGAAACGCGTTTGAAACAACAAATAAAGTTAAAAAAATTTGGTAAAAATGACTAAAACCAGAGTTTCTAAAATTGAAGGACTAAATTGTACCTTAGTTTGAAAATGGACTAAAACCAAAATCGTCCCAAAGTATAGGGACTAAAAACATATTTAAATTTAAAATAATCTTTTAATCCTTTTAAAAACTAAAGATTTTTTTATTCCATTTAAAGTATTTTTTTATTTTCGTATTCTTCAAAATTTTAAATCATCACTTTTAGTCTCTACTATTTTTCTTGATATAGTTTAATAATATTAATTTACAAATTTAAAAAAAAAATTCAGAACGTATTTTACCATTTGAATTTTCGTTAAACATTTTGTTCAACACATAAAAAGTTAATTAGTATATAATATTAGAAGTTAAAATCGGTACCTTTTAATTTCATAAGAAAAAAAACAATTTTTTTTTCATAAACCAAAATAAAACTAGATATGCATTTTATAAACAATAAAAATTAATAAAATAGTACGATATTCTTTTTCTGTTAATTTTTTTTATTCAAAAAATTTACATTTTTCACTCCAATTAATTTTAAGAGAATGTTGATTAAAATTCATTTCTAAGAAAATGATTTTCTAAAACTACCAATTCTTAAAAGATAAACCAAATAAGAAAAGGCCCACATTCTTAACTTCAATTCCCTTGAAAAATCAAACACTTTCTTTCTATCAAACTTCTTTTATTGAATTTTTGTAATAAATGGATTATACAAATATGCAAATTGTGAGCTAAAACCTTGGCCAATAATTAACATATAGAATAGAAAATTTAGCTAAATCTTAGGGTGTTGAAGGACAATTTATTGCTTCATATTACTTGTGGATCCAAACTCATTTGAAACATTTCTTCTTCCAAAATTATTTGTAATGGGAAAAAGAGTTTGGTTGGTTAGGTTGTAGGTCATTTCACAACTTAAGCAATAATTGATTTCTAGTGTGATAATTTTTTTTCATTTAAAAAAAAAATAATAACCATAATATTTATGTTGCAATTATAGTATCATGTGTTGGATATGGACATCCATAACCGTATATCTCATTCATTAATTAATGAAGAGTGAATCAACCATTCATGGGATTCTAGTAGCTTTAATAAATTACTAAGATGCAACAATGATGTTAATCATGTAAAGATGTACTTCTGCTTTGTTTTCTAATCACTTTTTTCTTTGCTTTTCTACTCAAGAAGATCATGAAGAAGGCTAAAACAAAGCTTACTGAAAACTCTATCTTTAGTATATAGAACAATTGAATAAAACTCCATAGTAATACAATTATACAACCCATCCAAAGGACAAGAAAATTTCTCTTTTTTGGGAACACAAACAAAAGCATCAACATCCCTTTTGACTATTTTGTTGGCATTATTAGCTCAATTCTTAAATGCAATGAAAAGTGATAATACTATTTAGTAAAGCATGAATTTCTTTCAAGTACAAAAAGTAATAACAATATTTGTATAAATGTTAGTAGATATTATATTATAGGTTTAATAGTACTTTTATCCTATATTTGATAGTAATGGTTTCATATTTTTCTTTTATGTAGAATTTGCTAATACAACCATTCACTCTTTTTACTTGTTTATTGTTTAATTACAGAAACAAAATAAAAGGAATGATATTAACACTGATCTAACACAAGAAATTACATTGATATTCAGATAAATTTATTACAAATATTCTTAATACAAACTATGTTGCTATCTATGTCAAGGTGGACACAAAGCTACTACTACATATATAAATAAAGGGAAAAAAAGGTGGGAACCACAATGTTGCATCTTGTTACCACAAACTGTGGTTTGCCCCCACATGTCCCCAATGTGTATGAAGAAATTAGGGTTGATTGGTCCTTAGTCAAGGTGACATATCACATTTCCAAAAGCACATATCAATTTGACCAAGTTTTGCAATTTCATAACTGTAATTGTGGTCTTTTTGAGGGATAAGAAATGCAAACAATGTTTAATTTGTTATGAACTAGATAGTGATGTATGAGCAATGAATTAGTACACCCTCCCTCACCTAACTTCCAACCACCAGCTCCACCAGCTATTCTCTATCAGTCACAAATTAAAAATTGCAATGGTGGTTGATTATCTAATTCTCTCACTGATAAACGTGCAGTGTCAGAATCCTCTGAAATGAGGGAACAATAATGAGTTGCTTTCACTGTAAGTAGCATAACTGAAAACTAACATTTCACCAAATCAACAAGATTACAACTGGGAAAGTATGGTCTCTCAAGATAAATGAACTGCAAAATTTTCTCTTAAGTAAACAAAAGGGCATACTCAGAATGAAATGTTGTTGCTTAGAGATCTAACCATAACAAACAATGTAACTTGTTCTTGGTGAGATTTTGAAAATCTGCCACCAAATGATCCCACTTCCTGGCCTACATAATTATTCAGATTCCTTTGCACTTTTGCATGTTCAACTCTATGGTCATGACATGGAATTTGATTGGGTCACTGTGTATAAAGACTATTTCTCAGCAGATTGTGGTTATCCACAACAGCAAAACTCACATTCTGGCTACAAATTCTTGGACAGCAGCAGAACATTCTTGACAGTAAAAGAATCTGAGTAATTTCCCTTCAAATGTCTGCAATTAGTATCAGGATGAGTGGCATTGTCCATGTCACAAGCTCACTTGTTTTTATCAAGCATAGTCTCAGGAATCGCAAAATCAATTCAGTAACTGGGAGCCAGATCTGAGATTTGGAGTTCAGAATTTGGTAGCTTTAGTTTCAAGCTATGATTCTTCATGTGACTTTAATCCTTAACATCAACATCAACTGTTCTGAAGTCTTTGTTTGGTAGTCAATTGCACATTTTGTAAGCAGACTACTTACTTTTTTTTTTCTTCCTAATTTCTCATATATATATATATAATAAATGTTATATTGTCTCCAACCACATCATTGTTAATGATGAGCTTGAAGAATTTAAAGCGTGCAGTATCACTGCTGCCAGAGTGGCCAATACTACACAAAATAATCACAAAGAGCCCCCCATGTATTTTAGAACATAATTTCTTCAAGTTTCTTGAGGACTTGTTTTATGTTAGGTCTAACTGAGGGTGAAGGGGAGCAACAAGCCATAGCAAGTTGAAAAACTTTGAGGATGAATTCTTCTGTGACTGGAACACTATCCTCTCTGCTGTTTCTGAGAAGAATGGCAGGGTGGTATAGATCAGCAATTCTGTGTCCAAGGACTGCATTTCTCATGAAATTTGGCAAATAGAAATCCTCATCAGGAGTAGGATGCTCATTGATAGGTTCCTTTCCTGAAAGCAGTTCCAGCAAGATCACACCAAGGCTATATATATCACTCTCTTCAGTAGCATCCTTCATTTTGATGAGCTCAGGTGCCTTGTAACCCTGTGCTGCTGAACTTTCAAGCATTTCTTGTCCAGCAGTAGGATTCAGCAGAAGATGTAGGCCAGAATCTGAGATGTAGGGCTGGTAGGAGCGGTCTAAAAGGATGTTCTTAGACTTGAGGTTTCCATGGATAATAGGCTTCTCCTGTGATGTGTGAAGATGCTCCAATCCTTTCACTATACCAATGGATATTCTGCATATGTTTGACCATTTGTAACATTCTCCATTTCCATCTGCATAGTGAATATCTTTGATCAATATGTGAAAAATATAATATAAAACAAAATTCACTCTGAGGTGTGAAGAGTAGGCCTAATGAATCGAATAGCTTGGTTTGGAACTTTCTGTCTAGCTATTTCATCATCACTTGCTCTTCTTAATGTAGTTTCTTACTAATCTAATTGATATTTTATTAACAGATGAATGAATATCAATGCCATGAAAATGACCATACATAAGGCAATTAAAATTGAGTAGTGTTAATTAATATCAGCATGGAAAATGTCAATGATATACTAAAAGAAGAAGAAAGATGGGTTTATTCAGTTTTCAGACACCGTAAAAGAAAAAGGCCTATTTCGTTAAAGTAACAGAGCAAACCAATAATAAAAAACCTTACACAATTCTTATACTGATTCCTTTTAAAATAACAAAACAAAAACAAGTAATACATATTCCAACACCACATTCTGTCACTACTGTGTAAAATTGATGTAACTCTTTTTGTGCACAAATATCATTTCACTTTTCTATTGAAACAACTACTACTCGGTCCATTCTAAAGTAATTTCTTTCAGATTTTTTTTGTTTGTACCAAAACAATAATCCTTTTAGCTTCTTTTAAGCTAATTTTTGTAACAGTATTCGTACACATAATTAAGAGCAATTAATGAAGAACCAGAAACATTGAAAAGAAACACAAAAATAGTTGAAAAGTTAGAGACATTTTTTACTACTAAATATGAATTAATTGAGTATATCGTAATATCTGTGTTAGAGTGAAAAGAAAAACTCCATGTTTCTTCTATAATTCCCAAATCCCAACAAAACACTAACAGTAAGTAACAGTAACAAAAACTAAGTAGTGAATGTTTTCAAACTAAATACAGATCAAGATTTGCCACAAGCCTTCAAACCCATTATTATATTGACAAAATCAGGACAAAACACCAAATGAACATCCCAAAAGAAAGAAGACACACAGATTTGCTGCAAAAGCAGATAACAGAATTAGAAGTACAAAAAGGCAAGAGAAACAATTTATTTACCTCTTATGAATTGAGTAAGATTCCCATGTCTATAGAAGGGATGAACAAGAAGCTTCTCACCCCTTGGCCCAGTGTAAAACCCCAGAAGAGGAACCAAGTTAGGATGCCGTATCCTTCCAAGAAATTGAATCATCTCATCCAATTCATCACCTCTTGCAGTGCACACTGGCCTCAGAAACCTGAGCAGCCTCACCTTGTTGCTCCTCTGCAACAAGGCCTTATACAGTGTTCCATAGTTGGATTTTCCAATCACTTCCCCTGGAGCATCCAATATGTCACATATTGTAAGGTCCTCCCCACCTTGAAAGATCATCAAATCCTCCTTCTGAGCCACCTCCTCCTCCTTGTGTTCCGAGCTTTCAATGTCCTTACTCTCATACCTTGATACTCTTTTCTTGCAATACAACACATAACCTGCAACAATCACTAACAAAGTAGCTGAAACTAGTCCAAGAACCAGTATCAACATGGAGGGTGGTTCTCCTTGTACCACTGAAAAACCTGATCTTTCAGCACACCCAGTAGTGAGTACTGCTAGCAACACAATTGGACCGAATGACACACACAAGAGTCTTGGATAAATGGGATAATTAAGATCTGGGGTGTGATGAGACAGACTGAAAGAAGCACATGTAGATGAAAAAAGTAGAGTGATTTTACATGGAAAATGATAATATTCCCATGTGGGTATATAGGACAAGGAGAAGCATGGTTAAGAGAACTTTGTGGCTGTGGAACCCAATTTTAAGATGAAGGGGAATTGAATGAGGTGGCTAAAGTATGCAATAATTGAAGCAGAAATGGACATAGGTAGTAGGAGAGAGGAATGGAGAATTTCTGGGTGGAAAATGTGGAAAAGGGTTGGAAGATACAAGCTGGAAGGAATGACTGAATGTGAATGCAATATGAGACAGATCTAAGGCATGTGATGTTCTATCCCAATTTGACTGTCTCTGAATGTTGCTGATGTTATGTTATGTGATGTGAAAATACTCATTTGCCACACCACAACATCAAACCCTGCTTCTATCATTCTGGTGAGTCCTAACATTTATACTTCATAACTTTGCTGCCACAAATATCATTGCTTCATTCTGCACACAATTTGCGATGTTATGTTCATTTTCTGTCATGATAAGGTAATATCAGAATAAAATATCTATGGAGTATTCGTTTACTCTAAAATATGATGTCTTGTCACATTTTTATTCTTGAAAATTTGCTTGATAGAGTAAAACTGAGTCTTTATAAACTGTTACTGGCTTCAACTTTTTAGCATAACTGTTTTATGCCAATTAATATGTAAATGAATTTAATTGAAAGGCATTAACTTCATTTGTAAAAAGGAAAGTCGCCAGGGAAGGTGGAGGTAATCATTCAATTAGTTAGAGTTATTTCTTCATAATTAAGAATGCAAAAGTTTGAAGCACGTCAAAATCAATATTTTTATGTACTAAACATGTATTATTTTGTTTTGTTGTTGAATTTGTACATATATACTTATAATTCTTACGTGTTAAGATTAGAATTTTATACTTTTTAAAAATTAGATAAGATAGGGAATTTGAGAGTTTGAAGAAATTAGGTTGTGTGAATTTGTAAATGATTTATTTAATTAAGATAAATTAGATTTATATTATTTTAACTTTTTTTATAGAATACTTAATTATTATTAAATGTAAAAATTTATTTTAATATTTAATAATTTAATAATTCAAAAGATTAGTTGATGATGTTTTTCTGATATTTTCTGAAATTATTTTTCAATTAATGTTTTAAAAAAACAAATCATTTAAGATTGAAATGGATTTTTTTACGTCAATCAAGATTTATTTTCTCCACATCAAGACTTTATGACTAATTATATAGTTAAAATTTATGTTCTTTTTCATAAATTTAAATTTAATGAGTTATTGCTTCTGTTGCTACTCTTAGTCAATAAATATAGCAACAATCAAAGTTCTTCGTGATATTGGTATTACATGAACTTGCTGTAAATATTCTCATCTTCGTGATCAAACTTTGGGTTCACGTCTTGTACCCAATTTGACTTGTACTTGTTCCACTCTTTTGTGTGTACCAAGTACACCCATCAATGATACATCTACTTCTATTGATAGTTCCTCTACATTAGCATCTCAATGTGATGATCGCAATCGCTCTCGCATGCTTGGAAAAGTACGTCAGAGGTGTGACCACTATGGTAAGTTAGCTCACAAGATTGATAAGTGTTAAGTATTATATGAACATCCTCCTTGATCTGTTGTTGTTGTTGTTCAAACTGATCCTTCATCACAATCACCTCCTTTGAATCCTTCTCCATCTGATATCACTGACAAATCTGTTATTATCAGTAACTTTCTCAAATGGTATGAAGATTAACAACCTTCTAGTTCCAATGCCTTTGTAGCATGCACAAGTACATCTTTTGTTGGTCTGACAATCTTTTCCTCTTGGTTCTCAGATTCTCAACTCAGGAGGCACATATTACATTACTAGTAACAAATCTTTGTTTTCCTCTTTATCCTCTTCGGATAACTTGCCTTTTGTTACAATGGTTGATGGATCTAGAGTTTTAACTTGTGGTATTGAGACGATTAACCTTTTTTCCTCTTTTTATCCATTGATAATGTTCTTCATGTCCATAGATCTTCTTTTAACTTATTATTTATTAGTCTTCTAACCTATACTCTTGATTGTGTTATTTCTTTTACCAAAGATTCTGTTTTTTTACATGATCAAAGTTTGAGACAAGTGATTGACACTAGATGTGAGTATCATGATATTTATCATCTCCATCCTTCTACACATGTTGACACAGTTATGGAATCTCTTTCTCTTTTTCATGCTCAATTAGGTCATCCCACTTTTGCAAATTGTAGCAGCTTGTTCCTAACCTATCCTAGTTACCTAGTTTTGTGTTTGAATCATGCCAATTAGACAAGCATAGTCGTAGTTCCTTTTCTCGTAATGTCTCACAATGTGTTTCATTCCCTTTTGCCTTAGTTTACTTTGACATTTAGAGACCTAGTCGTGTTAAGTCTGATTTAGATTTTCAATATTTTGTTACTTTTATTTATGATTATTCCAAGTGTACTTGGTTGTTTTTAGTTAAATATCTTTTTCTAATGAAATTAAAACTTAGTTTGGTTTTTCTATTCAAACTTTGCGAAGAGGTAATGATCGTGAATATCTTTTCCATTTTTTTGAACAATTTATGGCATTCTTTATCAAATTTCATGTGCTTATACACTTCAATAAAATGGGGTGGTTGAGCTAAAAAATAGACATCGTCTTCAACAACCACCAAGTGATTCAATTCAAGTGTCAACCATTATGTCTCTTTCGGCTCTATCAACTGAGTCTAACCTCCCAATTACCTTCCACCAAGGTATACGTTCTACCTTTAATCCCTCTCCACATTATATTTCTATAGATTATCTTTACCTTTTTATACTTTTCTTTCATACATTTCTTCTATATCCACTCCAAAATCTGTAACTAATACCTTAGCCCATCTTTGTTGGTGTTGGGTCATGCTAGATGAACTAAGTGCTCTATAAAATAGTGGAACTTGGAGCTCAGCCCATTATCGTTTAGGAAATTTGTTGTTGGTTGTTGACAACGGTTCAAAAACCGTTATTTTCATACTTAAATTTGACATTAAACACACCCTCTATGACTTAGAATTAGCTCGAAATCATGCAATTTGCTTAAATTACAGAATAAGAGAGTCAAAGTTGGTTTTTGTGGTTTTATGTTCCCTTGTTTTGGCAGGATTTATCTGGAATTAAATGATGGAGGTTGAAGTAGAAAAGAGTTGAACTTAAGACAAGGTGGAAAAGTGAAGAAAAGAAGAGTCGTAGCCACCGTCGGGCGGTGAAACCACTGTTGAGCAGTGTACTCTCCAGAAAACTCTTTGTCAGACGCTCAAGCGCCACCGCTGAGGGGTGAATTGGAGTCTCGACCTCACCGCCGGGCGGTGAAGCCACCGCTGAGTGGTGGACTCTTTAGGAAACTCTCTAGCCAACGCTCAAGTGGCAGCGCTGAGGGGTGATATCAAGTGTCGAACATACCGTCGGGCGGTGAAGCTAGCACTGGGCGGTGTACTATTGGGCATGGGCCAATTTATGCTTCGATTTAAGGAATTATAAATAGATTTGGACAACCTAGATGGTCTATCTTTTGGCAGAAAGGACGCAAAAACACTCTCTTCACTCCTTGGAGGCGGATTTTGGAAGTGGAAGCTCCAACTTATCAAATCTAGGTTATCTTTTCATGCATTTCATTATTTTGATCTAGTTTCACCACGATTATGGTGAACTAAACTCCTTTGTTGTTGGGGGAAACGATGTAATCCTATTGAAACTCTCATATATTGAAATTTTTGCTTAATTCATATGCTTTATGTTATCAATTGTTAGAGTTTTTCCTCCATTATATTTGCATGCTTTGTTTAAGACATTATTCAATAGCATTATCTTTGATTCTATCTATATGGACACGTGTGGGTAGGTCTAGACATGAGGGAATTCTCTCGGTAGCAATATTACCTAGACATAGTGATAGGATGACCAATTGCCTTAAGCTTCTGTGCGAATTATGTAATGCATGATTAATTGCTAGGGAGACTAGACATAATAAACTACTAATTAGGAATAGGCTCTCTTCACCAATTGGGATTGGGAGAATTTAGAAAGTGGCATTAACATTGATAAAGAAGTAGAATTAAGTAGAATTCGTAAATATATGAGAGCGGATTAGGATGAAATCATAAACCCCAACAACATCATTCATCCATATAGTTCAACTGTCAATTGATCAATCTTTGCATGCATATTTAATTTTCTGTCTTGCATATAAAACCATAATTTTTGTTGTTCTTAAGTCTTAAGAAATCAAGATATCACATGAACGTTTAGGCCTAAGAGTCTCTAGGGAAACGATACTCGGACTTACTGTTTATTATTACTTGATACAATTCGGTACACTTGTCGGACCCTTAACAGTTGTAGGTGGATTTTTGTTATCAATGTTGCTTCAGATGGTTCTATAGATCGCCTTAGAGCCCATCTTGTTGTCAAAGGTTACACACAAATTTTTTTGTTGGATTATAGTGATACTTTTTCTCGAATAGCAAATGTGGCTTATGTTTGTTTATTTATAATCATGGATACTAAACAATGGTATTTTTATCAACTGAATGTCAAAAATATGGCCCTTAGTGGAAATTTGCTGAAAGAGATTTATATTTAGCAACCTCCAAAATTTGTTACTTAGGGTGAGCTTTCTAGATCGGTATGTTGTCTTTGAAATTTTTATATGGCCTAAAACAATCTCTTAAGGTCTATTTTAGAAATTTTAACAATGTTGTTCAACAATTTGGTATGAAGCGGTGTGAGACAGATCATTCAGTTTTTTATTGTCACTCGAGTGTTGGATGTGTCTACTTGATAGTATATGTTGATGACATTGTTCTTACATGCAGTGACAACCATGGCATCTCGTAGATGAAACGACATCTTTGTCACCATTTTTAGACCAAAGATCTTGACAAACTCATATATTGCTTGGGTATTGAGATGACACAATACAACAATGGTATTGTTACATCTCAAAGAAAGTATGCATTAAATATTTTGAAGGAAATTGGGTTGATGAATTCAAAATTTTTTGACACATCCATGGATCCTAATACTAAACTCCTACCAAATTAGGGGGGCCTATATGTTAGATCCTGAGTAGTACAGAAGATTAGTTGAGAAATTGAATTATCTCATAGTTACTCGTCTTGACATTTCCTTTGCATTCATTATAGTAAACCAATTTCTTAATGCCCCTATGAAGATCATTGGAATGCAGTCATTTGTATATTAAGGTACATTAAAGGATCTCCTAGAAAATAGTTATTATATGGTTCCAATAACCATACAAGAGTTGTATTTTTATTCAAATGTTGATTGGGTAGGATCTCCTTCTAATAGAAGATCTACTTTCGGATATAGTGTCTCCATTGGTGGTAAATTGATTTATTAGAAAAGTAAGAAACAAAGTGTTGTGGCAATATTGTGTAGAAGCAAAATATAGAGATATGACTTCATTGATCTACTTGTGATTGTTTGGCTTAAGCATTTGTTTAGAGAGTCACAATTTAGAGATATCACTCAAATGACACTTATATGTGACAATTAGATTGCTCTTCATATTAGTTATAACCATGTATTTCATAAGACCACCAAATACATTAAGATTGATTGTCATTTCATTCGAAAAAAGATTGTATCATGAGATATCAAAATTGAGTTCATCAACTTAAGTGATTAGTTATTAGATATTTTTAATAAGTATTTATGGAGACTGAGAATTTATTATATTTGTAACAAGTTTAATACGTACAATTTATATGCATTAGTTTGAGGGAGTATTAGATATCTTAGATTATTATATATCTTGTATTTATTTTTTATCTTCAATTAATTATCTTATAGGTTTAATACCTATTTTGGTCCCTCTTTTCGTAGGGTCTATTCAAAGTGGTCCTCTCTTTTTTAAAAAGTTCACTACAGTCCTACTTTTCGCAAAAACGGTGCACGTTAGTCATTTTTGCTTACGGCGTTAATTTTGCTAACGGCAGAACTGCCCAATTGGCAAATATTTGATGACTTGTAACGTTTTGGCGGTGTTGGCATTGTGACTTGTGTAAAAAATAATAATTAATTATGACGTGGAATTTAAGAAAGTTAGGGTTGAAATAAAATTTGAATTTGGGATAATTAATTCTAACTATCCCTAATTACTCCCAAATTGGGAATTTCCATTCTCAAAAATCAAATGTAGAAACCTTTCTCCTTCCTTGTGTCGCCACTCTCATGGCCACCGCCAGCCGCTGTAGAAACCACCACAAAAATCCAATCTAAAAATGAAAATCCCAACCCCTCCAGTCGCAACACCAGAAAAATCAAGAATAAAAACCCCAAAGGAAAAATTTCCAATTTCAAAAACCTAAAATCAAACCCCTAAGTTCCCAATTTGTGACCATCAAGAACCACAATTACGATAAACAAAGGAAAAAAAGAATTCCAAAACCCCAATCGAAACCCTTGCGTCGAGACAAAAGGGTTCACGCTTGAGCCACTGTCTCACATCCCCTTTACATTAGAAAACGACATAAACAAGAGGAAGAAGAAGGATTCCCTGCAGGTCGAACCAACACACAAAAATGGAAGGAAGAAGTGTGCCTCCGCAACACCATCGCTCTCGCCACAAAGAGGCCACTACCTCTGCACGCGTCACAGAGCCTCTGTTCCCAAACTTTTGATTTGTGAGAATGGAAATTCCCAATTTGGGAGTAATTAGGGATAGTCATAATTAATTACCCCAAATTCAAATTTTATTTCAACCTTAACTTTTTTAAATTCCACGTCACAATTAATTATTATTTTTTACATATCTAATGAAGTCACAGTGTCGGCACAACCAAAACGTTACAAGTCATCAAATATTTGCCAGGCAGCTCTGTCGTTAGCAAAATTAACATAGTAAGCAAAAAGGACTAACGTTCACCGTTTTTGTGAAAAATAGGACTTTAGTAAACTTTTTAAAAAAGGGATGACCACATTGAACAAACCCTACGAAAAGAAAAGAGGGACCAAACTAGGTATTAAACATATCTTTTATTACTTTATTATTATTATTTAGTTTGAATTTTAAGCTTAGTTCTTATTTTTTATTATAAATAAAATATCTTATATATATTTTTCACATAAGAGAAATTAATCTCACATATTTTTTTACTATATTCAATTAAAACAGTTTAAGAAGAAATCATATAAATATTTTTGAAGAGGGAAAAACAAAGACAACTATAAAAAAAAAAATGAGCTAAATAACATCAACCTACATCTAAAAAAATAACACTAAAGAAATTAGTTTGAAAATATCTTTGATAACTTGACACTAATATGGATAATAGTTAAAGAAACTGTGTGAAGATCTTAACTAGAGATCAAGTTCATGACATCCAACTAATTAAAAACACCTCAACCAATATTGAATCAAGAAAAGTAAAGAAAATATAAAAGTGAGAAAAATATTAAATATGAAAAAACAAATTCTTATTTTTATAAATACAATATAAAATTCTATATTTTAAAATAACCAAGTCATCTAAAAATTTCTAAATCTGTTTTTTTTATCCAAATAATATATATTAAATTTTCTATTAAAATAAATTATCCTCAAACAATTACGAATAATAACATTCTAACTTCGCCAACAATAAAAAATTTGTCTCTACTATTATATCATTTGTCTGTTGGAATGGCAGATTTTGGAATCTTAACGAAGATAATTCATAGATTTGTGAGATTGAATTATTGGTGTATGAAAGTGATTTTAAACTAACATATTCAAAGTGTATCATTCATTTTTCTATCAGACAAGCGTGCATGAAAGGGATAATATTGTTGTTCAGTAAATGTATTTATTTTATTAAATGAACTTTTCTCAATCAAAATAATTATTTATAAAACAGTACAGATATAAATATGATATCATTATTAACAATTTTTAAACTAATACTTTTCATATAAAAAAAAAATAATGATGATTCTGATATACATATTATTTGCATGTTTGTCTACGAGTAATGATAAAAGAATTCAAATGAAAATATTTTTCACACTCATATATAATGATGATGCAGTATAATATGTATGAATCCTAACAATTGATTCAAACTTCTAAATTATTTTAGAATCAGGTAAATATTCATTTGAAGTGCCTAAGGTTTTGTTAATTTAACACTTTTTTATAGTAAATAATTTTTAAAAAATAATAAATGGTGTACAAAAATTGTAAATTACACTGTTTCCTTCTCCTTTTTATCATTAAAAAAAAAAAAAAACTCTTTAAAATTGTTTATATTTTAGTTACAATGTTGCCTCACCTGTTAACAGCACAAAAATGTAAGCTTGACTAGACATGTGATTGTGTTACAGTTTTTAATGAAATCTGTTTTCAACCTTAAAATGTAGAAGCCAAAAAGTTGTTGATGTTGCTGTTCCATTAACTACAAAATCTCACCATTTTTGTTTTCCTCCATTGATATTATTTACCATAGCTTTTGCTGTAATTTTCTTTTGGGGTGTTTGGATTTTTTTCAAACTTATCTCCTTTCCTTCTTTCTCACTTTTATTTTCTGTGATTTTTCCTTTTGGTATTTTTGTAATGTGTTTGTTTTGATTCATGGTCAAAGCCAATCTTTTACGACTGTTCCTCATTTTTCTTCTTTTTCTTTAGATAAATATAGTTATTTAAAATAAAATAACTATAATAATAATTATTATAAAAGAAGTAAGAAAACTTTAATTTCTAGTATGATTTAAAATAATAATATTAATTTATAACAAAATTATTTATATTAAAATAATCAAATTTTATTATTTTTAAACTATTTCCACTATTAAAATATTATTTTTTAAGTCTTTACGTAATTAATCTAAATATTCTTCGTCAATATTAAGATCAATTTAAAGAATACTAATATTCAGATATATTTGTATTTTCTAATTATGATATTTGTAAAAATACAATAAAGTTATTTTTTTAATAATTGCATACTATTATTGTTTAATTTACGTCGTTTATTCAACTTTATTTTCTTTTTGGAATATAATTAATAAGAATTTTCGTAAAAAATATGACTTATAAAAATACGAATTTTTAAAATAAATCTTTAAGGGTCCTTGGTCATATTTGAAATTGAAATTGGTGATTATTACTTTTAATTGGAATGATAATTTAGTTTCCATGTTGCGCTGATTGCGGTTAAGTAGAAGACAACCCAAACGAGAAAAACGGCATCCAGTTAAGTATTCGTTTGGTCTCAAATGACTGCGATTTTTTATAAGAAAAAAAAAATTAAAAATAAAATAATTAAAAAGTAAAGGGTAATTAATGTTGCATATCATGTTTTTAAGATCTTAATTATACCAGAGAAACAACAGAACTGCGTAATGGCTGAGGTTCATAAACAAAACTCGTTTTTCAATTTATTTCTTCTTAATTGTTAGAAAAAATAAGATTTCTTCTTGATTTAGGAATGATTAATCAATTTAAAATATGAGAAATTAATTCCTAAAAACAATAAAACTCTGACACATCTTTTCGTTCTGTCACTTCCATCCATAAAATTATTGTTATTCTTTAATAAAAGGTTTAAACCATTTGGTTGTCTCTAATTACGTGGTTTTTTTCCAGTTTGATATATGATTTATTAAAATATTCCATTGAATCCTTAAAAGTATTAATTTGAATTAATTGAGTCTTTGTGTTAAATTTAGTTAATGGGATTAAGTTTTTGCACAGGTGGAAGGGTGATGTGTCAATTTTTGAACATGTGACTTGCTGATGTGAGAGTAATGTGTCTCTAAACCTCATTGTTTTTTCCAATTTTTCATATAATCACTGGAGTTCATCATACTCCATCACCTCCTTCGTAGTGTTAGCGATGCTCGTTCCCTCCACCACCAACGCAAACCCTCAAGTTACCGCAAGAAGAAGCTATCGCGAGTTTCATCAGAACCACCGTGAAATCTCGAAACTTGTAGCGCAAAAGCTCCAAAATCATAGTGCCACCATATGCATCACCGCAAAACGAAGCTCCTCACTTCATCTCCTTTATCACGAAACACTTTCTCGCAACTTGCAAAACCTGAAACAGAGAAAGCCCCAAATCTCTTCGCACCAGAAACCCTAAATTGCAAATTCGCTCATCTTCCAACCATTGTTACGGAGCTACTCCTCCTTTAACATAAAGCTTCAGTATGCCCTTAACTCGTGATCTCATCAAATAAAAAACAAAAACATTTTGTTCTACTGTGTGAGATTATATAAATAAATTTTATGTACCAATACATTTTCCATGGGTACAAACACGAAATATTTGGTAGGGTGGCTTCAAAAATACCAAATTGTAATTCGTTCCTTTTATGCCCTTCTCCCTACTTCAGTTATTTTGGTTGTTCACGTTCACGCCTCTGGTTTGCAAAAATATATCACTTTCACAAACAAACAACATGAAATGGAATTACCAAAATGCTGATATTTTTCGTAGTTAATTCTGGGTGTGCCAAAGTTGACTGCAAGGAATTGAAATTTTTGGCATCACAAAGATCAACCAATTTCCGGAAGAATTCTATATCTTTTTCTAAAAAACATGGGATGCAAATCACGAAACTTTTCCCTTCACCCAAATCGTGAAATCACGAAACAACTTTATTGAGCTGGGATCATTGCAACTTTTCCCTTCACCCAAATCCTGAAATCCTTTCGTCCAAATCGAATTCCAAATTCAGTTTTATTGAACCCTAAATCCCTTTTCAAAAATCTATATTATTATAATTTTACAAGTTGCCAAATTCCACGTGTCAACTCTCAGCATTTCACATGTTCAAAAATTGACACATTACTCTCCCACTTGTGCAAAAACTTAACCTGGTTAACTAAATTTAACGGCACATTGATTCAAATTAGCACTTTTAAAGATTCAATTAGAAATTCTAATAAGTTGGGATCAAACTGGGAAAAACTCACATAAATAGGAACAACTAAATGGTTTAAAACCTTAGTAAAATAAGTTAAAAACAACAAATAGGTTATATTATTACTCCATAATTATGTTTATCATGTTTGAAGTACGTCAAAATCTCGGTTAAACGTAATGTTGGAAATTTTTAGTGTTTATGAAAATATGGGATATAAAAGATATATTTTATGAAACTTGTTATTTTATTTTATTTATTATTTTATATATAAAGAAAAATGTAATATAATATTAAATTTCTATAATATTTCAATCTTAATTTTTAAATTTAAATAATAATTAAATATATTTTTATCTTTATATGACACATAGTTTTAAAATTAGAAGATTTTTAAAAACTAATTTAAATAAAGATATTAAGCAAATATTCTACATGTTTCTCCTTCATGTTTATTTGAATTTTGTAATTTTAAATTTGATTATTTTCTTTTGATTTTCTCCTTCTTTCTTGTTTGTAATTGTTTTCTATTTTTTTTTCATAAATGACATTTTTATTCAATTTGACATTTTTTTATTGTATTTTTTTTTTCTATTTACGATAGATTCCATAACATTGGACTTTTGATTATAATGAGTTTTCATTTACTTTCTCTACTTTAACTTCAAATTTCTTTAAGAGATGTTTATCTTCTTTTTTATCTTTATTTTATATCATCTTCATTTGTAGTAAATTTCTCTTTGATCAAATTCAAAGTAAATATTTTGTAAGTAGTTCCTCTTCTTATTTGTGTTTTACAATGTTGATATCTTCTTGAGGTTATTGGGTTTTGTATATTTTTTTTTAATAATTTTGGTATTCTGCATCTAGTATCCATAAACATTGGTTGGATTGATGATTATTTTTCTTGTAATAGGGGCAAGATGTAAAAGCATGTGTGTTGTTGTTTTTATTCCTTTTGCATCACTAGTGCAGTCGAGGTAAACGAAAGCGGTTATTTTCATCTATAGGCAGCGGTTCCGCAACCGAGGTATCTACAAGCGAGGCAAAAAGGGGTAGGTGAAATACCCTACCTACTGCTTGCAGTTTTCCTCCATTATTGGGCTTTTGATAAGTCCCACTAAACGTCTTCTTCTGAGGTCAATCACAAGAGATGTGCCCTGGCTTGTTACAGGTGAAACATGTCCTCACTTCCTTATTGGCATCTGAAAACCTAGGACAATTCCTTCAGAGATGGTCTCCTCCACATGCAAAACACTTTAGCATTCCTGATATATCCTGTTGTGGTCTGTCATACGACTTCTTTTGAGATTTGTTCCTTGAAAAATTGTTCTTCTGATTTCTCATCACGCGTACTGACTCGTCCAGTTTTTCAGCCACCAAAGCCTACTCCACCAGTTTCGAAAAATCCTTAATTTTAAGATGGACTAGTGGCCTCAATATCTGATGACGAAATCATTGCTCGAACCTTCTACACTTCCATTCCTCGGGAAGATTTTGTGCATAGAATCGAGCCAAATACTTGAATCTCTTTTTGTATTCATGCACTGACATGTTTCCCTGTCGTAAGGCTAAAAATTGTCTTTCTCGTTCATGTTTAGCAGTGGTTGGAAAGTAACTCTCCAAAAATCTATTTCTGAAATCCACCCAAGTAGCAACCTCTCCCCTAACATCCATTCCTCTCCCCATGCCACGCCACTGGTATTTTGCCTCTCCCGTCATCATGTAGGGCTCGGCACAGTTTAATAAACTGTACTAAAACTACAATTGTCTATACTATAATATACTTAGAAAAACTAAACTGGTGTATACTAAAAACTAGTTAAACTGCTTTTTATTCAGTTAGAAAAACTGAACTTTATATCAGTTTAGTGCAGTTAATTGCATGAACTGCTTATTAACACTTGTCAGTTAATATTTATAAAAAAATCACATGATTGGTATAACTGTTCTCATTTTAGTTTGTCCGACATGTTGTTTTTCTCGTTTGCCTCTGCATCTCCCAGCACTAATTTATTCATATTTCTTCTTCTCAAAGTGGCAGAATATGAAACAAAAAGTTAAATTTTTGTACTTGGCTTATGAAGAAAAGCCTTCCTAGAAAGGAGGATCATATCTGAATCTCCTTAAAAACTTCGAGTTTCAAAGAGAAGCAGATTTGCATGTCACTTCCTTCGTTAAATTAAAAGGTACATTATCGTCGGCCACCCTTTTTTTTAAATTATTACTGTGATTGTGAAGATGGGTTTTTGTGTTCGAATTAAATATGCATGAAAAAAAACTATAAATTGATGTGTTCCAACTCCATGCTCGTATTTCTAGTTAGTTCCGTTTGCTCTTTCTTCTTCCCTTGCTATACAAATTTGGTTATGCTTTTACTGTATAAACAGTCAAAGACATTATTGGTTTTGTTTGATAGATGAAAACAAAAATCAATTTGAACTTGAAACTATCAATTCTACCTTTTGATTCCTTCTTTACTATGATCACAAGTTCATTTGGTGGGTGATTGTTGCAGAATTCAGTTTTTGGGTATGGAAATTCTCTCGTATAAATCTGGACCATGCTATCAAGTGGTGAACTTGCAGAGGAAATCGGATGAAAAGTCTTCAAATTCACGTCATTCAAGGAATGCAGAAAAACTTAAACCTTATCAGTTAAATTGTGTAGTTAACAGTGCAATTTAGTTTTTACTATATTTTAAGTAGTTCAGTTCAATTTGTATGAACTGATTTTAAGTTTAGTTCAGTTCAAAAGAAATAGTTTTTAGTTTAGTATATATTTTATCAATATAATTCAGTGCAATTCAGTTTGCCCAGCCCTACCAGCATGTACGTAGCAAAAACCAACTTCTGATCCTCTGTGCATTCAATCGCATCAAATATTTTCTCAAGTTTGCAAATATAGTCATCTACCTCATCAAGGGTTAGTTTGCTATTAAACTCGACAGGGTGATGGCACAGAAAATCATTCATGCCCACCCTTGGTCTAGGTGTTTGTTCTACTTGTTGCACTTGTTGTCCTTGTAAAATCTAGCCTATTTGCCTTAAAGCTTGGGCTAGTTCCGCAGTAGCATCAATTAGAGTAGGCATTCTTGCCCGTCCTGCCATCCTTAGTTTATTTACACAAAACAGATAAGCAAAAGAATTTTCACAAACAACAACATCACTCAACGGAAACTAGTCGAACTCACTTCCCAAAGTCCCAAATCTTTTTCAAAAACTGAAGAAGTGGAGTTTTTCCTTTTTTTATTTTTTTATTTTCGAAGGAATTTTCGCCTCGGTTCCTTCTGAACCGAGGCATTATCTCGGACTCAACTGCCTCGGTTCAGGTCCCAACCGAGGTAGTTTTGTTTTGTTTTTGTCTTTTTCGCCAGCCTTTTTGCTTTGGTTCCTACTAAACCGATGTAGTATCTCAGACTTTATTACCTCGATTGGTGTTGAGATTGTTGACAACACAAACTCTATATCAAACTAGTTTTTTATGATGACAACATCATGCTTAATAACAGCACACATGTTACAGTATTACATGTTCTTGTTCTGAATTGTTTGTCATATCTGCTGAACATGTTTTGTTGAACTGCAATGTATGTTCCTATGATTGATTGTGTGTTATATTTGTGGAACATGCTTGTACTAAAATGTGAAATAAAATGTTTTTTTATCACAACACATTTCTCAAAGAAAAAGATCACAAACACCTTTATGAACTTATATTTTTTGTGACAAAGTTCTAGTCCAGTCGAATACACTCATAATGGATTCGACTATGCTAAAATCTTTGTACAGATTTTGTGAACCTGTGCTATGTGAGATTTTGAGTTGAAAAGAATTTCAAAGTGTTTTCACATGTGGCATTCGACATTGTATATTGCATATTCGACTGTGTTACTGATCTGTTTGGAATTCTGTTAAGCCTACACGCTCCAACGGCTATATTTTTCAAAAGTTAGTTGAGCTTGTGTGACTTGGTCAACTGTAATAAATGTGTGTTGATTTTTGTTGACTAAGGAGCCTTTGTGTTGATTGTCTGTTATAATTATTTTAATACAATTGACTGAATTAGTAGGCTATTCGACTCAGAAACTATAAATAGACAGAACGTGAATTGTTCTGTGACTTTTGATGATCTGACATTTTCATTTTCCTGTTTCAGATTGAATTCTCTGTTTTAGAAGGTGCTTGAGAGAGATTCAAAGGGAGGAGTCAATTGCGTTGACTACTTGATTATAATCTACACAAAGAAGGTGCCTCTTGTTTAATCTTGAAGGCATGACATCCTGTGAAGACTGTTGCGTTTGATTGAAGGCTTAACAACCTGTGAAGCCTGTTGTGATAGGCTTGGCATCCTGTGATGAGTGTTGGTTACACGTTGAGGATTGTTCGACGTGGGTTCATATTGTAGAAGAGGGGATTCTTGCTGCAATTCCGGTTTTTGTGTGCAGCTATATTTTGGTTTTGGGTTAGAGAGGAGATTTATATTTTTGTGTGGTGCTTCTATAAATTCCTTGTTGTAAAAACCGCAACCATTATAGTGCATTTGCTTCCTAGGTTGGAAGGACATTGAATGTAGGCATTGTTGGCCGAACCGGTATAAAAACCAGTGTTTGATTTTCTCTATCCCTGCACTCTTTATTTCTAGTCGACTTTATCTGCTTAGCAGACAACTGCGTTTTTCCGCTGCATTGAATTTTCAATTACTTGCATTTCAAGAAAGATCAAAAAGCTTTGCACTTTTGTATAAAGATTGGAAAAAGATTATGTTTTTGAACTAACACCAATTCACCCCCCCCCCTTCTTGGTGTAAAACGAAGCCAACATGTTTCCTAACAATTGGCACCAGAGCTGGTTTTCATAAGATACTTGAAAATTCAGTCGACTCTATTTTTATTCTATTCAACTGTAAAACCTGGGGATGACTTTTGTTTCGCATTCAAAAAGAGCTTATGATTTTAGAATTGATATTGCATCTGCTCCCTGTAATTTGAAGTCAAAATTTGTTACTAATGGTTTCTTTGAAAACTTTAAAACATGTAACTTGGAATGCAAGGTAACCTGAGATGAAAAACTGTTTTCACAAATGCAGAAATCAATCTTGTTGAACAACAAATTTACAAAGTTCTTGAAAAATATGAATAATCAAGATCATTCTGCTGATGCCATGAAAGTCAAGAATAAAGAAGAACTGATCATGATGGCAAAATCCAGAACAATCAAACCTGATCTGGAACAACAGTTCAAAAGTCCTACATGGTACCTTGACAGTGGGTGTTCAAGACATATGACTGGAGATCCTACAAAGTTCTCAGATATTTCATATAAAGCCGTTGGTCATGTCACGCATGGTGATAACAACAAAGGAAGAATCATCGGTATAGGTAAAATAAAGACTTCTTCATCTTATGAAATTAAAAATATATTGCTTGTTGAAGGGTTAAAACACAATATGCTCAACATCAGTCAGCTATGCGACAAAGGATTAAAGATCACCTTTGAGCCCAAATACTGTCTGATCAACAACGAGGCAACAAATGAGTTACTGCTTGTGGGAAAAAGTGTGAACAACATCTACTTAATCGACTTCACAGATAATGCATTCGAATCTGTTGTATGCCTGATGACCAAAGAAGAAGATGTGTGGCTATGGCACAAGAGATTGGCTCACATCAGTATGAGTCAACTGAACAAGCTTGTCTCTAAGAAACTGGTAAATGGCCTGCCCAAGATCCGATTTAAAACTGACAAGTTATGTGATGCGTGTCAAAAAGGGAAGTTAACCAAACAACCATTCAAGAGTAAGAGTGAAATGTCAACCAAGAAGCCTCTGCAATTGCTTCACATGGATCTATTTGGACCATCCAGAATAAAGAGTCTCGGAGGGAATTCATACGGGTTAGTTGTTGTAGATGACTATTCAAGATAGACTTGGACTTATTTCATTGCAGCTAAGAAGGATGCACTTAAAGTCTTCAAGCGATTTACTGCTGCCATTTAAAACGAAATGGATCTCAAGATCAAGGCTATCATAAGTGATCATGGAGGAGAATTTCAGAATAAGGAATTTGATGATTATCTAGCTGAAATGGGAATCATGCATAACTTCTCTGCACCCAGAACACCACAGCAAAATGGAGTGGTGGAAAGGAAAAACAGAGCACTTGAAGAATTGGCAAGGTCAATGCTGAATGATAGGGACATGCCAAAATATTTTTGGGCAGATGTAGTAAGCACAACATGTTATGTACTGAACAGAATAATCATCAGGTCTATACTGAAACTGACACCATATGAATTGCTAAAAGGAAGAAAGCCAAATATTTCACACTTGAGAATCTTTGGAAGCAAATGTTTTGTATTGAATAATGGCAAAGAAAGTCTTGGAAAGTTCGACTCAAAAGTTGATGAAGCAATTTTCATAGGATATTCCTTGAACAACAAGGCATACCGGGTATACAATAAGAGAACTATGAATGTGGAGGAATCTATTCATGTTGCATTTGATGAGTTCATTATGAATCCAAATCATTCTAAACAAGTCAGGAACTCTGTTGAAGAAGATGAGAACACAGTTTATGAAGAAGGTCCTGAAGAAGTTACTGAGAAAGAAGATGAGGTTGAGCAAGTTGAATCTCCTAAAGTTGAGTCAATTAAAGCATGGAAAGTACCAAGAAATGTCTCAACTGAAAATGTGATTGGTGACATGTCAAGAGGAGTCTCTACAAGAAGACAACTGAACCAGTACTGCATGAACGTGCCTTTGTGTCCAAAATTGAACCTAAGAAAATTGAGGAGGCATTGAGTGATGAAAACTGGATTATTGCAATGCAAGAGGAGCTGAATTAGTTCACAAGGAACAATGTGTGGGAGCTTGTACCCAGAAAACCTGATCTACAAGTGATTGGTACAAAGTAGGTTTTCTGCAACAAAATGGATGATTCAGGTGAAATTATAAAAAACAAGGCAAGGTTAGTTGCATCCACAATGAAATTCAAGTTGTATCAAATGGATGTGAAAAGTTCCTTTCTCGATGGATACATCAAGGAAGAAGTATATGTTGAACAGCCACCTGAATTTGATGACTTTGAATACCCTGATCATGTTTACAAATTGAAGAAAGTCTTATATGGATTAAAGCAAGCACCAAGATCATGGTATGAAAGGTTAAGTGAATTTCTTATAAAGAAAGGATACTCAAGAGGAAAATTTGATTCCACCCTTTTCATAAAAAGCTCAAATAGGGATAAACTTTATGTGCAGATTTATGTTGATGACATTATTTTTGGTTCTACTAACCCTATGTTGTGCAAAGAATTTTCAAAAGTCATGCAGGAAGAATTTGAAATGTCCATGATGGGAGAACTGACATACTTCCTTGGTCTACAAGTGAAGCAAACCAAAGATGGCATATTCATTCATCAATCCAAATACTGCAATGATTTGCTGAAAAGATTCAAGATGTTGGACTACAAAGATGCTGCTACCCCAATGGCAACTAATTGCTACTTGGATCTAGATGAGGCTGGAAAAAGTGTTGATTAAAGAATGTTCGAGGTATGATTGGATCACTACTTTATCTTACTGCCAGTAGGCTTGACATCATGCATAGTGTTTGTCTCTGTGCTAGATTTCAATCTGCTCCTAAAGAATCACATCTTACAACTGTCAAAAGAATTTTAAAGTACCTCAAAGGTACTAAAGGCCTTGGACTATGGTATCCAAATGGCACAAATCTTTTTCTAAATGGTTACAGTGATTCTGATTTTGGAGGTTGCAAACTAGATAGAAAAAGCACTAGTGGCACATGTCACTTACTTGGATCATCATTGATCTCTTGGCATTCAAAGAAACAAGCATGTGTGGCTTTATCTACCACAAAAGCTGAGTACATAGCGGCTGGAAGCTATTGTGCACAGTCTCTTTGGATAAAGAGTCAATTAGAGGACTATGGCATTAAGATAGAAAACATTCCTTTGAAATGTGATAGTATTAGTGCTATAAATTTAACCAAGAATCCTATTTTACACTCGAAAACTAAGCATATTGAAATAAGACATCATTTCATTCGAGATCATATAAATAAGGGTGAAATCAAAATTGAGTATGTTGATACTCTAAATCAATGGGCTGATATCTTTACAAAACCTTTGAACAAAGAAAGATTTTTTACAATTCGAAATGAACTGGGAATTCTAAACGATAGTAGTGTAAAATGATTAATTCGACTATGCTCTGTTTGAAGTCAACTATGCTTAATCTGTCATGCATCTTTACATATTGACTTCTGTTATGATATGATTTAGTTCTTGCTTAACCACTATGCTTGACCTAGAAAAGGTTGTTGAAAGGTTTTGCAGGAAGGACATTGCTTTGGACATCTACAATTGGAATTCAACATTTGCAAAAGCAATGCATTCGACTGATGATTTAAAGCATTCAACTGAGTCTAAATGGGTTAACAATTCCAATTCTGGAATTTGATTCTATCCTTACTATCTGCTTAAATCATTTATAATCTGCTATTATATATGCTCTTTACATGTTTCAATATCTGAATTGAGATAATATTGTGAGATTGTTGATGTTTGTATCATTGCATATATATGTGGTTTGATATTTTGACTATGATACAAATCTGTGCTTAAACTGTTGATAAATTTGTGATATTCTCCATTGTGCACTTAAATTGATTTTGAAACTCATGCATAATGACAAGGGGAGTATCACTATTTTACACATTGTTTCATCACACACCTACATTTCAGGGGGAGTTTATATTTTTTTGTGATGAACTTGTGATTTTGAGAGCATCATTGTATTTTACAAACTGCATCTCTTTTTTTCAAAACTGCATAAATATTTAAAGCATTCCTTTTTTGTTAATGCACAAAGGGGGAGAGATATACATGAGTGTATGAGAGCAAGTCTATATGGGGAGAATTGTTGTCTCATACTTTATCTGCTTGATATTTTTGCTGTATATGCAGAGTAACTGAACTGTTTTAATTGTTTCTAATATATGCTTTTACTCTGTCATTTGTGGAACTGTACAAACATGGTTGAGTTATTAATCATGGTTGTGCATCATCAAAAAAGGGGGAGATTGTTGAGATTGTTAACAACACAAACTCTATATGAAACTAGTTTTTGATAATGACAACACAATGCTTAATAACAATACACATGTTACAGTATTACATGTTCTTGTTCTGAATTGTTTGTCATATCTGCTGAACATGTTTTGTTGAACTGCAACGTATGTTCCTATGATTGATTGTGTGTTATATTTGTGGAACATGCTTGTATTGAAATATGAAATAAAATGTTTTTTTATCACAACACATTTCTGGAAGAAAAAGATCACAAGCACCTTTATAAACTAATATTTGTTGTGACAAAGTTCTAGTCCAATCGAATACACTCATAATGGATTCGACTATGCTAAAATCTTTGTACAAATTTTGTGAACCTGTGCTATGTGAGATTTTGAGTTGAAAAGAATTTCAAAGTGTTTTTACATGTGGCAGTCGACATTGTATATTGTATATTGCATATTTGACTGTGTTACTGATCTGTTTGGAATTCTGTTAAGCCTACATGCTTCAACGACTATATTTTTCAAAAGTTAGTTGAGCTTGTGTGACTTGGTCAACTGTAATAAATGTGTGTTGATTTTTGTTGACTGAGGAGCCTCTGTGTTGACTGTCTGTTATAATTGTTTTAATACAGTCGACTGAATTAGTAGGCTATTCGACTGAGAAACAATCTGATCTAACATAAAACTATAAATAGACAGAATGCGAATTGTTCTGTGACTTTTGATGATTTAACATTTTCATTTTCTTGTTTTAGATTGAATTCTCTGTTTTAGAAGCTCCAAGGATTCTCCAAGAAGACTGTGGTGATCTTTCTTGAGAGAGATTCAAAGGGAGGAGTCAATTGCGCTGACTGCTTGATCATAATCTGCACAAAGAAGGTGCTTCTTGTTTGATCTTGAAGGCATGACATCCTATGAAGACTGTTGCGTTTGATTGAAGGCTTAACAACCTGTGAAGCCTGTTGTGATAGGCTTGGCATCCTGTGATGAGTGTTGGTTACACGTTGAGGATTGTTCGACGTGGGTTTAGATTGTAGAAGAGGGGATTCTTGCTACAATTCTGGTTTTTGTGTGCAACTATATTTTGGTTTTGGGTTAGAGAGGAGATTTATATTTTTGCATGGTGCTTCTATAAATTCCTTGTTGTAAAAACTGCAACCATTATAGTGCATTTACTTCCTGAGTTGGAAGGACACTGGATGTACGCATTGTTGGCCGAACTAGTATAAAAACCAGTGTTTGATTTTCTCTATCCTTGTACTCTTTATTTCCAGTCGACTTTATCTGTTTAGCAGTCAACTGCGTTTTTCCGCTGCATTGAATTTTCAATTACTTGCATTTCAAGAAAGATAAAAAAATCTTTGCACTTTTGTATAAAGATTGCGAAAAGATTTTGTTTTTGAACTAACACCAATTCACCCCCCTCTTGGTGTAAAACGAAACCAACCTCTTTCCTAACAATTGGGACCTGAACCGAGACAATAGAGTGTTTTTTATCTTCTTTTTTTTTTGCTTTTTCGCCAGCCTGTCTGCCTTGATTGTGACCTGAACCGATGTCATAGAGGGCTTTCTTCCTCGGTTATGGTCACAATCAATATGTACTCCCCTGTTGTTTTTAAGAACATATTTTTTTCGGCAACATTCCCAACTGCAGAAATAAACCTGCATATATTTAACAACCAGAACAGTCCGGAACAATCCAGAAGCATATATTTTCAATAAAAATTATATTAAAACATAAATCCATTCAATGTAATCATATGCCTCGGTTCCCCTTGAACCAAGGCAGAAAATTTCGACTAAACTACGAAAATGTCACCACGTTCTGATAGGCTTCGGTTTCTCCTAAACCGAAGCCTATTGTACGAGTTTAAATCCTGTTTTTTTTTCTAGTGCACCCAGTATGAAGTAAAACACCTTCAACCGTCTCTCATTAATCTTCGTTGCTCTTGTGCTCTTAAGGCATATATAACTTTTGTCGAAGTAATTGTAGATAGATCTTTTGTGTTTTCTAGTGAAACATTAAATGCTTCGTATCTCTTCAGCATTGTCACCAAAAAATTTTCATTGAGTCTAGAATATGGAAACTCATTTCCTAACAATTTTATCTTGTTAGCAATACTCAATAATTTGTTTAAGTATTCCTTAATTGCCCTCAACCTCTTTCATCATTTGCAACTTACACTTGTATATCAAACTTAAAACTTTCATATCTCAAATATTCTCGTTTTCATATTCTCCTATCAAATAATCCAAAATTCCTTTAGTATGATATATTCTAATCTTAGTATCTGTGTCCA
Organism: Vigna mungo; assembly: GCA_036885675.1. Classification (NCBI taxonomy): domain Eukaryota; kingdom Viridiplantae; phylum Streptophyta; class Magnoliopsida; order Fabales; family Fabaceae; genus Vigna; species Vigna mungo. The sequence goes on along the minus strand of CP144694.1, from coordinate 10,600,558 downwards.
AACACTCAGGATAAGAAATCTTACTTTATTTCATCTTATTTAACAATATCCATTTTCTCTAAATAAAAAATATATATTAACAATTTTAAGGTCTATAAATATATCTCTAAACCATCATTATAAATAACACATAAATTGAATGCTTCTAGTTGAAAATATCTCAATATCTTTAGCCATAACAGTTTGTTAGAGATATTATATTTAGTTTATATTTATCTTTTATCTTTAGCTAGTTTGTTTATATTTCTTATTTGTATTTTGGGCTTAGCCCATATTTCTTCTATTATAAATAGAGGACCCTACGTGTATATTCAACACAAGGGAGTTTTCACTATATTCAAGTTGGTATCAGAGCAAGTTTTCTGATCCTTTTCTACTTTGTCTTTGTTGCCGCCGGTGGCCGCCGTCACCGGCGGCCCCCTAAACGTTTATTCTTCAACCTGTGTCTTTATCTTTAATGGGCAATCTCTGGTTTCTATCTCGCATCTATCCGATGTTGTTGTCCGCCACTGCCCGTTGTCGCTCGCCACCTGCCGGCTGTGCACTGTCGCCAGCCACCGTCACCGGTCGTCCGCCGTCACCTGCCACCACCGCCGGCACCGTCTTCAGCCACCGTCTCCGGCCACCGCCGCCGACCTCTTTCGCGGCCATCGTCTCCACCACTTGTGCCACTGATGCACCAACACCTAGTCCTACCTCTATTGCTTCCGCTATCTTCTTCTCTATTTTGAAAGGTCTCCAAGGACAGTCAGTGGTTAACACCAAGGAATTTCAACACCAAAGTTATGGGTTAAAATAATTTCATCAGCCCTTTGTCAAATTTGTAAAATTTGGTTTTTGGATGCTTTGATGAATAAGAGCTCATTATGATCTTCCACTTTCACGGTTTGTCATCGGCGTGCTGTCATCTCCGTCGTTCACCATGAGGGGGAGTATGTTTCCAGCCGTTGCAATGCAGGCTCCACTAGTCAATGATGGCAGTCCTTGCAGTTTTGTCGTTGCTTTTAGCCACTACAGGCCCCATCAGTCAGTGATAGCAGTCCCTATAGTTTTGTCACTTTTAGCCATGTTAGCGGAATGACAAGTGTACCATATCGTATCAAGTAATAAAAATGGTATAACCCATTATCATTCTTCCCATGAGATTCGAAAGGCCTTATCGTTCACGTGAATCGAAATCGTAAGACTTGCGGAGAAAAATTCAATAATTGTGGTGGATGCAATGACAGAAAATAAATATGCAATGTGTGATTCAATTGACAAGACTTAGGCAATGGATGAATGGAGTTGTTGGGGGTTTAAAATTTCATCTAATCCTCTCTCTTTTATTTACTCCTTTTGTTTAAATAGCGTTATTATCTAATTGCATGCAAACTTTCTTGGCCTTCCCTTAACCCGATCTCGGCGAAAATGGTCTATTACTAATTACCGGCTTGCTATCCCTAGCCTCCCCTAGCAACCAGCAACGCATTACAAACAGAAGGAAATATAATTGGTCGTCCTACTCCCCTATCCCTAGGTGGTATTGCTTAACCAAGGAAATTCTCACCATTTTGTGCCATTACTGTACGTCCCCGTATCAATAAAGTCAAAAATCAATTACCGAATGAGTTAAACGATAAAGGCATTAAACATAGTATGAGAATCCAAGAATTGATAATAAACGCATATGAGAATCATATAATTCAAACAAGAGTTTCAATAAACGAGAGTATCAAAAGATTACATTGTTCCCCCAACAACAAAAAGGGTTTAGTCCACCATTGTCATGGTGAACCAAGATGAAAATAATGGAAGATATGGAAAGCAAACCCTAGAAAAGATGAAAAGGAGCCTAAGCATCCAAGAGATCCTCTCCAAAGAGTGCAAAGTAGGTCTGGCCGCCCTCCTCTGTCAAAAGAATGAATTGGAATTCGTAATAGGGTTATTTATAGGTGAGAAGCGCAGCAGAAAAATAGGCTCAAGCCCAGCAGACCACCGCCCGACGTCATACTTTGCCGCCTGGCAGTAGACCCTAAATCGCACCACCGGCCGGTGGTAGGGGTCTACCGCCCGGTGGTTTTACTCGTGCCGCAAAACCGCCCGGCGTCAGGGGTTTGTCGCCCGGCGTCCACTGCCGGTGTCTTCTCCTCTCGTCTGACCGCCCGACGCCAGGGGTCTACCGCCGAGCGGTACCTAGACTCTTCTTTTCTTCGATTTTCTTGCTTTTCTTAAGTCTATGACCTTCATCTTTATTCCCAATCTTCACTTCTGTCAATTTTGCTGCAAAACAAGCATAAAATCGCTAAAAATAGCTTTTGACTCTCGACTGACTCATTTATTGAGTTTTGTTTGATTTCAAGCTCATTCTAAGCAATAAAGGGCGTAATTTAGTTCAAATTAGCATATGAAAATAACGGTTTTTCAACCGTTATCACAACCCCAAACTTAGAAATTTGCTTGTCCTCAAGCAAAACAAAACAAAACCATAAAACAAAACAGAGCTTGACTTTCTACCTTTTCATCCAATGATTCAACATTTCCAAAGTACATGACAAAACTTACTCAATTTCAGATAATCAGTGAACTCAAATCAAGATTCATGCTTGTTCTGAACTTATTTAGCTCATGCGTTCCTCAACAGATGTTATACAGTATGAATGATCAGTCCACTAAACAAAAATGCAATCATGAACTTTAGAAGTTCTTACCAAGCAAGTGTTTCACTCAATCACTCAAGTGTTTAGGGTAGCACTCTACTCTTTATTTCTCACAAGTCACATGAAATAAAATTGCCATTCATCTTAAACAATCAACATCTTTCCATGCAAATGCCATCAAAAGGACTTTTCCAAGGCTTGTAACAAGGTCGGGCTATCAAGAAAAATTGGTTTTTCTGGATCACAAAATTCTTGAGTTAAAAGAACTATTTCATCAGTGAAAAGGTTCAAGTTTAAACTCTCTCTTATTCACCAATTTCACTCATTCCCAGCTTCTTTCCTTTTTCTTTCTCATTAAGGTCATCTTCATGCTTTTATTCTTTTCTTTTCTTTTTCTCTACTCATGTATTTTGCTTCTCAACATTTGAGCTCAATGCTTTTCTTTTTGCCTTTCCATTTTCCCCATGCAACCCCAAACTTGAACCTTTTCATTCCATACAATTATTCTCAACCTAACTCAAGATAAGTAATTTCAAATCAAAGGGTTTCATCCTCTTTCAGGCTAAGGTTCAAAAAGGATATAATCTTTAAAGCATTTTGGGTGAAAGTTTGGCTAGAAAAGGGTTTTCAAACATGGCCTTGATCATTTGACATTCACATAAAAATCAATCAATCATCAAGATTAAGGCAATAAAATTTATGCTTCAATGTGAACAATACATACAACAATAAAAACTCTGGGGCTCAATACCTCACACAACATGCTTTCTCACGCACAACCATTCATACATCCTGCTTAGCATCATGACCATAATCATACTTCATCACGACCATAATCATACTTCATCACACATCTGTTTCACAGGATGTTAACATGCATACAACTCAATAATCATTCACATCAGATCGTCATCAAATAGACTCATCATGCAATTTATCCAGTTTAACATCTTCAGAAAAGTATTCAAGCCAAGCAAACACACTAAAAAACAAAATTCAAAAATTTAAAATGCAAGGGTAAAGAAGAAATTCTAAGTTGCCTCCTAGTAGCACTTGTTTAACGTCGCGAGCCTGACCCAAACCTGTTTAACATTTGTCATTAAATGCCAGTCGTCCAACACCCTTCAGTAGGTGTACCTATCCTTCAGTAGATACCAAAGATTTAGCATCCCTCAGTAGATACCAAAAGTTAGCATCCCTCAGTAGATGATACCCAAAAATTGTTCCAAATTTTACATGTTCAAAAGAAAAACTAAAGAAAACAAAAAAAAAATTGTCCTAGAGTACAAAAAGTTCTTCTCAGCAATCAACTCTTCTTCCTCACACTGGAATCTTCATCATCCCACCTTCTCAGTTTTTGTCTTTCTACTTGGCGAACAGCAGAGGAATATGGCCTTCTAATTTCCACCATTCCTTCCTCTTCGAGCTTCCTGTTGACAATCCATTTCCTGTTTTTGTATCTAACACCCACACCCCGTGGAAATAGTTTGTCCTTTAAGTGGGGTGACTTTCCTTTATCTGTCTTTTCCTTCTCATGTGCCTGCAAAATAGTACAGCTGTTAAGATGATCATTACCTGTGGTATTTTCTTCTCTGCCAGCTTCTCTTCTAGCCTTTTTATATCTAGATCTGTTTATTATTCTCCTTCTTTGTCCTTCAGATCCATTATAGGCTAACACTTGGTCGTGATCTCTTAACACTATTTTCCCATCATAAACACATATCATCATCTGAGAAGTCCTCATAAACGGTCTTCTCAGAATTAATGGAATTCTTCCATTATTTACCATATCAACTACCATGAAATCAACCAAAAATTCCAACTCTACAATTCGAACAATTGCGTCTTCCACCATACCCAAAGGTTTTTTTATGGATCCATCTGCAAATGTCAAGGAAGTGTATGTTGGTTTTAATTTTAGCCCTCTAATCTTCTTGAAGTCACTGAAGGACATTAAATTAACACTAGATCCTGAATCGATCATAGCTCTCCCTATATCCACATCATTGATCACACAAGGAAGAGTCAAACTTCCTAAATCCTTCAATTTTTGTGGATGGTCTTTCTTCCTTGGTTTAACGATCCGTGCTTGATCTTCTTCCTCCTCATCAAGATCAGCTATCTTGCGAGGACGGTATTTAGTTGGTTTCTCATCTTTAGGCACTTGTGGAAACGCTCCAGGCATAATAGTTACCCGATTAAAAATTTCTCGGAATAACTCATAAGGACTCTTCAGTTTCCTTTCCTTTTTCTCTTCTTCTTCACATTTCTTCTGCTTATTGCACTTATTCTTACAAACCATCTCTTCCTCTTCATCTTCACTGCTCCCAATTTCAATTATTTCTTCTACTGGATTCCTTTTATTTCTCGTCATCACCACTTTGCACTCATCCTTGGGGTTAACCTTAGTGTTAGCCCGAAACTGGTTCTTTTCTGCAGTGTCCACTCTTTTTGACAGCTGCCCAATTTGTGTCTCCAGTGCTCTAAAACTAACTTGGTTCACTTGCTTGTTGAGACTCATAGACTTTCAGAAATTTGTCAAATCGGTCATTTAATTCTTTGACGGTCTCCGTCAAACTGTTCACCTGCTGCCATAAAGGTGACAGTTGTTGTTGCCGGAAGCCTCCTACTTGCCCAGAAGAAGCATTCTGATTCTGTCCAATGATGGGGTGGTTCTTCCAACCTTGGCTAGAATTACCTTGGTTAGAACTACCCTGCTTAAACATGAATTGATTCCCCATGTAATTGACATCCTGCTGCATTTCTTCAGGAAAAGCACATTGACCATTGATGTGGTTACCACCGCATAAGTTGCAAAGTTGTTGTGTTTGAGAAATATTTCTTAACCCTGTTGGAAGTTCAGAAAGGATCTTTGTCAGTTTGTCCAACTTTTGGTTAAGAAGATGATTCTGCGCAGTCATTGCATCATTAGCAGGAAGATGCAATATTCCTCCTTTCTGTGCGCCTCTCTCACTTTGGGAAGCTTCATTAAGAGTCATGTCTTCGATCAAGTCATAGGCTTCGTCTTCAGTCTTCCTATTAATACTGCCTCCTGCCGAGGCATCCAACATCATTTTAGACTGAGTATTAAGCCCTCCTAGGAAAGCAAGCAAATAAGCAGTCTTGTCAAATCCGTGGACTGGAGTCTTTCTCAACAGGCCTTTGAATCTATCCCAGGCCTGTCTGAGAGTTTCCTCCATCCCTTGCTTGAATGAGGAGATCTCGAGCTTTCCTTGATGAATCTTGGTTTGCGGAAAAAATCTGGTGACAAATTGTTTGGCCAATGCATCCCAGTTTCTGAACGTCCCTTCAGCAAATGAGTGCAACCAATCCTTGGCGTTTCCTCCCAAAGAGAAAGGGAATAGGCTAAGTCTGATCCTCTCATCTGAGACTCCGGCCATCTTAACAGTATTGCAAATTTTGCCAAAGATAGTCAAATGTTTGTAGGGATTCTCACTTGACAATCCGTGAAACTGGTTGCTTTTGACCAACTGAATAAGTGCAGGGCTCATCACCAAATTCGTTGTATTGTCCACAAGAATGACTATGCTGTTGAAATTCAAGGGACCCACAGCGTTGGCTGAGTCCCCCAGTGTACGTCTCGGAGGAGGAGGTTGTTGTTCTACCATCTCCTCTAAGTCCTGTGCAAGAGATTGCAAAGGTGGTTCAGGAGAAGGAAAGTTTTCACGTTCAGAATGATTAACTCTCCTCCCTCTCCTGTCTGGTAGCCCCTCGAGAAGAGGTTGCTGATCTTTTCTGCTCCTAGTGTGTACTCCTTCCTGCATACACAAGAGAAAATACCCCTAAAAGCACTTTTACAGAAAAATAAAATAAAACAAAACAAAAGAAAAATATAAACAAATAATTACAAACAAGTCAAATTCAGTCAATTCACACTACTAAATAAGTCAAACCTCGAGTCCCCGGCAGCGGCGCCAAAAACTTGTTAGCGGAATGGCAAGTGTACCATATCGTATCAAATAATAAAAATGGTATAACCCATTATCGCTCTTCCCATGAGACTCGAAAGGCCTTATCGTTCACGTGAATCGAAATCGTAAGACTTGCGGAGAAAAATTCAATAATTGTGGTGGATGCAATGACAGAAAATAAATATGCAATGTGTGATTCAATTGACAAGACTTAGGCAATGGATGAATGGAGTTGTTGAGGGTTTACAATTTCATCTAATCCTCTCTCTTTTATTTACTACTGTTGTTTAAATAGCATTATTATCTAATTGCATGCAAACTTTCTTGGCCTCCCCTTAACCCGATCCCTCGGCGAAAAGGGCCTATTACTAATTACCGGCTTGCTATCCCTAGCCTCCCCTAGCAACCAGTAACGCATTACAAACAGAAGCAAATACAATTGGTCGTCCTACTCCCCTATCCCTAGGTGGTATTGCTTAACCAAGAAAATTCTCACCATTTCGTGCCATTACTGTACGTCCCCGTATCAATAAAGTCAAAAATCAATTACGGAATGAGTTAAACGATAAAGGCATTAAGCATAGTATGAGAATCCAACAATTGATAATAAACGCATATGAGAATCATATAATTCAAACAAGAGTTTCAATAAACGAGAGTATCAAAAGATTACATTGTTCCCCCAACAACAAAAAGGGTTTAGTTCACCATTGTCATGGTGAACCAAGATGAAAATAATGGAAGATATGGAAAGCAAACCCTAGAAAAGATGAAAATGAGCCTAAGCATCCAAGAGATCCTCTCCAAAGAGTGCAAAGTAGGTCTGGTCGCCCTCCTCTATCAAAAGAATGAATTGGAATTCGTAATAGGGCTATTTATAGGTGAGAAGTGCAGCAGAAAAATAGGCCCAAGCCCAGCAGACCACCGCCCGGTGTCATACTTTGCCGGCTGGCGGTGGACCCTAAATCGCACCACCGCCCGGTGGTAGGGGTCTACCGCCCGGCGGTTTCCCTCGTGCCGTAAAACCGCCCAGCGTCAGGGGTCTGTCGCCCGGCGTCCACTGCCGGTGTCTTCTCCTCCCGTCTGACCGCCCGGCGCCAGGGGTCTACCGCCGGGCGGTACCTAGACTCTTCTTTTCTTCGATTTTCTTGCTTTTCTTGAGTCTATGACCTTTATCTTTATTCCCAATCTTCACTTATGTCAATTTTGCAGCAAAACAAGCATAAAATCGCTAAAAACAGCTTTTGACTCTCGACTGACTCATTTATTGAGTTTTGTTTGATTTCAAGCTCATTTTAAGCAATAAAGGACGTAATTTAGTCCAAATTAGCAGTCCCTGTAGTTTTGTCGCTTTCAGCCACTGCAAGCCCCATCCTTACTTGATGGCAATCCAGTCCTTGCAATTTGTCATTGTCCTCCTTTGTCAAAGTCATCCTACTTGAAGTTTCATGGTGTTATTTGAAGTTTCGTAGTTGTCCACTACTGTCCATAAATTGTTGTTAGTTGTTCGTCGACATGTGATTGCACATCTGTTTGCCGCACACTCTTGAAGACAGATCATATATTTCAAATTGAGTTTATTTATTCCAAGCTTGGTTCATACAATTTGTATGCTCCAGCTTGAGTGGGAGTGTTAGAAATATTATATTTAGTTTATATTTATCTCTTATCTTTAGTTAGTTTGTTTATATTTATTATTTGTATTTTGGGCTCAGCCCATATTTCTTCTATTATAAATAGAGGACCCTATGTGTATATTCAACACAAGGGAGTTTTCACTATATTTTAAAGGTAAAATAATTAAGTAAAATTTTGGAATAGTGAAAATATATATTTTCAAACAAATTAAGAAAAAAAAAGTAAATAATATGTTCAACCCAACATGTAACATCCTATTTTAATCGTATACAACTACTAAAAGAGACATCACACATAAAGGAATAAAAGAATAGACAAACATAAAATAAAATATATATATATATATATATAAAACTATTGTAGTTATCTAAAAAATAACTATAACATCAATATGCATATAGTCCTATACACCTAAAAGTAATATTACACCGAATAAAACGTATAATATTATTTCCATAAATGATAAAACAAGAAACCAAAACTACCTACTTTTAAGCTTCAACATCATTTCCATTCTACACTTGTTGAATCAAATGAAACATCTTCATCTACTCTCACCATTAAAGTAATTATCTCAAAAAGGAAAGAAACACAAACGAATAATAGAAAAGAAAAAGTAAGCTAATGTATAAAAAACGGTATCACACAATAGAAACATATATATATATATATATATATATATATATATATATATATATATATATATAAGACATATAATCATTCATTCCGAATATGATTACTAATCCTCTGGATACATGTATTGATGTTAAACTTTAGGAGTTATATATTTTTGGTGATGGAACAACTTGCCCATCCAAGTTACCATCCATAGTTTGTCAACCATTTATGGCTAGGTAAAACTCTTAGACTAGGATCTTCTGCTTCTCTCACCACATATCTCATCCTTCTTTACTTGAAATTGGATAGTGATTAGAGTGTCAGGATAACTCCCAATACGAGATCCCTACACCAATTCATACATTACTTGAAACTATTACGATAACTTTTCCTTGAAATTATCTTCACCACATACTTCATTCATACTTACAACCATATAACATTTCCATAAGCTTTATAATTTACATCATAAGCATGCATAAGATTCAGAGTAAACCATTCAAACTAAAAACAGAAAACTACATTGGTGCTCAACGATACAAAGTCACTACTCAATACCAGACCACTAAAAAAAAATGGTCGGACAACAGTGAATGGGTGGCACTCAACGGTCTAGAGTTAAAATGCTCTTGGACCTTCACTGTCAAACTTGTGCTCAACACCACACCAGCACTGCTCAACATCATTTCAAAAATAAGAAAGTTTAACACTCTGAATTAGGAAACTAGGGACCTGCTCAGATGACCAAATTAGTATTCCTAACTCAATGTATGGTTCAAAAATAGGTTTATGTGCCAAAATGAATACCAATTCAAATGGTTAGAATCTCAATTTCTTAATTTAACACCAAAACAACCAAAACGAAGCAACATCTAACTGCAAACACAACATAAACTCTACATTCCAAACTCCCAATTTTAAACCAAATCTAACATGCAACAGAGTGTATCAAAACATCAATAACATAAAAAAGTGGTAATTATCTTCCCTTACGTGACAGATAACCAAAACATTCTAGAAAGCTTGAAATAGCTTTAAATATACAAGAAGTTCTATCTGCTCCTACGAACAACAGAAACACGATCAGGATACACCATTACAACTACTAATAAACAAAGACTTAATATGATGACTCAAAAGACACATATGCAAGTTAAATGGGGCCCATGCAATAGATACAAGAAAAAACCAAGATAAATGGTTGAAACTCAACTTATTCAAACAGAGAAATTGATTGGTCTAATTTGAAAATCTCGTCGTATGAATCAATCATATAGTCTCGGTTCTTCAATAAAATGAATAGAGGATAAGAACTCCTAAAGAAAACTCTAGAAAAATGTTTTATAAAGAGATTATATGTTTTAAAATAATAAAACTCGTTCATAACAAGACTATTTATATTAAAACCATTTAATATTAAAATAATTGAATCTCAATATTTTTAAATACTATTACTTTTTAAATGTCATTTTTTAAATCTTTATACATAAATATTAATATTTTTTATTTTATATTAGTATTTTTTTTATTTTAGTACAATAACAAAAAAAATTATAGTCTTAATATAAAATTATTTAATTCCATTAAATTTATTTGTACTCTGTTAATAATAAGGAAATTGAACGTTATTGGTCTTCATGTAGGTTTATTTAAAAAAAAAATCGCTAATATAGATTAATCTTGAAGGATCACTAAAAATTTTAAATTTACAAATAAAAAAAGAAGTAAAAGATAAAATATTCCTTAAATATTAATGATATATGAACCTGAATTTTATATTTAATAAACACACTTCACAATTACTAAAGCTCAAATATGTGTTTAATCACCCAAATTATTAAAGGATTTAAAAAAATAAACAAAATTAAAATTTTGATATTAAGACTATGATTTTATGTTATTGTACTGTAAGAAACGAATTATGTAAAGTAAGTATTTATCTATATGCAGCAGATAAAATATGACATAAGATTAGTGAAAAGAAAAGTGTGTGAGTAAAATAAAGATAGAAGTACTAAAGAGAAAGAAAGTATCTTACTGTATCTGCAAAAGATGGTTCCACAATTACTAAGCTATGAAATCTCTAAATAGAGTAACTTTTTCCCTACCAACTTTGATATACATAACTCAATGCCCAAAATGTTAGATTGAGAAAAGAGGTGAGTGGTCCTAAAAGATCAAACTGTGAAGGAAGAGGTATCCATTAATGCACTCTTTATTGAAGGGTGGCTCTCGATAGTGACAACAGCTCTTTCAGTAAAGATAAAAGAAGAAAACAGGAAAATAAAGTGAAATTTTTTCAGAGATTATTAGTCTTTATTGGACTTTGAATCAACTTAGTCATTATTTTAGCCAAACACAACTATAGGGTGGTTCAGGTTAGCTACTCAGTTCTACAGAGCCTTTAACTCAAACCATACATTACAACAATGCAAAAAGAAAATTGCAATACATGTTTTTTGGTCTGTCTCTAAACACTCAATAAAAAATTCTTTAAAAAAATTCCTTATCAATAAAAATATGTTATTTGATATCAACTCCACAAAAACATGACTTCCTCCTTACACTTAAAGGGTTTTTTTTTTTTTTATATGTATTTCTGTAATTATATTTATAAAATTAGCATTATTAAAATGTTTTTTCTATTGATGAAGAATTTTTTTGAAACCTTTCATTGGAAATGTTCTAAGCACTAAAGTCTTAGTATGAGATCTTAAAAGCAAACTAACTTGGTTAAAACATAAAAAACAAATAACTAGAATACATCAAATGTCAAATAAAAACGTAAAATCTAAACCATATAATTATGCGTGGACAATTCTCTCGTTAATTTATTATATATATCATGCTATTCATTTATCTTTACATTATTCATACATAATTAAGACTTATAGATAGACAGAACTGAATTTTCTTATATTTGAATATATCTTACAGATTGAATTAACCGATGTTTGACGAATAGGATTAAGTCTTAAAAATGATCAGTTGACAACCAACCATCTCAACATGAAGACTTGACCTCGTACCCTAAACAATATGCTTGTAAGAATGTATTGCATCTTTATATCAATGAATATGACCACCAAAGCAATAATCTCCATATGTTGATGTTATACACAAAATTATGTTATGCTAAGGCACTTCTAATATGTGCGTAAAGAAATCTATCTTAGCGCAAAAATATTAATAATTAAATAGAAAATTATCTACAATCAAAATATAGTGTTTTTTTTTAAAAAAAAAGGAATTAATCAGTTATTTAGTTACTCCTTTTTATTGTAATTGTAATCAAAACATATGGTTGCTTACTATTCTTATACGACTAAGTTGTCTAAGTCTTATGAATCTATTTGTGTAACTAGATATACTAAATTGCGAATTAATTCATGTTTATATTTGATGAAATTAAACATGTGATGTTTTAAAAAAAATAAAAGAAATAGGTATCCATTCGGAACCATTTTAGGTTAGGTTGGATTGTGTTTAATTTAACTCATGATTGATTATATAGTAAAAGAAGAAACCAATAAAATACAGCACAATTGACAGTCCAATTCCCAACTTTATATATGCAAACACTTGGCCTGAAAAACAAAATCTAATTAAACTATTAGTCTCAGAGTCTTGAATATAATAATATATTAAGATATCAAATTCTTGGAAGGGGTGAACCAAGATTTCTTGATTTTCAAGGCTATACCAAGTAATGGTTCATGACTCAATTGTATTAGCTTGTGTATATGCCTCAGGTTTTAAGTATTTAGGTTTTGTTTTAAAATGCCACATAGTGTATAAATACAAATATTATGAGTTTTTAATACAAGTTTAATTGAGATAGTGTACGAACTATTTGCAATGATATTCAGGATATGAATTGAGTCACTCTGGTTATGTACAGTTCAGATAGCAGATATTTGCAAATAAATGAGGGTTACTAAGGGATGTAATACATGGGATTTGGAAGCTTGAAGGATCGAACAGATAGTGAAGAACCTAATAAATCGCTCCACTGGTCACCAGAGTTTCCAAGAATCCTGTATCCATCTTTCTCCATCTCATTCCTCTTCTCTGATTTGAAGAGTACAGCTCGTTTCCCTTGATCAGCTGAACTTCTGAACATTATAAAATAACAGGTTCAAAATTCAGCATAAATTAAATAGCTTCAGAGTGCAAAATACAATCACGATCATCCTAAAACTGTACACGACTGCATGTACAAAGAAAACTTCTCAGGTAGAAGCTTTTACTTTGCAGATATAACACAGAAGTTGCAGAAAAGAAACAGTGAAAGAAAGGGTGTGAATTGACTAATTAGTCAAAATTAATGACATAAACATAATATGATGATAGCAGAAACGACGTTAGATTCTTTGAATATAAAACAACCATAACAGAAATATACAACGAGGTATTCCTTCGTATAATTGACTATTGCCCCTGCCAAGATAAGAAGAACAAAACTCCAGAATACGTGTGGACTATGATATAATTATTACTGGTACTAGACAACCATCAAGTAGATCATTTACCTTGTGTACCCTATAAACTGTCTACATTATAATCATGATGGTGTTCGGTGCATGTAATCTCCATTTGCAATCGTTTGTTAAGAGCGTATAAATTAATTGAATGCTATGATTAAGATTTAATTAGGATATATTTATCCAACCTGCTCTATGAGGTTCAAAATTCTATTATATGGGTCTAAATTCCAACCTGCTCTATGAGGTTCAAAATTCTATTATTTATATGGGGCTAAATTCCAGGTATCCTAACAATTTATCCATCAAAAATGAGAATCAGAAGTCCACTTTAACAACAAAGAGGATGGAGTCTGGAATTGTTGAAAAGAAAATAAATTATGAAAGGAAATAAGGATGTAATGCGTTAAATTATTCTTTTGTTCGTATTTCTTCATTTCATAATAGCAAGTTAATTTATTAACTACATCAGTGAAGACCTAATCCAAAAAATCTACATGAAGGCAAACCTTATAGAATTTACAGATACAACAAAGAAAATAAGCAGCATATATCATGAAATGTTGAAGAGAAAAAGAAGCACAAGACTTGCCACATTTGTGCACATTCCCTTTATAAAAAGCATAATATACGAAAGAGTTTCAAAACCTATAATGCTTTCTAACAGAGATAACATTAGTATTGTCAGCATCCCGGCCCAAAAATATAATATGTACGAAAACACAAATAGGCAGAGAAAAATTAGATAATATGGCTAGGAGACAAATTGTTTTACTTAAAACGATAGAGACCATCAATTAATTAATAAATTTTAACACTGATAAGATATTAAAAGACAAACATATCATCATCTAACTCAAAAACAATAGCAATTCAATAGTTTTCTGTAATGCTATCTAACAACAGAATCTAGTCATTAACAAGATATGCCAATATTGTTGCTGAAATGATCTTCGCTTGGATTTTATGTGGAATACTCAAAAGAACTCAAGAAACCAAAAGCAATGACAACTTGAGAAACACTAGGTATATTGAAACCAGGCAGAGCAGAGGCAAGGAAGGAGCATGGAATCTTGTCAATTACTGCAGCATAAAATAACAACTACCGAAGTCTTCTCTCATTGGCTTAGGAGTTAGGATCAACTTCACGGACTAGACAAGTACAACACTGTTGAGTTTTGTCAACACATATCTAACAAGGGGCAATGTCATTTGAAAATAAGAATGCAGGTATTTAGGAAATTCTATGTGACCTTATCATCTGCTTTCCTGATTCCTTAAATTCTTCTATGGTAGAACCGTAGAAGTACTTCAACTTATGTTGCTAATAAGCAAAAATCATTTTATAAAAACTAAATTATGTTCATCTATGGCCATTGACTAGGCAAGGCTGCTTGAAATCTATATGCAAGCTCCATTTAAAGTTTAGAAAATTTTTAATAAGATTCTTCCTCCATTTGGCCATCTCTACAACTATGCACCGCTGTCCTGCATTAATTATCTTTATGATTGGAGGAACCTTTTAGTCATGATGACACATTGATACCTGAGGCCTTCTAAATTTCGACCACCCGGCTTGAATGAAACATCCCAAGATATTTAAAACAGAATGGATTATAGAACATACTCAGAGAATCTTTCCGCATTTTTTTCGTGTACTTAATAAACATACATCATTTTCTCTCCTAAAGCTAGCAAATATGTTTTAGGAATTACCTTAATATGAGCTGGTCCCATTCCTTAAACCCAGCATTGACCAAATTATCAACAGTAACACTCCTGTGTCTTTCACTCCGTCCAGTCAGCAGAATAACCTTGAATCCCAGGTTCAGAACATCTTCATAGAGCTTTAAACTGGGTTCTATGGCTGGAGCTCCACCGGTCTCCACCCAATCGTTAAACTTCTCATGGTCAAAAAGCTCAAGCCTGCAAGCACATCAAAACACAAGAAATGTTATTTGAACGAGAAATCGTAAGCATTTTGTACAACTAAGGGAAAGAAAGAGTGAAAAGCAGAGAAACATGGTATGTAACAAATAATGTAATGGAGATAGACAAAAAAAAATGTTGCACAAATTGTTATATGAATTATTATACGTGTATCAAATCTCTTCTAACAAACAAAAAGAGAAATAACAAAAGTGAACAGGGCAAATGCAGATGAATACTATAGGCGTTTTGGTCCTTACACTAGCACTTACTTTCATGACAATTAGTACCTGAAATTATGAGTTAATTAAAATTTTGAAAATTCTTTCAGATACTAAAATGATAACAAGTGGTTATATCCACAGACGAAAAATGGCAATAGTTTTTTTAATAACAGAATGTGATAAATAAATTACACTTTCAAGGACATTTTTCAATTTTAGTACAATCAAAGATCTAAGTTATGGTAATTTACATTTTCAAGTGTTTACCCAAGAACAAACTTAGTATTAAAGTCTATTAAAAAAATCAATCACAACAAAACAAATAAAAAAAAAGATGATAACCACAAATTAAAATTGATTTATTCATAAATTAAAAATCAATTTTTAAAAAAAGTTTACTCAAGCTAATAAACAAACTCTAGATCACCTTTAATTTTTTTTCTTATTTAAAAAAAAAAGAAGTTAATATTAACAAAGAAGTTTATCCAAACTGAGATCATGTCCACATATCCAATTTACCTACTTTTTCTTTACTTTGGAGTAAATCGAAACCAAAAAACACAACCATTACCCATATCCATGTGCGGCATAATAGGGGAGATTGGAGAGCAAGGTCTCATCAATGTCAAAAATCCACGCGTCTTTGCCATCGTCACTGAGTTTCACACTCTTGGCATACTCCTCCGCCTCCTTGGACACCATTTCCAGATCCACCAAGTACCCTTTCCCCGTCATGTACTCCTTCACGTACTCCACGCACTCCTCAGGCACCGTCTTCCACTCGCCAAGATTGTTCGCCTCCCCAGCCACGCGCCACGCGCCACACCGCAGGCGTACCTCCTCCGCCACTTCCGCCACCCCCGCGTACTCCACTATCAGCGGCCGCGGAAACACGCGGTGCTGGTGCGAATTCGGAGAATCGGAATCAGAGACGGAAAAGGAGCAGAGAGAAAATAGGAAGAAAAACCGAAGCAGAAAGGGAAACTGAATTGGAATCGCCATGACAAAGAAATTTTGTAGGGAGAATGGAGAGAAGAAGTATGAGAAAACGAAAGGTAGAGAAAAAAGCAAAAGAAGAACTCATCGAAGCATATTCCTGTATATATAGGCGTTTGAGAGGAACAGTAACGTGTGCAGAGAAACTTAACGACGTGACGTGAGAGTGTTTTCATTGGGTTGGAAAGTGACGGAGTTTTGGAATATTCCGTCAATTTGTGACCAAGAAAACGTGAATGGGTTGGTGAGAGAGGGTTGGACGGTAGACCAAGGAAGACACGGAAAACGGTAGATGACGTGGACTTAGGTGGCCCACCTCTAAAATATGAGATTCTTAATTCGGGCAAATATTCATTTGTTATTTATTTAATATTAAATTTTAGCGTTAAATTATCTCTAAATTAAAATTTAATAGTAAATTAGTTTCACAAATCTTAACCTTTAAACGCGATTGCCATAATTAACTTTATTATTTTAAAAATTAAATTAATAAGGCCTCATAAATTTTAAAATCTAATTAGTGATTTTCGTACAACAGGGAAGTTTAGAAGCTTAACTAATCAAGAATACAATTTTTTTTTTTTAAAAAATTCTTTTGATATGTGTACCGTAAGGACCGGATGGGTAATTCCGGATATCTGGAGGAAACGTCAACATATGATTAGACGTCCGGTCCAATCAACAGATAACTACCTTTAGGGTTTTCACGAAGATCTGCATATTTGTCACTCTTCCTGTTCCGCCGCTGTTTCGCTTAATAACGGAACGACCCGGTTAACGGACCGAATAAAGCGCTTGTCCAAGATAGACAGCAACGATTCAATTATAATCACATTAAGACCAAATTAAGGTTATACCATATGGACCAACCAACAGACAACTACCTTCAGGGTTTTCACGAAGATCTGCATGTTTCCTTGTTCCGCCGCTGTTTCACTCAGCTCAGAGTCACCGGACAAGTATGTTAACGGACAAGGATCGGCCGCTCGACAGAGACGGACGTACGAGTTAAATAAAGGAAGTATTAAAACCAAATTAAGCTAAAATGTGATTAAGGAAAATGGGCCAGAGATTGGGCCATGATTAAGGAATAGCTAATTAGGGGCCCATAGCAGAAACTATAAATACAAGTCAAAGGTGAAAGGTAGTTTGGTTACATTGAATGCTCATTTACTTTTGCTAGATACTTTCTCTTTCTATCTCTACCTTTTATCCATACTAACTTGAACGTCAGAGTGCCTTTAGCAGATACCCCGCCGGTTTAGACAGGAGCGTATTCTGTACTGGAGTGGAGTCTACTGGCAATAGGGTTGGAGTACCGCGGAACGTCCAGGAGAAAGTGTGACGGAACAATATGTAAAAAATATTAAAATTTAAAAAATTAGATTAACTATTGCTATGATATATAATTTTAAATAGTTTTACATTGATGTTAAAGAAAAACTTAAATATACATTTATCAATCCTTTTTAAACGTATTTTGAGAATAAAATCGTGAAAGAATAATATTTTTTTTTATGTACTACCTTAATGATATTATTTTAACAGACTTGATGTAGAAAGGTTGATAATGTACGTGGAAACTTCTTTAATTCTTCAATGGAGATCAAATTCATGACAATAGGTAATAAATATTGAGTATTTTAATATTAGTTTATAAATGAAACATATGTGATATTATATTATCGGTATTTAAAGATATCAATTATCTACAAAATATTAACATTAAAATTTAATTTATATTTTATGAAATTAAATTTAATTAAAACTAAAATTAATTTATATTTTATTACATTAAATTTAACTAAAATTAAATTTTAATTTATATTATATTTTATTTTTATTTTTTGTAAATTTTATTTTAAATGGTTTTTTACGGTAGTGGAAAAGTCTATCTATGTCACGTTTACTCACATCCGCTTAGTAGTCAGGTAAAAATTACTTTAAATACACACTATCTATATTCGAGATATCTTATAAGAATCATGATGATGAAAAAAAGTTTTAAACTTTAAAATAAATAATATAATATCTTAAGTTTTAAACTTTAAAACGGATAATACTTTAATTATTGATCTTAATAATATTATCTCAATAAATTTAAAATCAGAGCAATTATTAAATAAGATATAAAAACAAATTGTCATTTTTAATAAATTTTAATTATGAAAAATACATATGTCACAAATAATAAAAATGTATACAAATCAGAGAACAAAAATGTGTTACTAAACGAGTCCCTAATGCCATATGAAATCAGTAATGAAATACTTTCTTTTGTTTTAATATTTTTATGTCGATAAAAATGTATAATTTCTTGAAATATTTTACTTTAATTTTATTTAAACTAACGACAAGCTAGTAGCAAAGGATGTTTCTTTGAAATAGGTTTCAACATTTTTTTGAAATTTAATTAAAATATATTTTGCTGTTAAAAAAGTTTTTTCATATATCATTTAGTTATAGCGAGTTATATAATTTAACGAGTTCAATGTTTTAAGCTATGATATTAATTAATTAAAATATATTGACAAACTTAGTTGACAAGAAACTGTACTACCTTGTTTGGTTGGTGGTGTCAAAGTTGTTTTAAAAAGTGATCACGTTGAAACTTTAATAATTATTAATTAGGTGGTTGAGTTTGAATAGACACATTAATTAGTTGACTAAGGTTTTAAGATTTTAAAATTTAATTACATTGAAATTTTAATAAAGAATAATTGAGTGGTTTGAATTGGAAAAAATAACAATAAGAACTTTGTCAACAAGAAATAATAATAATTATAACATCTCATTTAAAAAAGTATAAATTATTAAATGAAACATTGTATAATTTATAAATACAAAGTATTTTAGTATATGATTAATCCATTATAGTCATTTCAAAAGATATTATGAAATAGTACTGCATATACAAATTAAAAGATATCAAAGAAAGTACGTGGTGTTTCAAAAGATGAAAACAAAACAAAAATTGTAACTTTTTTAACTATATAGTCGCATCAATATTTTTCTCCTAAGGTATTTCGATTCCAACTTCTTCATTTGCTCACATTATTTATAATTATCATTGTAAAGGAAGAAAACAACAAATATTAGGGACACTAAGCTAATATGCAAAAGAGATATCATGAATCACAGTTTCATGTTATTTAGATACTAATCACTTACAAAGTTATATATTGCACAAGCAAAGACAACAATACATCAAGTCCTAAAATAACTTTCGAGTCATGAATCCATCCAATATTTCCATCAAATTATTCCATATAACTCAGCTCATCATACCAAAACATACAACAACATCGTTCCTCAATCATTCATCATTCACAACACAAGCAACATGAATTATTGACACACACATAAACACATACACATAGAGAAGTATTTAAAGGTACAAATGACAATTTGGCAACATTGGTACAAGCCTCTTATCATAGATCTAAACGGTCAAAGTAAAGAACAATGTGACTAGGACCTATTATAAAATTTTCAACTCGGAATAATGGTTAATGAAGCAAGAATCCTAATTTTCTTGAGATGACTCATAATAGGAAAACCTAACTTGCCCACAAGAAACAAGAATCGCCCAAAGCCAAATAATAGATCTCACAACATAGGGTTCCAACATTTCCAATTCTCACATGATCATGCAAATCGAGAACTCCTTCATCTCATAAATTCAATTTTCCCCAAATCAACCTACCAACTCAATCATAGAATATCAATTCATTTTAAAGTCAACCAACACATAAGGAATTGAATTTTAGAAATCATAAAGTAATAGAATAAGCTTCCCTCACCCAATTCAAGATGTCCTTTTGGTCTCCCACAACCCCTAACTACTACGTTTCACAAAAGCCCTATGCAAACACAAGAAAGAACTTAATTTCAAAATCTCAAACTACTCTTAGACTTCTTGCAAAACCAAAATCCCAGGAGAAAGCCTAAGAAACACATGTAGAACAAAAGAAATTCACACATGCATATGAATCTACTTTTGTCTAACGAAAAAGGCATAGATAAGACTTACTCTCTTGAAGAAGGCTTGGTATGGACAAAAATTCCTTTTGACGATTAACGACGTGAGAATCTTAATTTTCCCAAGATGAATTGTAACAGGAAAACCCAAATCACCAAGTAAGAACAGGACTCACCCAACACGTCTGCACAACACAAAAACTGAAAATTTTCAGTTTGACAATGCCTAACATAACCCAAAACTTCCTCACATGTTTCAAGCCATTTACTAATACGCTAAAGACAATCAATTTCAGTTACAACACATGGTTCCAACATTTCAATTCTCACATGATCATGCAAATCAAGAACACCTTCGTCTAACAAATTCAATTATTCCCAAATCAACATTTCCAATTCAATCACATAGTATCAATTCATCTTAAAATCAACCAACACACAAGGAATTGAATTTCTGAAATCATAAAGTAATAAAATCAGCTTCCCTCACCTAATTTAGCAAGTCCTTTCGGCCTCCCACATCCCCTAACCGCTAGGTGTCACGAAAGCCCTTAGCAAACATAAGAAAGAACTCAATTTCAAAATCTCAAATTGTTTTTGGACTTCCTGCAAACTCGAAATCCTAGGAGAAAACCTAAGAAACACATGTAGAATAAAAAAATCATACATAAATATGAATCTTTTCTTGTTTAAGAAAAGGGAAGAAAGAAGACTTACTCTCTTGAACAAGGCTTGTTCTGGACAAAAATCTCTCCCTCTAGTGTAATGTTATATGGAGATGGGTGGAAAGAGTTGATGGGATAAGCTCCTATTGTTCAACATAATAATAATTAATTCAAAGGTGAATTTACATGGGGAAGACACCTCTATTTTTAAGCTTAAGTTATCCTAAAGGTGTCCACAAATTATAGAAGCAAAACCCTAATACTCTAATTTGGAGACCAGGGTAAAAATGATCTCCATTAGGAGCATGGCACATGACCAATATTAAGAAGAAATCCTCTCCGTTAGGAGGATGACACATGGACACTAATAAGACAAA
This sequence comes from Vigna mungo, assembly GCA_036885675.1. Lineage (NCBI taxonomy): Eukaryota > Viridiplantae > Streptophyta > Magnoliopsida > Fabales > Fabaceae > Vigna > Vigna mungo. The sequence goes on along the minus strand of CP144694.1, from coordinate 10,579,075 downwards.
ATTGTGTATAAGACTGAACTATTTAAATGCTCTCGTAAGTTTTGAAATTTAACAAACAACATTAACCGAAATGAGCATTTGGAAATGTTATCACTAGAATATCATAATAGTTGGAATATAAGTTATGAAAAAAATACTCTGAGAAAACCAAATAACTTAGGAAAAGTCTTAGAAAAACACTTAGGCATAAGCAGGACACACTTATAAATGATTCCCAAGTTAAAGCATCAATGAGAGTATTGCAAAACAAAAATGTTATATTGTATTAGATGGTAATCTATCAACTCTCAATATGGTTAAGTAGGTCAAAATGTCAAGACAACGTTTTTGGAAAGCACGCTGAAAGTATCAATTGAAGTTCCAAAAACATTTACATAGGCTAGACGATACCATGGGTTAAACGATCCATTTCATCCAACGGTGAAGTTTTCAAACAACTACTTAGTATCTTAGTGTGAAGCTTAAATGATAAAATCCTACCTGAAGGGTAGAAAACAAAAAAAAAAGCACTTTGGTTTTCTGAACAGGCATTAAATGCCATTAAATGTTCAACATTTAAAAACAACAAAAGTGATAAGAGAAAAGACATATTTGTTGCATGAACATCTACTCTATTTTGTGCAGATTACCTATTACATGCATCCATCTACTCCAGCCTATATAAATCAAAAGTAGACGTTAGGAACAAAAAGACATTCACAAAATGTTTTCTCCATCAGAAGTTGTGCCTAGTACTACCTACTTTTGTCAAAGTAATGAAGCAAGTTTGCTTTAACAAGTTCCTTTAACCAATGGTTGCTTCATAAGATAAGACCGAGAAGACTCAAGGATAAAGGCCAAAGCGCTGTCTAATGAATATATTTTGAGAAGCCTTTCAATAGAAGATGATTTGAAGAAAGAATCAAGAGAGTAACGTATAAAAAGAAAGAGAATAAAAGAACATTGTCAAGAGAAAAGCTCGAAAAAGCACACGAACTCAAAAAAGAATATTTGAGAAGAAAAAAAGCTCAAGATTAGAAACACTCTCAATGATGGAAGAAGCTCCAAGACGATTCATGTTCAAGGTTGAGACCGAACCTTCTATGAGCATCATCCAGTAAACACTCAAGCAGCAGAATGAAAAATAAGGAGGTTAATGGAAGCAGTGGGTTGAACCGAATGGAGAATGGGAAGAAGGTTTGAAGAGAAACAGAGACATTCTCTGATGCAATGGTGATAAGGTGAAATGGTGGTGCAAAGGAGGTCCTAGCGTGATTCCACTAGGGAAGGTGGCTAGAGGACCTTGAAGAAGAGATATTCTGGAAAGTATTCAACAGAAAAACTCTAATTGAAAGGTGATGGTCTATGCTGATACAAGCAACTTTATAAGCAAATGTCTAGCCTATGGATGGTGCTTGATTGAAAATGAACAATGCAGATTTCCAACACGTGTCAACGGTGTGGAAGGTGTGCACTTCTTCTGACTCATTTATTGAGTTTTATTTGATTCCAAGTTCATTCTAAGCCTTAAAGGGTGTAATTTGGTCTAAAATGACATATGAAAATAACTGTTTTTCAACCGTTATCAGTCATCTAGTTGAACCATGATCTCCTGGCTTTATTAGACCTACAAAACAGATATAAACATATTAAAGAGAATCCTTCTAAGACTTAGAGAAAGAAAATCAAGAAAAAGTCTTTCTTTACTTCTCTTTCTTAGCCTTAGCTTTAGTTAGTACTCAAATATATATATCCAATTAGTATCAATCCAAGAAAGAATTTTTTTGTGGGAGTAACTTTAGAATAAGGACTTTGTTTTATAGTTTTAAGGAAATTTGAAAGTCCTAATTCACAAGTCACTTTTCTTTTATCTTTAGTTTCTTGTGTCCCTAAGGGTAACAATAACTCAAGATTTAGATTGCCATATTTTGAAAAAGTTTGCATAGTATATGAAATGGCAATTTGTTTAAGGAAGAAGTTAACATTTAAAGACTTAAAACTGAATAGGAAAGAATTAAGGAATTTGGAACCTTCCCTTTTGGGTTCCATGATGTTTGTTGAAGTTGAATTTGCCATCAGTAGCAAATTCTCTTTTTTTTCTATCTTCTTCTATTTTCTTCTCTTTCTCTCTTCTCTCTTCCTTTCTTCTTTCTTCTTCTCTTTTGTCTGCTTCTTTTCTTCTCTTTTCCTCTTCTCTTTTCTTTTTTTCTTCTCTCTCTCTTCTCTTCCTCTTCTTTTCTTTCTTTCTCTTCTTTTCTCTCTATCTCTCTTTCTCTTTTCTTTTCCTTGATCTCTTTAAGTTTGGCTCCAAATTCTAATTCTCTCTTAAGAAACCCATGATCATTTAAACTCTCAAGAAATATTTTTCCATCTTCAATGCAATCTCTAATTAATTCTAGGTTTCTTTTAATTCTTGACGGCACAGACTTTCTTCTCATGCAAGCTTTTAAATCATACCAATCATGAATGGGAGACTTTCTACCTTTCCTAACATAATATGTCTTTCATCCCACCACTCACTTGCATGTTCTTCTAACTTAGAGAGATAAATGCTAAGCACATAAGACTCACTCTCTCTATGAAACCAAGGATTTATTTTATCTATCTCTTGTTCCCAAGCTAGGTATGTTAATGCACCTATGTCTTTGCCAAAGAATGGAAGATTCCTAGCTTGATTAAACTTTTCATCAACTTTATCTAACCTAGAAGACCTATATGAAGTATAACAAGACATCTTTGTTTTTAAAAGTTTTCTTATTCTAAAGGATTAAAAGTTTCACTTTTAGACAAGTCCCAAGTAAGAGAGGTGTACGGTAGTATATCTCACACGACCGGTTACACCGAACGGTCAAGCTTACCAGTTAAATGGGTTGAGTTATTAACCTGATCCAACTTTATTGGGCTCAAGGCCCATAACGTCACACACGAGAAACAGTATCAAATAATATATATCTCGTATCAAATAATATCTCAACAGAGATATTTCAGGTGAGTTTGTTTATATTTCATTCGGTTTATATTTTATTATGTTATATTGATTTTATATCAATCCAAAGCCTGTAAATAAAGACCAAAAGGCTCCAAACAAGGTACGCACAATCTAGCCTACACTACGCTGATTCTCACACCCACACTCTCATACTTGATTGAGTTCTACCCTCTCTCCGTTCTAGGCATCTAATTGCTGAGGATAGAGGGTCTTCCTATACCGACATCTAACTTGATCGTCGGAGTACCTTTACAGGTACCACCTCCTCTCGGGAAAAGGTTGAAGAACGGACTGTCTGAAGAACGGACGGCGAAGGCAATTGGAGATCTCGCATCAGAAGGAAGTGGAATTGCATCATCAAGGTTAGTGCTTTCGGTCCCAGAAAATTCCAACCGAAACAAGAGGTGAGTCATGAAGACTGCTTAAGTACTAAGTCTTACCTTAGCCAGAAATGTCTTAAGCTACTAGCTAATTCTCCTTTAAAATAAAATCACATTAAAGTACACAAACTCAAACAAATAAACTAGACTCCTAATACTCGGACTCTAATATGTCTCCTAAACGTGAAAGACAAAAAAAAAATTCAATCACAAGCACCAATCGAACAATTGCCAAGAGTTGAAAGAGCACCAAAGACTCTTCCAAAGCACTTGAACTTTAAATGGTCGTTTACAATAGAAGAAAAACTAGCACAAAAACCTATGACATCAAAAGAACAAATACTAGTGCTACTGCCACGGTGTTGTCCAAATTTCTCGTGCAGAACAAGATACATGTAATTCCAGCAGCGTGGAGATATGGAGATGTTGATTGCTTTTAAGGAAAGAACATCTTCTCGGTCTTGTGCCCTTGATGCAGTAAAATCCCCATTGCTTTCCAAGGAAAAGCTGCACAACAAAAAGTCAGTATATGGTTAACAGTATTACCATAAAACTGCTCAACAAAAATTAAGATTTCCCTCTTTTCTCGACTTAGGCAGTCATGGTGTTGTTTTTCCAACAAAAATATGAATTCTGCAGCTATTGTGACAGCATTTGGATCGGTGCATCAGAAGGGCTTTGGTCTTGTACACTTCAGGCAGCTAAAGGAATCACATTTACTTTTCAATTTGTCCAGAACAATTCTCTGCAAATCCCAATTTCAGCTGCTACAGGTGACTGGAACAAACACTACTGCTGTGATTTTCTGCTGTTTGAAACTGGCCAGTTTCGGCACTAATTAGCAGCCATGTGTGCTTCCAATTTCCAAAATGTTGGAGCTTATCACCAACCGAGTTTAAATCCTGCACAGATAGATTACACAAAGAACAACAACTATTCCAGACTGTGAATCAAAATTTAGTGAATTTAATTGGCCAAAATCATTGACTGAACAACTAGAAATGAAGAATCAAACTGACCAAAACAGTGTTATAAAAAAAATGCAATTTGACTAGCTGTACAAGTCCAAAACAATGTCCAATTAAACAAAATGAAACCAGTTTTCTCAATTTTGTTCCAAAAGTCAATTTGACTATGTAAGTTGTACTCAAATCAGTGAATGCACACGTCTAATTGTGTCAGAATTTCAACTTTCCAAATCTGAATGATATGTAATGACTAAAACTGTAGTTGAATGCAGAATTTCAATTAGGAATACTCCTTCTTGCAGCCAAAGCTAGTTGGCTTTAGGTGCAACACTCAACACTCACGTTCTGCACTGATTTTAGTCACTCCAAAGTTGCTCACAGACTTGCAGTAACTACTCTCATATGAGGCTTGATGCATAATAGATTTTAGCTTCTGCACTCTTTTCTCTGTCAAGAAAATTTCTAAATCACTAACAAGTCTCACAACTGCTGGGTGGAGCTAGGAAAAATAATACTCACTAACTCACTCCACTCAAACAGAAAAACACAATTATTTTTGGTGCTTAACATTCAGAACTGCTGCAGTCACGGTTTAGGTAGTAAAACCAATCTCCACCACCTAATATGCTACCCTATGTTATATCAGTATAGGACCTTGGCTGCACCGCAAAACAAAGACAAAGACCAACCTTAATTGTCCAGAAAACAACACCAAACTGCACCAGAAATCAGAAAGTAATGCTGGAACAGAACCAGAATTCCAAGAATGACTAATCAATGAGTTTAAAGCTACCAAAATAGGTTGGCACGTCAAAAGGAACTTATGAATGGTTCTAGAACTGATTAATAAAGCAAGAAAAACCCAAATGCAGGTTGAAATCAAAGTAAAACCAAACTGTTTGATGAAATGTCCCAAAGAGAATCAGATTTTGGGTTTTGATTGGGTTGCACGGTTCAGAATCCCTTTTTAACACTTTGCTTTACTTTTTTTAACCGCTTAATCTTATTTTAAATCACTGAACCAGGTATTGCTGCTAGCCAAATTGGATTTTAAAGAAAAAAAATCATCAAATCAGATTTGTTTTCAACACTGCAGCAAAAAAATGGGCTTGATTTTGGTGGTTTGAAACTCAACTTTGCATAGAAGTGGCTTAACTCGAAATGAATCACTTCAGCAACTTTAATTAGTGATTTGAAACGTGTTCAAACTCTGAAATGAGTTAAAAACAGATTGCTACTCAAATTCACCTTGCCACTTCCTAATTTAACTCAAAATGTGATGGTTTAAAATGCAAATTTGCATATAGGCTAAGTTTTGACCAAATTAACAGTGCTAGCAGCTTTAAACCATCAATTTAAACTTGCTCAAACTGTAAAACAGCAAAGAAACAGCAGATTTCGAAATTTCACCACTGCTGTACAGTAAAATGCATCAAATCACCACCAAAATCAGTTTTAAAAGAATCAAAGGCTGGAACAATGGTCAAATTGACTCAAGGAAGTCTTAATACACAGATCGAGCTGGAAAATAGCAGCTAGCAGATTCAAAACTCAAACTGGAATTTCCAAGGAATTTTGCACGGTGAAAAGCAAGATTTTAAGTCAAAACAGTAAGGTGCTTGTGGAATTATGGTAACCAAGCTTTGCTGATTGCAATTCATTGCTTGTTTTTGGTTTACCCTTCTTTTGCAACCTTAAGCAACACCAAATAGTGGTGTAAATTGATCCAAATAGACCTGACAGAAACAAATTGCCTAAAACAGATTTTAAGGTTTTAAACAGAATTTGAAAACAGATTCAGTGTGCTAGTGTTTTGGCTCATATCACCGCTAGATTAAGATCTCATTGCCTTATTTGGTTGATATATGGCACACCTTCATCTGAACTCAAACACATCCAAACACCAAAGCGGAAAACCAGATCTAATGACAAATTAAAACTGCATCAAGATTTTGAGCACATGACTTGACAAACTGAAATTGAAATCTAAAGCTGGAAATGACTCAAACAAGTAAATCACCGATTAAAATGTAATGAACAGGCATGAGCACACTTCTAAATGAATGAAACAGTGATATTCATCAGAAATGACCAAAGAAATTAATGAAACAGTACTGGAAACAGTGCTGGAACGTGACAGAATGCAAAACAGAAAGCAGAGTTGGAATAAAAAAAATGGATGAAACTGTAAAACAACACGGAACAATATAAAGACACTTAGCTCAAGCGTGGAATTCGACCACAGTTCCTGATACCACATGATGGAAGTGATCACGGATTAAAATACCGTTATTTGCTATATGATTTTGATACTAAAAGCACTCTTTTTGACTTAAAAACTTGCTTGAACTCAAATGTTTTCAGTAAATTATATGAATAAGAGAAATTATATGAATAAGAGAGTTGAGGTTGATTTTAACTATTTTCTAACAAATTCCTCTTGTTTTAACAGAGATTGAAGTAATAAAGGAAGAAGAAGTGAAAAGCCATGAAGACGGAGCTCAAAAGAGCTCAAAAAGACACCAAGAAGGGAGAAAACCCGAAGTTCAGGCGAGCACCAGGCGACAGAAGCGCAAAAACTGCGAGCAGAAATCACTGCTGGTCGCCCGGGCAACGGACCTGGCGCCCGGGCGACGGCCGCCAGTAGCTCACGCGCCCAAAACTGGCGCCAAAGCCTTACAAAAGCCTCAATTCACGCCCGGCCGAGCTCCCTGCGACGCTTGAGCGTGATTTGACCTGCATCGAGCCCTGTTTCTGCTCTGATTTGATTCTTTTGGACCGGGCCGCAATTTGGGACACTTCTGGCACTATTTAAAGGACCCTGGGGCTCTAGGTTTTGCATCCCTGGGCAAGAGCAAGCATAGCAATACACTCCTAGCCAAATTTCTTAGTCTTTCATTCTCTTTTTCCTTCTTCCATTGTTCATAGGTTCCCCCATGTCTATGGGCAACTAATTTCTATTTGTTGTTGGGGAATGATGTAACCTTGTAAACTCTCATGTATTTGAATTGATTCTTAATTTCATATGCTTGTTCTATTAATTGTTAGAGTAATTTATCTGTTCTTATTGCTTGCTTATACAATAGCATGATCTGTAATTTGCATGAGTGCTGACAGGTTCCTTGCAATTCAGGTCCTTGTTAAATTACTCCTAAGGGTCATATTGCTCAGACATGAGGATATGAACCTTAGTCGTCTTAACCTCTTGATCTTCACATCTTTTTACCAGGAATGCTAGGAATTGTATGAACTGGTAATTGGGGACAGGCTTATTTACCGAGACATCGGGTTTAAGTGTTTTAGTGAGGGACGTTGGCATTAATAGAAAAAAAAAAGAATTCTTATATACATGAGAGGGAACTTGGTGAAGTCTAACCCCAACAACATACTCATCTCATAATTATCAACCTCTATTCACCTCTGTGCTCTTTTGCCATCGATCAAATTTACTTTGTTTTATTTTATTCCTTTTGATACACAAATCCATGATCTCTTTTTATTTTTAAGTCTTAATTAATCTTGTTTTCACACAACTGTTCAGCGGCGAGAGTCATCTGGGATACGATACTTAGTCTTACCATTTTATATTACTTGTGCGACTCGGTACACTTGCCGATTTGCCCCAACAGGTTTTTGGCGCCGTTGTCGGGGAACTCACGGTTTAAGCTATTCTATTTGTGTGAATCTTGATTAATTTTGGCTTTATTTTATTTTATCTTATTTTTACCATTTTTGTCTTTATTTTTAAAAATCCCTAAATTCCATTCTTATTTTTTTTTTATTAACAATCTCTCTCTAAGAATTTCTGTGCAGGTCTCACAATATGCTCTAACAAGACGCAATTTTACCAAGATAATTTCAACTACTGGTGGGAACCTTACTCAAGCACAAATCAAAGTCAATATGGGCAAGGTGGAGGACTATTCACTAGTCCACCACAAGCTGATATCACTACAAAGCTTGAGGAAACCCTCTAGCAGTTCTTGCAAGACTCTATCTCATTTCGAAAAAACATTCAAGCCTCATCACAAAATTTTGGGGCTCAGTGCAAGGCCCTAAGTCAGATGTTGAATGAGATCACAAACAACGAGAGGCCTGATAGGGAATGCAAAGATGTTGTCATTGAAAGTGACAAAGTCCCAAAAAGAGAAAAAGAAGAAAAAGAGGTTGAGAGAAAAATAGAGAGAAAAGAAAAAGAAAGTTTGAGCGATAAAAAACAAGAAGAAGAAGAGAAAGAGGATGAGATAAAAAGAGAGAGAGAAGAAGAAGAAGAAAGTTTGAGTGAGAAAGAGAAAAAGGTAGAAAAGGAAGAAGGTGAGAGAGAAGAAAAAGAATGTTTGAGTGAAAAAGAGAGGAATTTAGAGGAAGAAAAAGAAGGGGTTGAAAAAGAAAAGAAAAAAATTGAAAAAAGTCCTTTGTGTCCTAAGGAGTATCCCAAGGAGAAGAAGAGAGAGGGGAAGAATGAAAGCAAAAAGAAGGAATCATATCAAAAATCCCTTCCTCACTCAGAAAAGGATCATAGGAAGAAAAAGGAAAAACAGTTTGAGCGTTTCATGAAAATCTTCAAGAAATTGGAGATTAAAGTTCCTATAGTTAGGACACTGCAACATGTTCCTGTGTATATTAAGTTCCTAAAAAAATTCAACAAAAAGAAAAAAAAAATATTTTGAACCCAGTTCCTAATTTTTTTTATTTTATCTTTTCTTTTATTTTTTTTATTTGATCCGATTTGATTTTATTCCATTTTATTTTTTTTATTTAATTTGATTTGATTTTATTTTATTTTATTTCATTCTATTTTATTTTATTTTATTCTTTTTTTTTATTTGTGTGGTTTGGATTTGATTTTGTTTTTGTGTGTTTGAGTGTTTTTTTTAAGGTTATGCGCTGCTTCTGATGGCAGTACTAATAATGTCTACTGATGGATGCTGATGAAGAAGAGAAAAATTAACATCTACTGAAGGATGTTGATGAGAAAGATTCGCATCTACTGATGGATGCTGGAAGAGTTTGAGGACGAACCAAGCGGAAGCTGGTGGGCATGTGACACCCGGGCACTGACGAGGGCGGGGAGTGATCGCCGGTGCAAGAGGCACGAACAAGGAGCGGCTCCTGGCAGGCTTCCAGTGGAAGGGGCATATGGACGAATCGAACATACACCAGAATGAGATGGATCTAGAGATTGTATAGGTATGAGACTATACAGTTGAAGGATAACTTAAAGGAATTGATTCGGCTACTGATATCACCAAAAATGCATTTACTTTTCGGTAGCCTAACCCATAAGAACTCCATGGTTAAGCGTGCTTAGCCTGGAGAAATTCTGGGATGGGTGACCTTCCGGGAAGTTTTCCTGGAAAGTGTGTGAGTGAGGACAAAGCACACTAGACATCTACTGATGGATGTTAGGTGATTAGGCATCTATTGATGGATGCTATGATGGAGACTGGGTCAAGCTAGTGACGTTAAAGAAGCGCTTGCTGGGAGGCAACCCAGTTCTCTGAACTTTTAATTTTTGTTTTAGTTTTAGTTTTTGTCTATTTCATCTTAATTTATTTTTATTGTGCTCTGCTTGAATGAACTAAACTGCTTTGATTCAACTGTGCCTGTTTTGTGTGATAAGTTTTGCTTTATGAGATTCTAATGTTTGATTGAAGTTGAGATGATGCATGATGTGTTATAAGTGATGAATCCCAATTTGTGAGGCAGGTGCTTGAGATAAAGTTTGATTGAGATATTGAGCAGGATGTTTTTCTAAATTCTAGAACTTGTGAGTTTACCTGTGTGAGTTTTGAGTTTCAGAGTATTTTTTTATTATAATTGTTGTCACTTTGGAAGCATGAACGGTTGTGACCAAATTTTCTGTGATTGAACTACTTGCCTGCAGGTTTCATATGATCAAGGCCATCTTTTGTTATCCCTTATTTCTTTTGGCCTCTAAAATATTTTTGCCCACTGAAAAGAGAATAATTTGTTCTAACCTTTGAACCTTGAGCCTGACATGTTTTGAAAAAACCTTTTTGAGATTTTTTTTTTACCTTGAGTTAAGTTGAGAACATTTGATGAGGTACTGACAAATGTTCAAGTTTGGGGTTACCAGGACACAAACCACTTCTCTAGGCAGTAAGCAATTAAAAGGAAAAGTAAGAAAAGGCAAAAAAAAAGAAAAATGTGAGAAAAGAAAAATTCAAAGAAAAAGAAAGACCCCACTGCAAGGGAAGACTGGGAAAAAGATAAAAGAGTTGTTCTTGAAAGAAAAATTCACAAATGTCTCCCTTAACTCAAAGAACTTTGCTGACCAAAAAAAACCAATTTCCTTCTTAGCCCAGCCAAGTTACAAGCCATGAAAAAACCCTTGTGATGACAACCTGTTTGTAAGTAGGTTCGATTGTGGTTAAATGAAAGGCAAAATTAATTTGTGTGACATTGTAACAACAAAGAGAAACACCACATCATACACTTGTGAGTTGAGTGAGACACTTTTGAATAAGTGAGTGATATATTTCTGAGTGCTTGAGTGAAACACTTTCCCTGGTGAGGAATAGTTCTCTGAATTTCTGATTGCATCTCTGCTAGGTTGATTGATCACTCTTAAGGATAATACCTGTTAAATGCATTGAAACATCTGCACATCTTGATTGAGATCTGATGTTGGACTTTATAAAAGTGAATTTTTGTCTTGAAAAAAGTTTTGAAAAAGGTTGAGTCATTGTAGTGATTATTCTGAAAAGCTGAGTTGCATTTTGTTTGCTTGAGGACAAGCAAAGTTCTAAGTTTGGGGTTGTGATAACGGATTAAAATACCATTATTTGCTATGTGATTTTGATACTAAAAGCACCCTTTTTGACTTAGAAACTTGCTTGAGCTCATATTTTCAATAAATTGTGTGAATAAGAGAGTTGAGGTTAATTTTAACTATTTTATAACAAATTCCCCTTATTTTGACAGAGATTGAAGCAATAATGAAAGAAGAAGTGAAAAGCCATGAAGATGGAGCTCAAAAAGGGTCAAAAAGACACCAAGAAGGGAGGAAACTTGAAGCCCAGGCGGAGACCAGGCGACAGAAACGCGAAACAGCGAGCTAAAAATCACCGCTAGTCACCCAGGCGATGGACCTGACACCCAGGCGATGGACGTTCGTAGCTCAGGCGTTCGAAACTTGTGCCCAAGCCTTAAAGAACCCTTCATTCACGCCCGGGCCAGCTCCGCTTGAGCGAGAATTGACGTGGATCGGGCCCTGATTCTGCTCTGATTTGATTCTTTTGGACCGGGCCGCACTTTGGGACGCATCTGGCACTATTTAAAGGACCATGGGGCTCTAGGTTTTGCATCCCTGGCAGAGAAGAGCATAGCAATACACTCTTAGCCAATTCTTAGTCTTTCATTCTCTCTTTCCTTCTTCTATTGTTCATAGGTTCCACCATGTCTCTGGGAACTAATTTCTATTTATTGTTGGGGAATGATGGAACCTTGTAAACTCTCATGTATTTGAATTGATTTTAATTTCATATGCTTTTTTCATTAATTGTTAGAGTAATTTATCTGTTCTTATTGCTTGCTTATACAATAGCATGATCTGTGATTTGCATGAGTGCTGGGAGGTTCCTTTCAATTCAGGTCCTTGTTAAATTACTCCTAAGGGTTATATTGCTCAGGGATGAGGGCATGAGTCTTAGTCGTCTTAACCTCTTGATCTTCACATCTTTTTACCATGAATGCTAGGAATTGTATGACCTGGTAACTAAGGACAGACTTATTTACTGCGGGATCGGGTTTAAGTGTTTTAGTGGACGTTGGCATTAATGAATAAAGAAGAATTCTTATATACATGAGAGGGAACTTGGTGAAGTCTAACCCAACAACATACTCATCTCATAATTATCAACCTTCATTCATCTCTGTGCTCTTTTGCCACTGATCAATTTTTCTTTGTTTTATTTTATTCTTTTTGCAATACAAACCATGATCTCTTTTTATTTTTAAGTCTTAATTAATCATGTTTTCACCAACTGTTCAGCGCTGAGAGTCCTCTGGGATACAATACTTGGTCTTACCATTATATATTACTTGTGCGACTCAGTACACTTGTCGATTTGCCCCAACAGAGATCTCTACAAATTGGATTGGGACTCTCATTCTAACATAATACATACAAGTAAAGTGTATTTTTGAAATTCTTTTCTACAGTGTGCGGTGATAAGTGTTCTGGGGTTTGCTGAACCCTTGTGTTGTGGCTTTGAGAACTTGGCGTGTTGGCATAGAGCGGGAACTTTCACTAGGAGTGTGATTGAGTGTTGTTGTTGTTGCTAAGTTGAAAGTATATCATCCTTTGTTAAGATTCAAATGAGGTGTTCATCCTTTGTGAAGATTCAAAGGAGGTGGTCATCCTTCGTGAAGCATTCAGAGGAGGTGTTCATCCCTTGTGGGTTACAGGGGAACTGAGTTTCATCTCTTGGGGTAACAAGAGAGGTTTTCTAACCTTCAACTTGTTTATTTTCTTTGTGATTGTAATAGTTTGTTGGTTTGTGCTAGTGAAGCGTTAATTCTTGGTTGTGATTAACAACTGAAGGTAGGATCTCTGTGATCTAAACCAGTATAAAAACTACCTATGCAATTTTCTTTCTTCCTTACTCTTTTAAAGAAGTTATATTTACGAGAAAATTATTGAAAGAACGATTTGCGATAAGAAACCAATTCACCCCCCTCTTAGTTTATTGAATGCGTTAATCATTCTGTTACGCCACTCTAACACTTTTGTAAGCAAAGAGAAAGAGAGATGAGTGAAACACCTGTGAATGTTTAGAATGCATTGTATTGTAATCAAATCTTCTCATAGAGAGATATAGTCTGAACAGCTTGTAAACAATCTATAATTTCAATTTTGAAGAGAATCAAAACACTTACAACTTAACTCTTTAAAGTTAAGGAAATCTAGGCGAGATCGTCTAGTACCAGGAGTGGTGCTAATACTCAACTGATCTAAGGTAACTGAAGGTATTCGTTGATGAGGGATACCAGGAGTGGTGAAGAATACTACGCAACCAAGAGTTAGTGAAACACAAGGAAATCTCAGTAGGAAACTGAGTATTAGAAGTGGTGGGAATACTCAACTAATCTAGGGTAATTAGAGGTTATTCGTTGATCAGGGATACTAGGAGTGGTGAAGAATACTACACAACAAGAAGTGAGGGAAACTAATTAAACAAGTCTCAAAGTGATTGAGAGCGTTTAAGGATACCAAGAGTGGTGAATAATACCATGCAATCAGGAGTGAGTTAAACTCAATTGAACTTCATTGAATATCTAATGGAACCCTCTAATAAGTTAATTTAAAGGAGAACTAGATGTAGCCTTAACAGGTGAACCCGTATAAAACATTTTGTGTGTTTTCATCTATTGACAAACGATGTAGTTGTTAAGTTCTTTAAAGCTCACTCCTACATGACATACTTTACATCTGTCTATTGTCTACTCTTCAACCTGGATGTGTTAAGTTGGTTAAGTAAACAATCTGGCTAAGACAACTTTTACTAATCAAATGGAAGTATCCTATTTATATAAAGTACATCATGATCAGATCGTAAATTGAAAAAAAGTTTGAAAACATTGTTCAACTCCCTCCTCCTCTTCTAGTGTTTTCCCGTACTTTCATGCTCTAAAGTAGCTGCAAAATAGGATTAATGATAGTGACAAGATGTTTTTATCTTGACAGCTTTTTTGTAATTCTCGATCCATGTCTCCTAGCTTCACCTCTCTTTAAAACTCATCTCGGCTTAAAATGGTAAAAGAACAAATTCAACATAATAATACTTTAAATTAAAAATAAAAAAATTTAATAAATAAGAAAATAAATTTAATAATATTCATTAAACAAACTCATATAAGTAAATGAATTTTTCAAATAAGAAAAAAATTGTAAAATTTAAAAAAAAAAGTGTAAAACTTACACAAAACTATTTACTTTCCTATAAATCCAATATAATTTATATAAAGTATATAGTTTTTTAAAAACAACCATAACGAAATATATACACATGTTCATGTTTTACCAATACAATTCTCGAATCTACCTTTGCCAATATACACAATACAATCTTAACATATTACCACACAAACAATTACATATACAAAGTTAAACTATCAAAATGAAACAACTTGATTTAACATTTATCTTAACTATATATTTACCAGTTAATCAATGCATCAGATCATTTCTTCAATTACAAGCATATTCATATAGCCTAGCATGTATTCGTACTAGATGATATCCACCAAGAAATATTTACTAAAATTTTCTGGAATATTTGTATTAAGCATTCACTACAACTACTAAATACTAACACTTGACCTGTTTTAATATTTGTTATACAAGCCTAGACCACATGGATCAAGTAGGTTTAAAGTATATTTATACCTAGAATTCACAATAAGTGTTTTGACGATACAATAAACTTCCATCCAACTTCTCACTATAGTGTCTTAGTTTGTATGACCTAGACCATTAGTAAAGTTAAATATTTCTATTACAACATAGTTGTTTATTTAATACAAAAATTCAAACAATGGTTCATAAATCATCCTAGATTTGTCAATAATTAAGTATATATGATCAAGATAAGTCATTTTATTAATAGGTATCATTTATTTGCCAATTATTAAAACAACATGATGAAGACCACTGAGATTAGAGTGACACACTTAGCCAACAACCTTTGTAGAAAACATGTACACAATTGATCAAATCAATCTTCATGCTTGATCAATAACAAGAAAAATCAATTACAAAACATAATAATTACTAACCGGTACATGTGTCAGTAAACTACATTTTTGTCTTATCAACTAATTAGTTGTCTGTCGGTAATCACTAACAAATAAGTATATATTTTTTGTTACAAAATATTCATCAATAATTACCAACGGACTTCTAATCTGTATGTGAAATTTGTAGATTGACAAATTACAACGAATTTTTGTATATCAAAACCATATAATCACTAATGGATTTTCATAGTTATCTATGGATAGTAGGCATTGATAATAAGCAATTTTTTTTTTTTATGTTTACTCTATAAACATTGCATGCAAAGCCTTAACTCATTACATTCATCCCCATTAAGACTAACTTAAGAAAATAATGAAAAAAAAATTATCCAAAAATAACTTTTAACTAGACAAAAGTGTTCAACTCTCTAATGATCATCAAATTGGTTCAAATATAGGAAAAGATAAATTTCTATTTCAAAAGTATTAAAAAAAGCAAATAAAAAGTATTTTAGGAAGATAATATTTTTAAAAAAAATAAAACTTGAATAGTTATATTTTATAAACATTTTAACTCAAATAAAAAAATATGCATACTCCATTTTCTTTAAATCACTTCAACTCTTAAATAATTTAACTAAATCCTTACCTCATGTTACATTATGATTAAATTATTTTAATAGAACATACAAAAACTGAGGATTTTGAATTGATGGCACTGCAAATGGTGAAATACTAAATTTTACCAATACTTTTTGGATTTTTGTATATTATATGGAATCTTCTTTTTTTCCATTTACAAGAAAATTGTAATATTATTTAAATAATTAACAATATTAGTACAAAAATAAAGGAATGAGAACTATAGATATTTGACAAGATGTCAAGAACTATGTATAATTTATCTTTTAAATAAATAATGTAAAATTCCAAAAAAAAAAGATTTATAGTTTTTTTTATGCATGGAATTCTTCGAAAAAGAAAAATTCCAAAAAACGGCTGCATCTGATTTACAAATGTGTGGATATGTGAACGTAATAAATTTAATTTAGGGTCTTTATTTGCAAAAAAAAATAAAAGGTTAAAAATTATAAAAAGGTATCATCATATAATTGTGACTTAAAATTATTATTTCTATTAAAAAGGTGTAAAGAAAATCATGGGTTTGACTGAAAATTTTGAAGCCGAAAGTTTATAATTGAAGATTATTATTATTTTTTTTCTTCAGAATTGTAGAGCTATTGAGCAAACTCAATACACAAGGGCCCCAAAAATGAAAAGTTTTGCCTTGTTTTCATTGCCAAAGAACCAATCATGGTGAAAAGATTGTTCATACAAAGATGAAAACAAAAATCTCTTTATAATTTTTACAATAAATTTGGTCATAGTAAAAGAATTTATTGTTTTACGATTAATGAGCATTGGAGTTATCTCTGAAGATGGATTTAGTAGTGCTTAAAGACAATATAAGCTAAATTAAATTGTTATAATGATAATAATTTAAGTTAAGAAATTGATAGACAATTTTACTTAAGTAGATAAAACTTTTAATTTTTATCACAAATCTCACAATTATAATTGATTTTGCTTAAACAAGTTAGCTTATAAGATAATTACCAGCTGATAAGATAATTGGTGGATGATAAAATACATAATTAAATTATAAGTTTCTAACTTCTAAATTGTGAATAGATAAAATAACTAATTGAATATAAGGGTTTGATAAATTAGTTGGTAGTGGGCAAATGAAAAATGACATAAAAAAATATGTGAGTTTTACATTATAAATATAACTTTTATTTTTTAGAACATAGAAAATGGTATAAGAACAGTGATAGATTTAAAATATGATATTAGAATATTTTAATAATGAAATGATTGAAACTATAAATATTTACACAGATTGAAGAACAAATTGAGTTTGCATGTATGCTCAATGCATATAGCTTAGATGTGCTTAAATAAATTTATGTTGCTTCCTGATCACGATGATATGTTTAAATTTTTAATCAGAGTTTTCTTTGTTCAGTTAAGTCATATTGTGAAAAATAAGACTCTAAGGAGCAACTGAGAAACGTGATTTGGGGTTTTATGTTGTAATTGAGGTTCTCATTGGACAAGCCAACTTCTTGTTGGGCAAGTCTCAAATTGAGTTTGGCATAGAGGCTCGCACACACACACACGCAACACTCCTCACGCACACACACAGAAAAAAACGATTAAGTGCAAATGAAATTGTCTAAATAATGCAACCATGATTGAATAAATAAACTGTGTATCACATTTCCTAGAGGGCTAAAGTGAAGCAAGAATGAACATATTCTACAAGATAATATCATTTGCTGACCTCCACACCCGAACATGTTTGTCATAGAATGAGCAAGTAGCCATCAATGGTTTGGTTTTCCCACCTAAGTGATTTGCTTCACCTTTCTGCCAGTCTACTCCATAAGCAAGAGAATCATGTTTGTTGTAAGTTTCCAATACTTCAGCATTGTCACCTTTAATAGCAACAATAGCAAAACCATTGTGCATACATGCAGCCAAGACCAAGCCTGGAATGAAGGGGTGCTGCTTAACCCTCCAAACTCCTCCTCCTAAGCTAATTGAAGTCTTGTTTAGGGGTTTTGTGAGAGACCTTAAATCCCATACCCTCAGGAATTCATCATAGCTACCAGTCAACAAGATATTTGGGTCATGGGGGCTCTTCTCAATGCAAGTAACACCCATTTTGTGGACCTTAGAGCTTTGAAATACCACATTGGGAGGTCTATCTCGCAAATCCCAACAACTGAACTTGCAATCATCAGAGCCAGTGTATATCAAATTTGGTTGGTGAGTATCAAAGCAGGTAGTCCAAAGTTCAAAATCATGAGCCTTCCACTGTTCTTGTATTTCCAGCTTGGATTCAAGAACAGAAACAATAGACACAGAACCATCAGAAAGTCCTACTGTGATAGATGTGGCTGAAGGGTTCCAATCCAGGTACAAGCACATAGAGTTGCTGATTTTTTCCTTAGTGATCTCCTTTAGATTAGCCCCTGACATAGAATCAATAACAAATCTTTAGTACAAGGTAAGTGAGTAAAAGATGACAGGATATCTCTTCAGCAAAATACCAATTTAGAAATAACTTAGATGTCATGGATGAGAACATTAAGAAATGGAGAATACTTGACATCTTTGCAATTTGCGTAGAAAACCAAACCTATATAAAAAAAAAATTAAAAAATCCCATAACAGAAAAGTGTATAAAGTAACTAAAACACGAGGTCAAATAATTTGTGACAATGATTTCAATTTTCATACTAACACAAGGGATAAATCTTATATTAAAAGGCCATAAAATAGAGACAGACAGATTATAATGCCAAAATAGGCCATAAATGGGAACCAAACTGATGGCAGGATGCATAAATTCATATCAGTCTTGTGGTGGGATTTTTAAGACTACATGAGAAATTGTTATCAAACTCTTAAGTCTCAACTCGTAAATTCCAACAGCTACACTTCTAAGTTTAGGTAGTCAATTGACTGTTGAACTCCTTTCTAGATCTGGACTTGGAATAAACTTGAGTGGAGAAGAGACTCGTTGAGTCTCGAAATAAAATGTAATTCGTTTACTCAATTGACCAGCGACAAGTGTTTATGTTTGCCCATGTGTTGTTTAGGAAGTCAAGATAAATGCAATATTTCAATAGGGGTCAAAACAATCAGAGCCTTACCATAGTCTGTTTTGTGAAGGCAATTAGCATGAAGTTTTATTATGAAGCTTAGTGTTGTCAACTTGGCATTCTTCTATGGTAATGATGCTTAAGAACTCGGCATCCATTGCGAATTCAAGATCACAAGAATCCAGTGTTGTCAACCCATTGTGAAGAAGCGAAGATGAGTGTGAAATAAGAGACTTTGAACAAACAATAAGGACTAAGCTAGCTTTGTTATCGAAAACTTTCACACAAGCACCACTATATCATTCCAACATGCCATGTAGAAAAACCTAAAACAACTAAACTTTCAAACATTTTATTAGTAACATGGACGAATCTTCAGTTTTAGAGCCAAACAAATGATAGTTCATCTTGAGTACATGCAACGTCTCCACTATAACTTGTGATGAGATTTTACCTAGTTTTTTTATATTACTTCTAAATATTTATATATTTGGTCAAATTTCAGCCTATCAGTCGGTACGAACTCTCAACTTTGACAACTTTTTATTTTAATAAAGTTTTGAGTGTTACTAGTTGACATGTTCATATTGAATACAGTGCTTTATAGAAATTAATCAAGGACTAAATCCATACCTTCCACTCCATTAGAGCAACCTTCCAGCATTTTAATTCTCAAGTATCCATCAGCATCTGCTTGAGCTAGAAAAGGATTCAAACGTCCTCCAGTTGGGCTCCACTTTATGTCAAAAATCCCAGCAGTTTCCTCACTAAAAACCATGTCAAGGTGGCCTTTGTCCTCATCAACATTGAAAAGTGATATGCTTCCATGTCGATTGGGCTGACAACCTTCTTGTAATGTATAAGTGGATACCGCCAAAACGTTATGGTAGAAATCATACGGACAAAACTCCACAGCATCAGCATTCCCCTTTAAATAACAATGTGCTACGTCCATGCTAACCGAATGATTGCCTAGCTACCTTATCAGCAACTTTGAATAAGACAACCAAATTTAAACGTTACCATACTGATTTCACAAGAACGTAATTTACCATAGAAAACATATGTCAGAAGAACATAACATAAATCAATCCAAAATAAAGCATCCGACCAAAATTAAACGGAACGAAAGATGTTGGAAGTTTAAAATGCACAATAAAGATTACAAGTATAGGTTTTCATATTGAAATTGTAGTTGATCAACTTGATCACAGATACCTTTTAGGGAAGGTCAAAGGAAGGGTCCAAGAAATATAAAATCCTATCAAGGAACCATAGACTCACCCAAAAAAAAAAAGGTTTATTTCCCTCTTCTGCGAAATACATGAACAACTCATGGGCATTGGCATTATCTAGTGTGTGGACTTCACGTTTTAATCTACGGTTTTGGGCTACGTATAATGATTATCACCGGCAAGCACAGATTTAGAGTCAATTACAATTTTTAGTTTAATATGGAGTGAAGGGCACAATAAAAAAATAATAATACTAGAAAACTCAATATAAACAAATTTACAAAAAGAACAAAGGGATTCAAATAAAAACATAGGCCCAGTCTCACCTTAACAACTTTTAAGAAGATCACAGTTCAGTCTATACGTATATAGAAAGTGCATGTACTGCCTCAATCAACTCTATTTGAAACCATCAGCTATATATTTCTCAAAGATAGAAATATATATTTTTCCGGAGAGCAACCGAACTTAGGGGTGGAGGAAGGACCAGCAGCGGATAGCACAGAGAGAAATAACCGCAAAGTGAATTAAGGTACACTTCTTCTTCTCCTTCTTTATGAAATGATAATTCAACTCTAGAAATCATCTCTGCTGTAGTGGATATACCTCAATTCCTCCATTCTTGAGTTCAATGGTGAAACACTATGCGAGGATCATAATCAGAGAACACTTAAACAAGAAATAAAAATGTGAAAACGTTTGGGAAGAAGGAAAAGTATTCAGTGGTAATGAAAGGAAGAAGAGATGCTGGTGGTGCTTCCAATCAGTAATGTCTTCGGATCAATGCCACGTGGTAATGGTGTACGGAAAATCCCCAGCAGGGTTGGTGATGGCTCCACTGTTAGTGTTTGGTGTTTGGCGTGAACGAAGTCTCTGGTCAGAGGTGCAACGATGCTTCCAATTGCCGCTGCAGCAGCACGGCGATGATGGCCGTAATGGAAACCGTTGGGAGGGTGGTCCTCAGTTCAATGCTACTTGCAGCGATGCTTCCGATCGCCGTCGCGGATCCGACGCAGTTCCCGGTCAGAGGTGCCGCCGCAATGAAGAGGTGCACGAAAAAGCTTCCATGGAAATGGGGAGGGGAGCCGTGTATTCTGATAAGGGAAAATGCTTTGTGCTGGTCTGTTTCCTGCTTCTCATACCCCTATTTTACTCTTCCTCACACCCACGTTTTCTTTCCTTTATTTTATTTGGGTTCTGGGGCTGAACTGGTATTCGCTGATTACAGCCCCGCACATTCACTTCTGCACTACACTTCTTTTATTTAAGTTTTGGATTATTACTGGTTGCACCCAGACCTTTTATTATTCTTACTTTACTAATTATACCTGCGCTTTACACCTCGCACTTCCTTACTGTTTGTTTGTTTTCTTTAAGGACTTTACTATATGCACCCCAAGCCTTTATTCCTGTAAATCCATCCCTTTTACACTATTTTTAAGTCTTTGTTGATTAATTTTATTCATATTTTAACTTTTCTTATTTTTTTATGTTTTGAACTTTTATGTTAAATTAATGATACATTGACACTTTTACCTTCATTTAGTGAAGATATGTCAATTAATTACTTTTTTTCTTGTTAAGACAGAGAAATAATTTCTATTTTCTCTACTATTTATAGTACGACAATAAAGAATTAAATTATCATTATATTTTTTCTTTTTCTACTTCTTCCAAGTGTAGGAAAATCCTAAAGAGTTCTAGGTTTTTTCTATCAATTGGATCCTTTCTTCACCACCCCAATGTGGATGATCAATAGGATTTATAACTACTACTCTTAGTACAATACGTGTACCTGACCAATATTAAATCCGATTCTATCTAAATTTTTATGGTTTACTCCAATATTTCTTACTTATCCAACCGTTACCGAATAGTTTTTAGATATCAAACGTACCTTTCAAAAATGTAATTTTAATGTGGTCGATTTTCTTTCTTTTACAATTAATTTCGCTACAATTATTTGAAAGAACAATCAACATACACAAATATGGTATCCTCATCACAATACCTATTCACATAAAACATCAAGTTGTAAGATACAATACAACATAAAATATCATAACCACATTGTTTGCATTCTAACATAGCATAATCATTATTTTGCCAAGTGTCCAACACATCTATAACTATTTATACCACAGTATAACCCATTTCACTACACTAACATGTGTATTACATTTGACTACACCAATGTTCTGCAAGTTAAAAAATACTAAGCTAGTTCATACATTAAATTTACCATAATTGAACCATAAATTCATTCATACCATAAAGAATAGATTGTAAATTTTTCCAACTATAATATACCTATCACATCACCATAATTGAGTAGCAGTATCATTCAGTCTTTGTAACCCCCTTATGGATCATCTCAAGTGGTAGTTTCATGAAATATATTAAACTTTCTACTATTTAAAGGAAATGCCTGATGCTTAGATCAATTTTAAGTTTGTGTTTTATATTTAAATGACAGGGTAACGAAGATTAGTATATATATATATATATATATATATATATATATATATATATATATATATATTTTGTACGGTAGGCTATCTCTAGCGGTCGGTTACAATGATCGAATACGATTGCCGCACGACCGGTTATAAAAGATACTAAATCAGATATCACACTGGGCCGTAATTAGATCAACTCTTATTAGTGGGCTCGTGGTCCATCAAAAAGGGTTCAATTAAAAGATGCTGAGAATCAAATAACATCATATTAAATCAAATAATATCTGGTTAAAGATAGCAGTTGTTTATGTGTTTGTGGGTAACCAAGTAAGTTTGTTTATATTTTATTCTGTTTATATTTTGTTGATCTTATATCAGTTCAAGGCTTATAAATAGAGAGCCAGAGACACCAGCCAGGTATCTTCCAATCAGACTTCATTCACACTTCTCATATTACAATCACACAGAGACTTTTGTTCTCTCACGCTGAAATTCCTTCTACTAAAAGAACTAAGGTTCTCTCCTTATAACATGCCTAACTTGAGCGTCGAAGTGCCTTTGCGGGTACCTCGCCCCCTCGGTCAGAAATTAAGGAGCACCGGACGGTTAAAACCAAAGCAGAGCGAGCGGTCAAGATCCATGAGAGGTGAGCAATTCGACCAGTTCAAGCGCTAGAAAGTGGGAAAGCCACGTCATCAAGGTCATTGTCTCGGTCCCTAAAATATCTACTGAAACATTTTGGCGCCTACCGTGGGGCCGAGCGGCAAACCCAAATGGTTACCATAAGAAGCATGGACAACATCAACCTAGTGGATATGATCCGGGAGTTACAAGTGCAGCTGGAACAGCAAGCTCGAACTATACGTCAACAACAAGAACTCCAACAGGCATAGGCAAAACGCATGGAGGAGCAGGCCCAGACTATACGTCAACAACAAGAGGTACAGTTGAAACAAAATGAAGATATGCCCGATTGAGAGCACGATGCGCAACTCCCGAGATGTCAGAAACTTAGGGAAGCCAGAACAATGGACACGGCAAGCACACGCCTCCACGAAACGATCGATCACCCAACCCATTACCATTTACTGAAGCTGTCATGCAAGCCCCAATGCCCGACAGACCTCCTCCACCAATAGAAAGGTTTGACAGCACTTCTGATCCAGAGCATCATCTCAGAAATTTCATTGATTCCATGCCTACTACTCCAAGAGCGATCCGTTCAAATGCAGAGCTTTCTCCCAGTCCTTAAAAGGAGAAGCTTTGGAGTGGTACTACACCCTCCCTCCTAATATGGTAGACAGCTTCCACACGGTCATGACCTTATTCAGAAAACAATACGCTACCAATAGAAAAGACAAAGTAACCGCAGCAGAACTCATGAACCTTAAACAAGAAAAAGATGAATCCCTTTGATCATTCATGCAGAGATACAGCGAAGCTGCCAGGCGAGTGAAAGGCGTCAGCGAGGAATTCATCATCAACAATTTGCCCAATTCCTTGAAGCCGGGGTACGTCTCAGAGCATTTATATGCCAGGCTGCCCGGTTCGATGGAAGAGCTCCAAGCGAGAATGAATGAGTTCATTCGAATGGAGGATTAGAGATATTCCAGAAGGAAACCTCAGACAGAAGTCCCCACTAATGGAAACAAAAAAGAAACTAGACAGATTCGTGAGGGAGACCGAAGGCCTCCTAGACGAGATTTACCCTTACCCCTTGGCCCTCGATATGATCACTACGCACGCCTAAATGCGCCATTGGCAAAAGTATTTAAAGAGGCCCTTAGCGTTGAACTCCTCAACATACAAAAGCGGCCCACGCGCTAGAACGCCGATACAACCAAGACCTGTCTATTCCATGAGAACCAGGGACATACCACTGAAGGCTGCACCACCCTTAGAGACGAACTCGAGAGGCTCATTCGGCTAGGATATCTCCGTCAATTCGTGAAAGAGGAACCAGGATCACACAAACAATCTCCTAGAAAAGAAAGAAGTCCTAGCGAATCCGTAGCACTAATGACCGTCCAAGAAACCGTTCCTGAAGTCGCCCGAGGGAGAGGGATCGCTCCCGAAGTCGTCCTAGGGAACACGAGAGAGAAAGACCAATCAGGGGTCGGATCGATACCATCTCCGGAGGCTTCGCCGGAGGAGGGGTCTCTTCATCCGCCCGGAAAAGACACTTAAGAAGTCTTCGGAGCGTGAACAATGTAAAACATAACTCTCTGTCCATGCCCGATATTACATTCACAGATGCAGACTTTCACGCTCTAGAGCCCAACCAGGATGATCCAATGGTAATCACTGCTCAAATAGCGCTATACGATGTCAGCAAAGTTTTAATCGACCAAGGTAGCTCGGTCAATATATTGTATTGGACGACATTCCTAAAAATGGAATTGTCAGAAGATGTAATATGCCCATTCAACGAGCAAATCGTAGGTTTCGCAGGCGAAAGAGTCGATACCCGCGGATATCTTGACCTAAGAACCCGACTGGGGACCAAGAACGAGGCAAAAGAACTAAAGGTTCGTTTCCTGTTGGTCGAAGCTAATACCTCCTACAACGCCCTCTTGGGACGACCTTGTTTGAACGCTTTTGGAGCCATCGTATCAACACCTCACCTAGCAATGAAATTCCCGTCAGACAAAGGGACGATATGTACGGTAAAAGCATATTAGAAAACAGCACGACAGTGTTATGTCGCCAGCCTAAAGGCTACACCCTATATTTCTCAAAGAAAACCAAAGGGACATGAAGCGATAGTGGTTGACCTGGACCCGAGAACTAATACGGACGAGCGAATCCAACCCCAGGGGGATGTCAAATCATTCCAACTCAGAAGGAAGGAAAAGCAGACAACGTCTATCGGGGCTGATCTTGAGCCAGACGACGAACACCGATTGACCGAATTGATAAAGGCTAATGCCGATCTGTAAACATGGAACGCCGCGGACATGCTCGGAATTCACCCAAGCGTGATGACCCACAAACTTTCAGTATTCAAAGAAGTCAGGCCGATAACACAGAAAAAAAGAAGATTTGGTGAGGAGAAAAAAGAAGCTATCCGAGAAGAGGTCAACAAACTTGTTAAAGTCGGATTCATTCGGGAAATAACCTATACAACTTGGCTAGCAAATGTCGTTATGGTCAAGAAATCTAATGGCCAATGGAGAATGTGAATTGATTTCACCGATCTCAACAAAGCGTGCCCAAAGGATTCCTACCCCTTCCCAGTATCGACCAGTTAGTGGACGGGGCCTCTGGGCACGTAGTACTAAGTTTTTTGGATGCATATTTAGGATACAATCAGATCCCAATGCATTCATCCGATCAAGAGAAAACGGCCTTTATAACCGAACGGGCAAACTATTGTTATGAGGTGATGTTGTTCGGTCTCAAGAACGCCGGGGCCACTTATGAACGCCTCATGGATAAAATTTTTCACCATCAAATCGGAAAATGTATGGAAGTGTACATCGATGACATGGTGGTACGAAGCCAGTCTCATTAACAACATCTTAAAGACTTAATTGAAGTCTTCTAATAGGTGAAACGCTGTAACCTGCGCCTGAATCCCTTTAAATGTACCTTTGGAGTACCCGTCGGAAAATTCCTGGGGTTCATGCTAACACAAAGAGGAATTGAAGCCAACCCAGATAAATGCCGAGCGGTGCTGGAAATGAAAAGCCCCACTAAGCTTAAAGACGTACAACGACTAGTCGGACGCCTCATGGCTTTGTCGCGATTCATCCCAAAGCTAGCAGAGCACATCCGGCCCATCCTAAAAAACATGAAGAAAAACATCCCGCGCCACTGGGACGACCACTGTGAAAACGCCTTCTATGCTGTCAAGGCCATCCTCACCAGCCCCTCGATCATGGCTCGTCCCACCCAGGGAATTGATCTACAACTATATTTGGCTGTCTCTGACCATTCAGTAAGTGTGGCTCTTATTCAAGAAGTTTCAAATTTCAAACTGATATATTTTGTTAGCAGAACTTTACAAGGGGCAGAGGAACGGTATTTGAAAATTGAAAAAATAGCACTTGCCCTTATAACCGCCGCAAGACGTCTCCGGTCGTACTTTCAAAGTCATCACGTGGTGGTCCGCACAAACCACCCAATCGCAAAAATCCTCAGGAAACCTGATCTAGCGGGAAGAATGGTCGCATGGTCAGTGGAATTATCCGAATTCGGTCTACGTTTTGAACCACAAGGCTCTGTAAAGGGCCAACATTTGGCTGATTTCACAACAGACTTACCACACATAGCGGATGTGCCGATATGGTATCTGAATGTAGATGGCTCCTCGGACATAAGGGGAGGAGCGGCCGGAATAGTGTTAGAAGGGCCGAATGGAATAATCATTGAGCAGACAATGTCTTTTAATTTTCAACTTAGCAACAACCAGGCGGAGTACGAAGCCTTGGTCACTGGGTTGTCCTAGCCAAAGAACTCGAAATTGAACGGATTGAATGTCTCATGGACTCCCAACTCGTAGTAGGCCATATAAGCGGAACTTTTCAAGTCAAAGACAACCATCTATTGCGATACTTTCACAAGGTTAGTGACATAGTCAAAACCTTCTTCAGCTTTAACATCATTCATGTGCCGAGAGCAGAGAATTCCAGAGCGGACATCCTTTCCAAATTAAAACACGCCCGGGAAAGAACGCAGCTATCCTCCTTGATCAAAACAACTCTCGACAAACCAATGCTAGAGACGTTTGCCACTCATGTTACCACACCAAGAGCATATTGGAGGCAAGACATACTCCAACTGATGGGCCAACAAGAGCACGAAGGCCAAATTAGCACAACCGACTCGAAGAGAATCGCACGCTTCACACTTGTAGGCGACGATTTATATAGATGAGGCTACACAACACCACTGCTAAAATGTTTATCCGATGAGGAGGCCAAATATGTTATGCAGGAATTACATCACGGGATATGTGGATCGCATTCGGGAAAGCGAACACTCAGAGCTAAGATACTGCGAGCTGGCTATTACTAGCCCACTATGGAACAAGATTGTGCGGATTTTGAAAAAAAATGTATCTCGTGTCAAGCACACGGAAACGATCTCCAGATTCCCCCAGAAGAATTACATGGAATAACGTCCCCATGGCCGTTCGCACAGTGGGGCATGGACATCACCGGGCCATTACCAGCTGGGAAGGCACATTGCAAATACCTCCTGGTAGCGGTGGATTATTTCACTAAGTGGATAGAGGCAGAGGCACTAGCAGTTATTACCTCCCAAAAGGTTCAGAAGATTATCTGGCATTTGATATGTCGTTTCGGACTACCTCAGAAAATTATAACTGATAACGGACGGCAGTTTGTCAAACGGAAGTTGGAAGATTTCCTCAAAGGTCTGGGAATTAAACATGTAACAAGTTCTGCTGAGCATCCTCAGACGAACGGGCAGGCCGAGGCCGCAAATAAAGCAATCATATCTGAGTTAAAGAAACGACTTGGAACCGCAAAGGGCTTATGGGTCGAAGAATTGCCTGAAGTATTATGGGCCTACAGATGTACCCCACATGGGTCAACAGGGGAAACACCATTCAATCTCGCATACGGAACGAATGCAATGTTGTCGGTCGAACTGGGTGAGCCCTCCATAAGGAGAAGTATACAAGACATGAGTCTTAACGATAACCACCTTCGAATGAACCTGGACACTCTGCCCGAGCGACGAGATGTCGCCATGATAAAGAATGCAACTCAGAAACGGTTGATTACTAGGCGCTTCAACACTAAGGTGCAACCCCGAAACTTTGCGGAAGGTGATCTTATATGGCACAAGAAGGGAGATGCTAGAAAAAATAGAGAACACGGCAAGTTGGCTGACAAATGGGATGGACCCTTTCGCATCTCAGAAGATTTAGCAAATGGAGCCTATCACTTAGAGCACCTTGATGGAAAAGTCATTCCTAACACTTGGAACGCAACACATCTTAAATTTTACTATAGCTAAGATTCAATTTATTGTTTTCCTTATTTCTTTTCCATATGAATATTCCAAATATTATGATTTACAAATGATATGAAAAGCAGTTTCCAAACAATACATTACGCAGTATTTGCAGGGGAGGTCATCCCAATCACATAAAGCGTTGTCGGATAAATCAGCATCTGGACGCCCTCTCTTATAAAAAGGGGTGTTCCCCTAGTGTTGTGGGATAAATCAGCAATCGGACGCCCCCTCTTATAAAAAGGGGTGTTACCCCTAGCGTTGTCAGATAAATCAGCATTCGGACGCCCTCTCTTATAAAAAGGGATGTTACCCCTAGCGTTGTTGGATAAATCAGCATTCAGACGCCCTCTCTTATTAAAAAGGGGTGTTACCCCTAGCGTTGTTGGATAAATCAGCATCTGGACGCCCTCTCTTATGAAAAGGGGTGTTACCCCTAGCGTTGTCGGATAAATCAGCATCCGGACACCCTCTCTTATGAAAAGGGGTGTTACCCCTAGCGTTGTCGGATAAATTAGCATCTAGATGCCCTCTCTTATAAAAAGGGGTGTTACCCCTAGCGTTGTCGGATAAATCAGCATCCGGACGCCCTCTCTTATGAAAAGGGGTGTTACCCCTAGCGTTGTCAGATTCAATCCGGATGCCCAATTATTGAAGAAACGTTGGCGGATTCAATCCAAACGACTAGTCATCAAAGCCAAATATTGGGGGAAACTCCATACCATAAACGTGAAGTCATTAAAGTAACATGCAATTATCAACACTTTCAAAGTATCTGATAAAACAAAACGACATCAGATCCTACAAGAAATCAACATCAAAGTAAGGAAACAAAATTTTTATAAACTATTACAGTCAAAAGCAAGAAATTTAGACATCTGCAGTCGCCACAGTGTTCGTTGTCGTCATCGTCGCCTCCACCTCCACTTCATCCGCGGATCACCCTCAACTGTAAAAGCACCTTCAGGAATGTCGTCAATAGACATCATGCGTCCTTGGTATACGTCTTGCTCGGCGTCAAAACCCAACCCTTCAGGAGACACTTTGGCCAAATGAACCATTTGCCTCAACGCCTTCTTGAAACCTTTGGTGTGCTCCTGACTGATGACCGCTAACATTTCTGCCTCAACCTTCTTCCACTACCCGATACATAGTTGCAATTCATTTCTCTCTCTCCGAAGATCATCTCTTTCCTTTTGGAAACCCTTCATTGTAGCAATGGTCTTCTTGGCCACCTCCATATCCCTCAACAAACCATCTCTCTCCTTCTTGAGTTCTTCACCGACCCTCTTCATGTTTTCCATTATCAGGCGACCTTCTGATATCATGTTAGCAGCTTCTGCGACATTTTTGGCACAATCGGCATGACCAGTGTTAGCACTCTTAAGGTTTGCCTTAGTTTCTTCAAACTGTTTTTTCAAACGCTCGACTTCCACATGCAAATTTCCTTTGTTGGAAGCATACACCATCTTAAAAGTCGCAGCCGACCTACGAAGCTGGGTATCAAGCAAAAATTCAGCCATTTGCTGCTCCGACATCTCCGACATTACTTTCTCTTCCGCAGCGTCAAAGTTAAACTCAATCTTGTGACGAAGGTCGAACCCAAGATCCCACATTCCTAATGGAAGGGAACGCTCGACAACCACATTCGTCGGCTCAGTTATGGTCTTTTTCCCTTTTTGGGATACGCTCGATGTCTCCTCTACCCGGACGGCTTTCCTCTTGCGAGTCAATATTTGCTCGGGGGAAGGCGGAGGGTCATCTACACATAGGACCGGAACATTGGTGGTTTCAGTGGCAGGACGAACAACGACATTGGAAGCACCCGTTTCCTTATTAGTAACTCGGGAAAGCTTATACCAGTCGCGACCACCCTTTGTTCCCATAACTTCTGCAAAAAGCCACCAGCAAACACAAGTCAGGATCCACAAAATAAATTTCTAAAGTGTTCAGCCAAAGAACATACCAAAAACCTTCGACTTGAAATCATTGTATCTAAGGCAGTTGACTATCTTCCGTGAGGAAAATGGACAAGCCAACCCAACCAGTACATCCAAATCCCTCCGTTCATTATCAGTCATATCCTCTAGAGGCCAAGACGTTATCCTTCGAGGATTTTTGGTCCAATATAAAGGAAATTTGGGGCTACCATCATCACACAGAAAAAACGGGCGACCCAATGTTGACTCACTGGCAAGCGTTGTCTTGGTTAAAGTTACCCTACTTGAACGGGAATTGATTCCCCATGTAGTTGACATCCTGTTCCATTTCTTCAGGAAAAGCGCATTGACCATTAATGTGGTCACCACCGCATAAATCGCAAAGTTGTTGAGTCTGAGAATATTCCTTAACCCCGTTTGAAATTCAGAAAGGAGCTTTGTTAACTTGTCCAATTTTTTGTTAAGGAGATGATTTTGTGCAGCCATTGCATCATTAGCAATGAGATGTAAAAGTCCTCCTTTATGTACTCCCCTCTCACTTTGAGATACTTCATTCAGAGTCATTTCCTCAATCAACTCATAAGCCTCATCTTCAGTCTTTTTATTGATATTGCCTCCGGCTGAAGCATCCAACATCATCTTAGACTGAGTATTGAGCCCTCCAAGGAAAGCGAGTAAATATGAGGTCTTGTCGAACCATGAACTAAAGTTTTTCTCAACAGGCCTTTAAATCTGTCCCAGGCCTGTCCGAGAGTTTCCTCCATCCCTTGCTTGAATGAGGAGATTTCCAGCTTCCCTGATTGATCTTGGTCTGCGGAAAGAATTTGGTAACAAACTGTCTTGCCAAAGCATCCCAAGTTCGAAAGGTTCCTTCCAGGAAAGAATGCAACCAATCTTTAGCGTTTCCTCCCAGAGAGAAAGGAAACAGGCTGAGTCTGACTCTATCATCTGAAACTCCAATTATTCTGACAGTATTGCAAATTTCTCCAAAGACCGTCAAATGATTATATGGATTCTCATTTGACAACCCATGGAACTGGTTGTTCTGAACTAACTGGATGAGTGCAGGGCTCATCACCATGTTGGTTGTATTGTCAGCTGGAATAGCTATCCTGTTGAAATTCAAAGGACCCACAGTGTTTGCTGAGTCCCCCAGTGTGCGTCTTGGAGGAGGTTGGTCCGCCATCTCCTCTATACCCTGTGCAGAAGTGTCCAACAAAGACTGCAAAAGTGGTTCAGGAGAAGGAAAGTTTTCACATGCAGAGGGTCTAACTTTCCTCCTTCTCCTGTCTGATAACCCCTCGAGAAGAGGTTGCTGATCTTTTCTACTTCTAGTGCGTACTCTTTCCTGCATACACAAGAAACAATACCCCTAAAAGAACTTTTACAGAAAACAAAACAAAACAAAATAAAAAAAAAAACGAAAAACAAATAATTACAAACAAGTCAAATTCAGTCAATTCAAACTACCTGAAAAAGTTCAACCAAGAGTCCCCGGCAGCGGCGCCAAAAACTTGTTGACTCACTGGCAAGCGTACCAGATCGTTCCAAGTAATAAAATCGGTAGAACCCGATATCGTTCTCTCCCAAAGGACTCACGGCCTTATCGTTCGTGTGAATTAAAATAATAAGACTTGTAAAAAAAAAGATTAATTGTTGTGGATGCAAGACAGAAAATAAACATGCAATGCATTGATTCAATTGACAAAAAAGAGTATGGATGAGTGGAGTTGTTGAGGGTTTTACAATTTCATCTTATCTGCCCTCTCTTATCTACTCCTCTTGTTTAATTTGTTTGTTATCTAATTGTTATGCAAACTTTCTTGGCCTACCCTTAGCCCGATCCCTCGGCGAAAAGAGCCTATTACTAATTACCGGCTTGCTATCCCTAGCTTCCCCTAGTAACTAGCAACGCATTACCGAACAAAGGCAAAAATAATTGACCGTCCTACCTCCTTATCCCTAGGTGATATTTCATTGATCAAGGAATTTCTCACCAGTTCATGACATTACTGTACGTTCCCATATCAATAGAGACAAACAACAGTTATCGAATTAGTTAAACGATAAAAGCCTTAAGCGCATATGAGAACCCAACAATTGATAAACAAAGCATATGAAAATCATATAATTAAGCAAGAGTTTCCATAAAAGAGAGTTTCAAAAGATTACATTGTTTCCCCAACAATAAAAGGGTTTAGTTCACCATTGCCATGGTGAACCAAGATGAAAATAATGGAAGAAATGGAAAACAAACCCTAGAAAAGATGAAAAGGAGCCTAAGGATCCAAGAGATCCTCTCCAGAGAGTGAAAAGTAGGTCTAGCCGCCCTCTTCTGTCAAAAGAATGAGAATGAAATCGCAACAACGCTATTTATAGCTAAGGAGCGCAACAGAAAACAGGCTCAAGCCCAACAGGCAACCGCCCGACGTCAAACTTATGCCGCCCGGTGGTTTGCCTCTTATCGCGCTACCGGCCGGCGTCAGGGGTCCACCGCTCGGCGGTTTGCCTCTTATCGCAAAACCGTCAGGCGTCCCTGCCTTGATGCCATCTCCTCGCATTTGACCGCCCAGCGGTGTATTTCTGCCGCTGGGCGGTTTCTAAACTCTTCTTTTCTTGATTTTCTTCTTCTATCTTGAGTCTAAGGCCTTTATCTTCACCTCCATTCTTCACTTCCATCAAAATTGCTACAGAACAATGCAAAACAAGCATAATATCACTAAAAACAGCTTTTGACTCTCAACTGACTCATTTATGGAGTTTTGTTTGATTTCAAGCTCATTCTAAGCAGTAAAGGGAGTAATTTGGTCTAAAATAGCATATGAAAATAACGGTTTTTCAATCGTTATCACAATCCCAAGCTTAGAAATTTGGTTGTCCTCAAGCAAAACAAAACAAAACAAAACTTGGCTTTCTACACTTTCATCCAATGATTCAACATTCCTAAAGTACATGATGAGAACTACTCAATTCCAGATCGTCAGTGATGATCAAATCAAGATGCATGCATGCTTTCAGTTCAGTTATCTCACACATTCCTCAACAGATGTTTCATATTATGAATGATCAATCCACTAAGCAAAGATACAATCATGAAACTTAGAATTTCTCACCAAGCAAGTGTTTCACTCAATCACTCAAGTGTTTAGGGTGACACTCCAACACTCCATTATTCACAAGTCACATGAAATAAAATTGTCGTTCATCTCAAGCAATCAAAATTATTACATGCAAATGCCATCAAAAGGACTTTTTCAATGCTTGTAATGAGGTTGGGCTGTCAAGAAAAATTGGTTTTTTTGGATCACAAAATCTTTGAATCAAGAAAGCTCATTTATAATTCAAGGTTCAAGTTTAACTCTCTTTTTCAACCAATCTCACTTGTTCCCAACTTCTTCCCTTTTTCTTTTATTTTTACATTGAGCTCACCTTTCATGATTTTTCTTTTTCTCATGTATTTTTCATTTTCAACATTTGAGCTCAATGCCTTTCTTTTTGCCATTCAAACTTTCCCCACAACCCCAAACTTGAACCTTGAATGTACTTACAATCATTAACCCAATTCAAAGTAAATAGTTTCAGCATAAGGGTTTTCTGTTTAGGGCCAAGGTTCAAAAAGGGTATGAAACTTTTAAGCACTCTGGGTAAAATTTTGGCTAAATAAGGGCTTCCAAAAATGGCCTTGATCATATGACATATACATGCAATTCAATCATCAATATTTGGGCAATATCATGCATGCTTCCCTGTGAATAATTCTCATACACAGTTAAAATTATGGAGCTCAATACCTCACACAGCATGCTTCCTCACACACATCCATTCATACACCCTGCTTAGCATCATAACCACAATCATAATTCATCACACATCTGTTTCACAGGATATCAACATGCAACACAACTTGAGAATCATACACATCAAATCATCATCAAACAAGCTCATCATGCAAATTATTCAGTCAACCATCTTCAGAAAAGTATAAGCCAAGCATACACACTGAAAATAAAATTCAACCTATTCTAAGAATTTAAAATGCAAGAGTGAAGAAGAGAATCTAGGTTGCCTCCTAGTAGCGCTTGTTTAACATCACGAGCCTGACCCAAACCTGTTTAGCATTTGTCAGTAAGTGCAAATCTTTCCAACACCCATCAGTAGGTGTGCCTTCCTGATATCCTTCAGTGGATACAAAATTTAGCATCCCTCAGTAGATGCTACCCCAAAATTGTTCAAAAATTCAAAATTTACATGTTCAACAAAAATTAAAATAAATAAAATGTTCCAAAAAAAATACAAAAACTCTTCTTCTTCACATTGGGATCTTCATCGTCCCACCTGCTCAGCTTTCTCCTATCCACTCTTTGAATTGTTGCGGAGTATGGCCTTCTGATCTCCACCATTCCTTCTTCTTTTAGCTTCCTGTTGACAATCCACTTCTTGTTTTTATATCTTACTGGCATGCTCCGTGGGAAGGGTTTGTCTTTTGAGTGGGTAAACTCTCCTTTATCTATCTTTTCTTCCTCAAGTGTCTGCAAAACAGTACAACTATTAAGATGATCAATACTTATGGTGTTCTCCTCTTTTGCAACTTCTCTTCTGGCCTTTTTATATCTGGATTTTCTTCTTATTCTCATTTTGTTGTCTTTAGATCCGCTATAAACTAACACTTGGTCTTGATCTCTTAACACTATTCTCCCGTCATAGACACGTATCATCATCTGAGAAGTCCTCATGAAAGGTCTTCCCAAAATTAATGGAATTCTTCCATCATTTACCATATCCACAACTACAAAGTCAATCAAGAACTCTAACTCCTCAATTCGAACAATTGCATTTTCCACCATACCAATTGGCTTCTTAATAGATCCATCCACAATTGTCAGGGTTGTGTTAGCTGGTTTTAATTTTAGCCCTCCAATCTTCTTAAAATCACTAAAGGGCATCAAATTAATACTTGATCCTGAATCGATCATGGCTCTCCCTATATCCACATTATTAATAACACAAGAAAGAGTCAAATTCCCTAAATCCTTTAATTTTGGTGGATGGTCCTTCTTTCTGGGCTTAATCAATTGTTCCCGTTGTTCTTCATCATCAAGATCAATTACCTCTCCGAGATAATATTTGATCCTCTTGTCATACTCAGGAATTTGTAAAAATGCTCCGGGAGTAACAGTTACATGATTAAAGATTTCCCGGAATGGCTCTCTGTAGCTTTCATGTTCTTTTTCTTCTCTTCTCTCTTCACAACTCTTCTGCTCATCAAATTTATCATTATGAATCATCTCCCCATCTTCATCCTCACTGCTTCCAATTTCAATTATTTCCCCTACTAGCCTCCTTTTACTTCTTGTCATAACAGCTTTGCACTCATCCTTGGGGTTAACATCAGTGTTAGCCCGAAACTGATTCTTCTCTGTGGTTTCGATCCTTTTTGACAGCTGCCCAATCTGTGTCTTCAGTGCTCTAAAGGTAGTCTGGTCACTTGCTTGTTGAGACTCATAGACTTTCAAAAATTTATCAACTCGGTCGGTTAATTGTCTGACTGTCTCTGTCAAGCTGCTCATTTGCTGCCATAAAGGAGAGGGTTGTTGTTGCCGGAAGCCTCCTACTTGCCCAGAAGAAGTATTCTGGTTTTGTCCAATGCTGGGGTGGTTCTTCCAACCTTGGCTAGAGTTGCCTTGGTTAAAGTTACCATGCTTGAACGGGAATTGATTCCCCATGTAGTTGACATCCTGTTGCATTTCTTCAGGAAAAGCGCATTGACCATTAATGTGGTCA
Organism: Vigna mungo; assembly: GCA_036885675.1. NCBI lineage: Eukaryota > Viridiplantae > Streptophyta > Magnoliopsida > Fabales > Fabaceae > Vigna > Vigna mungo. The sequence continues at coordinate 10,542,921 of CP144694.1, read as the reverse complement.
CCACCGCATAAATCGCAAAGTTGTTGAGTCTGAGAAATATTCCTTAATCCCGTTGGAAATTCAGAAATGACCTTTGTTAACTTGTCCAATTTTTGGTTAAGGAGATGATTTTGTGCAGCCATTGCATCATTAGCAGGGAGATGTAAAAGTCCTCATTTATGTACTCCCCTCTCACTTTGAGATACTTCATTCAGAGCCATCTCCTCAATCAACTCATAAGCCTCATCTTCATTCTTTCTATTGATATTGCCTCCGGCTGAAGCATCCAACATCATCTTAGACTGAGTATTGAGCCCTCCAAGGAAAGCGAGTAAATATGAGGTCTTGTCGAACCATGAACTGAAGTTTTTCTCAACAGGCCTTTAAATCTGTCCCAGGCCTGTCCGAGAGTTTCCTCCATCCCTTGCTTGAATGAGGAGATTTCCAGCTTCCCTGATTAATATTGGTCTGCGGAAAGAATTTGGTACAAACTGTCTTGCCAAAGCATCCCAAGTTCGAAAGGTTCCTTCCGAGAAAGAATGCAACCAATCTTTAGTGTTTCCTCCCAGAGAGAAAGGAAACAGGCTGAGTCTAACTCTATCATCTGAAACTCCAATTATTCTGACAGTATTGCAAATTTCTCCAAAGACCGTCAAATGATTATATGGATTCTCATTTGACAACCCATGGAACTGGTTGTTCTGAACTAACTGGATGAGTGCAGGGCTCATCACCATGTTGGTTGTATTGTCAGCTGGAATAGTTATGCTGTTGAAATTCAAAGGACCCACAGTGTTTGTTGAGTCCCCCAGTGTGCGTCTTGGAGGAGGTTGGTCCGTCATCTCCTCTATACCTTGTGCAGAAGTGTCCAACAAAGATTTCAAAAGTGGTTCAGGAGAAGGAAAGTTTTCACGTGCAGAGGGTCTAACTATCCTCCTTCTCCTGTCTGATAACCCCTCGAGAAGAGGTTGCTGATCTTTTCTGCTTCTAGTGTGTACTCCTTCCTGCATACACAAGAAACAATACCCCTAAAAGCACTTTTACAGAAAACAAACCAAAACAAAATAAAAAAAACGAAAAATAAATAATTACAAACAAGTCAAATTCAGTCAATTCACACTACCTGGAAAAGTTCAACCAAGAGTCCCCGGCAGCGGTGCCAAAAACTTGTTGACTCATTGGCAAGCGTACCAGATCGTTCCAAGTAATAAAATCGGTAGAACCCGATATCGTTCTCTCCCAAAGGACTCACAGCCTTATCGTTCGTGTGAATTAAAATAATAAGACTTGTAAAGAAAAAGATTAATTGTTGTGGCTGCAAGAAAAGAAAATAAACATGCAATGCGTTGATTCAATTGACGAAAAAGAGTATGGATGAGTGGAGTTGTTGGGGGTTTTACAATTTCATCTTATCCGCCCTCTCTTATCTACTCCTCTTGTTTAATTTGCTTGTTATCTAATTGTTATGCAAACTTTCTTGGCCTACCCTTAGCCTGATCCCTCGGTGAAAAGAGCCTATTATTAATTATCGGCTTGCTATCCCTAGCCTCCCCTAGTAACTAGCAATGCATTACCGAACAGAAGCAAAAACAATTGACCGTCCTACCTCCCTATCCCTATGTGGTATTTCATTGATCAATAGAGACAAACAACAGTTATCGAACGAGTTAAACGATAAAAGCCTTAAGCGCAGATGAGAACCCAACAATTGACAAAAAAAGCATATGAAAATCATATAATTAAACAAGAGTTTCCATAAAAGAGAGTTTCAAAAGATTACATTGTTTTCCCCAACAACAAAAGGGTTTATTTCACCATTGTCATGGTGGACCAAGATGAAAATAATGGAAGAAATGGAAAAAAAACCCTAGAAAAGATGAAAAGGAGCCTAAGCATCCAAGAGATCCTCTCCAGAGAGTAAAAAGTAGGTCTGGCCGCCCTCTTTTGTCAAAAGAATGAGAATGAAATCGCAAGAGGGCTATTTATAGCTGAGGAACGCAACAGAAAATTGGCCCAAGCCCAACAGGCAACCGCCCGGCGTCACACTTATGCCGCCCGACGGTTTGCATCTTATCGCGCTATCGCCCGGCGTCAGGGGTCCACCGCCCGGCAGTTTGCCTCTTATCGCAAAACCGCCAGGTGTCCCTGCCTTGATGCCATCTCCTCGCATTTGACCGCCCAGCGGTGTATTTCTACCGCTGGGCGGTTTCTAGACTCTTCTTTTCTTGATTTTCTTCTTCTATTTCGAGTCTAAGGCCTTTATCTTCACCTCCATTATTCACTTCCATCAAAATTGCTACAAAACAATGTAAAACAAGCATATTATCGCTAGAAATAGCTTTTGACTCTCAACTGACTCATTTATTGAGTTTTGTTTGATTTGAAGCTCATTTTAAGTAGTAAAGGGAGTAATTTTGTCTAAAATAACATATGAAAATAACGGTTTTTCAACCGTTATTACCCAAATTGGTGACGGAGACTTTGAAAAAATGGTTTTTGAAATCTATGTATGACTCGGCAAACAATTGAAAAATGGCATTTTTGGAAATGGAACTCAGGGACACCCAACCCTTTTTAGCATTAGGACGTGTTTTAAAGAAGTGCAAAAATAGTTTCGCTGTCGGATGAATATCCAAAGCTTGGCATAACACACCGAACGCTTGAATGTAACCCCAACCATTTGGATGCAACTGAGAGGGGGCTACATTCAAGGCGAGTAGCACATCCATCTGAAACCTAGTAAACGGTAATCCAACATACAGATCATACAACAAGCACGAGTAAAAGTAAAAATAGTTCCCACCCGCTACATCTTCCCCATGGAAAACCCTTTCGTCTTTCCTACAAGTTATGAGTCTAAGGGCAACATTGTAACCTAAGGTCCTAAGAACACAGTTGTCATTCACCCATTCTAATAATATGACTTTGCTTATAAATAAACCGCCATGGTCACTGACTTCATGGGACGCCCATTCATAATCAGAAGGAGACGACGAGCAGCCCTCTTCGGGCCCATCGACGACAACCCCCCCACTCATGAACACCCTGTCCCCACTAAGAAGGGATGACAGGGAACCAACAACTTCTGACTGAGTAACCGGTGAGTCATCCCGCCCACTTTCCCCACTTTCAGACAAAGAATAAACAGGAGAAAAAGCAGTCATTGCTACCTGAGATGGCGATGAAGAGCTAATGCTAGGAGCGACTGAAAAGGAACTGGAAGGGAAACCTCAGAAATTGTGAAGACAGTGCAAATACCAAAATGACGGTTGAACTCGCCTAAGACATCCTATCGCATTAATGTGTGTAACTGACGAAACCGCTATTAGCCCTGCACCGTTGGATGTGAATGATCTAATGGCTCTCATTAGGCGACTCTGCCACTACCCCAAAAGCGGGAAAACACTAATCATATCAGCGACGCGAAACGGCAACATGGGTGTGTCGTTTCAAAGTCACACAGGCAAACGCGCACGGTTACATGTCTCCCCATCTGGCGCATATCAATCGAACGGTCACACGACCCAATAACCTATCATTAATAAAAACACGTAAAAGTCCTACAGTTAAGCAGACCTACAGCCTCACGCTTAACTCAGACTTGGGGGAGATGATGTACGGTAGGCTATCTCCAGCGGTCGGTTACAACAACTAGATACGATCGCTGCACGACCAATTATAAAAGATACTAAATCAGATATCACACTGGGCCGTAATTAGATCAACTCTTATTAGTGGGCTCGTGGCCCATCAAAAAGGGTTCGATTAAAAGATGCTGAGAATCAAATAATATCTGGTTAAAGATAGCAGCTGTTTATCTGTTTGTGGGTAACCAAGTAAGTTTGTTTATATTTTATTCTGTTCATATTTTGTTGATCTTATATCAGTTCAAGGCTTATAAATAGAGAGCCAGAGACACCAGCCAGGTATCTTCCAATCAGACTTCATTCACACTTCTCATATTACAATCACACAGAGACTTTTGTTCTCTCATGCTGAAATTCCTTCTACTAAAAAAACTAAGGTTCTCTCCTTATAACACGCCTAACTTGAGCGTCGGAGTACCTTTGCAGGTATCTCCCCCCTCGGTCAGAAATTAAGGAGCACCGGACGATTAAAACCAAAGCAGAGCAAGCGGTCAAGATCCAGGAGAGGCGAGCAATCCGACCAGTTCAAGCGCCAGAAAGCGGGAAAGCCACGTCGTCAAGGTCAGTGTCTCGGTCCCTAAAATATCTACCGAAACATATATATATATATATATATATATATATATATATATATATATATATATATTAATGGACATGATTGTCATTGTCAAAATACTATTGTAGATTAATCATCTTTGGTTAGAAAGTAAGTAATAGCGTTTAGTAATTGTTTTTTTTTTCTCAATGACAGAATTTGTATTTATCCAAATGATTGGATTTTGGATTACGAAATTTATAGACTATATGAAGTAAGCTTAAATCTCTCATCTCTAACGTTCATCCCGCGTAATAAATTACCTTGATTTATTTCGGAATAATCCAATCACAAGAAAGTCTAAATTTAGCTAAAAAATATTAAGTAAAATTAAATTAAATTATAGATACCACCTAATGAAAAAATTATTATAGGTTCTTATTATTAGATGATAGTTACGTGACCTTCTGTTACTTTTTAATAGCATGGAATCATGTATTCCATACAAAATTGATTATAGCAAGGCAAGTGATAATTCCAAATTTAAGTTCATCCACTGGTGACTATATTCCTACTCAACCAATTCTTACGTTGTGTTCACTTAGGGATGATTGAGAGAGATGATTCAGGAAAAGAGTGATTGAATGGATTTGAGGAGATTTGAAGATAAACTTTTTTTTTTTGTTTACTTGAGTAGATTTGGAAGTAATTTAGAGTGAATTTAGAGATAAAGTTTATGAGAATTAGTGTAGAAATTGATTAATGTGTAGTTTTAAAAAAATTGTTTAATTGGTAGAAATTAAAGATTACTAAAATGCCCCTAGTTATTAAAGTCATATAAAATGATAATGGTTAATGTTATATTTAATTGTAAAAATATTTATAAAGAGTAAAAAATTAAAAAATAATGACTAAAATTAATTTTTGAAAAGTAAAAAAAAATATAATTTAGTAAAATGAATTTATTTTTAAATGTAGTATTTGTTTGTAATATAATTTAGTTCCAAGTAGTATGAATTTATTTGTTATGGAAGTTAGATTCATTAATTTTGAATACAACCGATAATTAAACGAAGTTATAATATTACATGACATAAAATAAAAAGTGCGAACCAAATAACATGCAAATATATTTGTAATAGATCATGATGAAGTTGCTTCAGTGAGGTATGTCAACAATCTATTCAAACGATGTTGTATTGGCATCCCTATTAGACGTCTTGTATGGGATGGATGTGAAGATAGAAAGTCAAAGCACTGTTTGAATAAATTCTCATCTTGAATGTTCATAGTCCGTATTAAGTTATCAATTTCTTATGAAGTTGGATTAGATGATTGAATCCTAGCCGTTAACAGGGTATTTCGACGCTCCATGGCCTGTATTTGTCGTTCAAGAAGTGCACATAGTCTTGTTCTGTGATTAATCCTTTTTCCAATTCATCAATGATTTAAAAAAATGCCCCTAGTTATTAAAAAAATTGTTTTAAAAAAGGATTAATCACAGCCCCTAGTTGAATAAATTCTCATCTTGAATGTTCATAGTCCGTATTAAGTTATCAATTTCTTATGAAGTTGGATTAGATGATTGAATCCTAGCCGTTAACAGGGTATTTCGACGCTCCATGGCCTGTATTTGTCGTTCAAGAAGTGCACATAGTCTTGTTCTGTGATTAATCCTTTTTCCAATTCATCAATGTTCTGTGTAGTTTTAAAAAAATTGTTTAATTGGTAGAAATTAAAGATTACTAAAATGCCCCTAGTTATTAAAGTCATATAAAATGATAATGGTTAATGTTATATTTAATTGTAAAAATATTTATAAAGAGTAAAAAATTAAAAAATAATGACTAAAATTAATTTTTGAAAAGTAAAAAAAAATATAATTTAGTAAAATGAATTTATTTTTAAATGTAGTATTTGTTTGTAATATAATTTAGTTCCAAGTAGTATGAATTTATTTGTTATGGAAGTTAGATTCATTAATTTTGAATACAACCGATAATTAAACGAAGTTATAATATTACATGACATAAAATAAAAAGTGTGAACCAAATAACATGCAAATATATTTGTAATAGATCATGATGAAGTTGCTTCAGTGAGGTATGTCAACAATCTATTCAAACGATGTTGTATTGGCATCCCTATTAGACGTCTTGTATGGGATGGATGTGAAGATAGAAAGTCAAAGCACTGTTTGAATAAATTCTCATCTTGAATGTTCATAGTCCGTATTAAGTTATCAATTTCTTATGAAGTTGGATTAGATGATTGAATCCTAGCCGTTAACAGGGTATTTCGACGCTCCATGGCCTGTATTTGTCGTTCAAGAAGTGCACATAGTCTTGTTCTGTGATTAATCCTTTTTCCAATTCATCAATGATTTGAGGATCCATTTGATTTGTAGTTCATTAAGTTGACAATAAATAAAAGTATGAAAACTTATGTCAAAGATAATAACATTCAAAAATTGGTAATGTAAGTTATGATACACATAAGTGAATTTAAGCAAAAAAGTCATCTAATACATTCACGGACAAGTAAGCAACTTAATCATCTAAATGGTGAAAAATTAAGTTAAAACATTTTGATTTAGGTGAGCAAATTGTCGGTTCATGTCGAGGGATAGGTTTGCCAAGTTATCTTTAATACGCTGAACTTGCACATGCATTTGTTCCATACTCTGCATTCTATGTTGCAAGTGTTGAACCCCCTCTCACATTTGAGTCGTCATATTAGGATCTGAATGATATGGAGAAAGTTACACAGGGTTGTCATTAGACCTGCCAAATAGGCCCCTATAATAGGCCTTGGCCCTAGTCCATGTGGGTTGGGGCCAAAAAAACCCTTTATTAAAAAAGCCCCCAGGGTTAAAAAGCCCCAAAGCCCTGTGGGTCGGGGCCAGCCCATGAACTTTCTTTTTCACGAAAAAAAAAAACTAAATATCCAATAATAAATTGCATTTTTATAGATAAAAAGAAGACTTATGTTAAGTGTTATAACTTGGAAAATTTAAATTATAGTTTTCATATTTAACTTTTCTGTTGGTGAATCTTTTCTGCAATCGTGTGGACAGGGTAGAGAAAGGGAGAAGATAAAGCAGATAATATTTTGAAGCAATAAGGAAATAAATTCACATATCTACAAAAACATTCTATTCTAATTGTTAACAATTATATCATACAACATATACTGGATATAGCCAAATTGAAAGAAGCATCTAATTTAAATCTTTTAAAAGATGATGGACATAGGAGGAAACATTTTGTACTGTTTCAATTAAAAGTAATTTTAATTGAAAGTATTGTTCAATAAATAATAATAAGTTGCAAGAGAAAATGAAAGTACTATTGGAATAATTAACAGGTCTCGAGTTATATTTAGTATGTTAATAGTTTTTATTTACCATATTTTTTTCTCAATAATATTGTGTTATATACACAATCATGATTATAAGTGATGTGATTATAAATAAAAAAATAAATAAAAGAATATACTTTATATATTTATAGCAAAAGATAGGTATTTGTGCATGTATGCATTTTTAAGTAATGATTTGAGTTATTATTAAATATTACAATTAAAATTTTATAAAAGAAATGAATTTTTAAAATATATTTTAAATTCTCTTTTCTATATTTTCGATACGAGATATTGAAAAATAAAGATTGAATCAAATAATTGTAGAAAAATATAGTGATTTTGTTTTACATTCAAAAGAAATAGTTGAACTTAGGAAAACTTTAGAAAAAAATTGTGAATAATAAATATAAAAACCCAATTTATATATTAGTATATATAATTATCAAATTATAAAAAATTTAAAAATAATTTATTTGACGTTGTAGATATTGAAAAATAAAATTAAGTGCAGAAAAGTTAAAAATATTTTATTACATATATAATGTAGAAGAAATAATTATAAAAGTAATGTATATTTTCTTATTGATGTATATATTCTTATTCAAAACTATCCTCAAAGATAATTATTTCTTCTACATTATATGTAATAAAATATTTAACTTTTCTGTACTTAATTTTATTTTTCAATATCTACAACTTCAAATAAATTATTTTTAAATTCTTGGATTGGAAGAGATGACAATTTGGACTCGACTCCTCAAAATATTTTAATATTTCAACTTGTTCAACTTTAATCATTAATATATATATATATATATATATATATATATATATATATATATATATATATATATATATATATATATATATATATATTTTAAAAATTTAGTAACAAAATCTTAATCAATGGCACAGTTAAATTTAAAACTTACGGAGTACATTTCACCAATGACAAAAATAGTAAATCTTCTATTGGATTCCACTTAAAAATAAATAATTTAAACACTTAAATTATGAATGTGAATAGTTTGTAATGAAAAGAAAAAACAAAGTTGAAAATTAAATCAAATCAGTTAAAAGAGAATTTCAAATTTTAGAAACTAAAACTACTTCTGCGATCTTCAAGGGTCAATACTGAAAAACAAAAGCTGCAAAAGCTAACTGGCAAAAAAAAATAATATCAAATAAGATAAAAAAAATTATATTCAATAAAAAAGACGAAAAGAATCCAGAAAAAATTATGTATATATAAATTATATTATTTCTAAAATTTAATTTGATTTGAAATTTTGGAGTGGGTTAAAATTTAATTAAAGTTTTGGAGTGGGGTTAAACCCACTTTAACCCTGACCCTAACCCACTTGAGAGGAGGTTTTGGGGGTTAGGGTTTTTTTCCGACTTCCTACTTAGGAACTTCTTAAAATAAAGCTTTTTCAATAATAGGTTGGAGCTGACCCTGAGACCATGGGTTAAATTGACACCTCCATAAAAAATAATACTCAGTTGAAACTCCCTACTAAAGACCAGAAATATAAGCTTTTGCCGCCAAAATCAATTTTCTAAATATTGAATTGTATTAGGCTGAATTGTGTTTTAACTGTTCACAAACAATCCCTGGTTTGACTCATAGTAGCGTAGCTTCTAACGTGGAAGAAATCATACAAGTAACATAAACATCAGTATTAATTTTAAACACGAACAAAATTATCTTATTATCACTTGGGGCTTTTGTGTTTTTTTTTTCAAAATGTAAAATATTAAGTTGTATTATAAAAAACTGAATTCATTTTTTGATAGCAAAGTAAAATTAAAAAAAAAATTATAATCTAGTCTGTTTTCACAAGCTAAATTAAAAAAAAAAAGCAATGATAATAAATAACTCTTTTAAGTTTAAATAAGCAGGACCCCTATTATTAAATCCCATTAATTCTTTAAATTAAAGTAATTTAATACTTTATGATTACCGATTTATATAATATATGTTTATGTATTATGACTGAATATTCTTTGCTTTTATTAACATTAATCTCTTCCTAATATAATTTAGTGCAGGACATATCGAGAGTGTTGTTTATTGAGGTTCGAATATTATTTATCGAAGATTAATTGCTTTTTTTCTTTGGTAATGTGTTGCATGTCAAGAGTCAAATACAACCTGAAGGTTAACTGTTGTCTCTTGAGAATCATGTATTGTATGCTAAGGGTCAAATATAACCCACAGAAGGTTCTTGTCTCTTGAGGTCATATACTGCATGTCGAAGGTCGAATACTACTTATTGACGATTAATTGCTGTCTCTTGAGGGTCATGTGTCGCATGTCAAGAGGTACTTGCTGAAGGTTAAATACTATTTACCAAAGATTAAGTGTTGTCTACTGAAGGCTATGTGTCGTTTTTCGAGAGCTATATGCCTCCTACCAGTACCACGTGTCGCCATTCAAAACTAATGATGAATTACCTCTCAAGCGTCCTAGCCGAGTACGTGTTGGTTAGCCAAGTTCATGTTGGCATACCAAATCTAATAGTACACCACTCACAAAACTTAACAAAATCTGGTCAATCCTTACCTTAGTAAGGACACATGAGCATTAAATTGCTATAAATATAACCGTAATCGATGTTTGTTTTCACTTTTTCTGACATTAATTACCATTTTTACTTTTTGCTAAAACTGAAAGTTGACTTGAACATCGAAAAATATTCTACAGGCACAACATCCATCCATCTTACGAAGGATGAGTATCGGTAGGCAGAAGGACGAGCGGTTGACAACAGATTAAAGAAGTACATGGAGTCAGAGTCTCTTTCCATAGGACCTCTTCAATTTTGTAAGAACAATTGGCTCTACCATGGGGCTGAGTAGTATTATATGAAGAAAAGCTCAGTTCGAAGAAATAAAAGGCAAGTATTGTGTCCACAAGAAGCAAGTTGGTTGGAGAAGGACGAACAATTAACGGAGTGCATATTAAAGAAGTACATGGAATCAGAGTCTCTTTTCTTAGTACCTCTTCAATTATGTAAAAACAATTGGCTCTACCATGGAACCGAGTAGTATTATGTGAAGAAAAGTTCAGTTCGAAGAAAAAAGGAAAATATGGTGTCCCCATGAAGCAAGTGTTAAGAAATTATGCACAAATCCTCTTAATCAGATTTGTGAGAGAAATATACAAACGCAGAATAATGACACTCAAATTGAACTTGTGAAATTATATTGCAAATATATTATTGATAAAGAAAAAATTTAGAAACAAATCTCTCTCTTAGCTTGTTCTTGCCTATGCCTTCTCTACTTATTGGAATAAGTTGTAAAGGAATACATAACATTATTTATAAGTTTACACAAACAATATTTTCCATTAACTTCATTTTCCTATTTTTATGTTTTCTAAAATATTGTTGATCTTTTGTGAAACCCAAGAATTAAGCATCCTTAAATTTCTCTCAACGGAGGATGCAATTCTTGGTTTAGTTGACCAATTCCAACAATCTCCCACTTGAAGACTGATTTTAGTCTGTCTTGACACCTTGATCATTACACCACCAATCTTCTGTAGACTATTATTGTAGCAAGCCAGCTGAAGTTGAACACAATTTCAGTTTGTCAATAGTTACCACTTTTGTTAACATATCTGCTGGATTTTTACTTTCGAGAATCTTTCTCAATGTTAGCACCCCATCTTCAAGCAAAGATTTAATGAAGTGATAACGAACATCAATATGTTTTGTCCTAGAGTGAAATGTTGAATTCTTTGCCAGATGTATTGTACTCTGACTATCATTGTGCAAAACACTCATCTCTTGGATGAATCCCAACTCTGTTAACAATCCCTGAAGCCATATTAATTCTTTACTAGCTTCTGTTACTACTACACACTCAGCTTCTGTAGTGGATAAAGCAACAATCTTTTGCACCTGTGACATCCAACTAACAGTTGTAGTACCAACAGTGAAAATGTAACCAGTAGTACTTCTTCGATGATCTACTTCACCTCCAAAGTCTGCATCTACGTAACCTTGTACTTTTAACTCTCCTTTGCTAAAGTACAAACACTTCTCTATAGTGCCTCGTAGATATCTCAAAATCCATTTAACAGCTTCCCAATGAGCTTTACCTGGATTTGACATAAACCTGCTAAAAACTCCCACTGCATGACCAATGTCTGGCCTTGTACAGACCATCGCATACATTAAACTTCCAATAGCTTAAGCATATGGAATTTCATCCATGGAATCCTTTTCCTTCTCTGTCTGAGAAGACTGTTCCTTGGATAAACGAAAATGACTGGCCAAAAGTGTGCTAACTGCTTTGGCGTCTCTCATGTTGAATCTCTACAAAACAGGATTAATGTACTCTGCCTGAGATAGTTGCAAAATACAGTTTTGCTTATCTCTTGTGATTTGCATTCCAAGGATCCTTTTTGCTGGACCCAAATCCTTCATGTCAAATTCTTTTGATAATTGTTGCTTCAAACTTCTGATCTTGTCCATATTGTTATAAATGTAACACCCCATTTAATACCCTATTTTAGTGATGTACACTTGTCACACCCTTTCAGCTTCCTAGTATGAGTGGGAGGCAGAATCTGCAGTGCATTTAATTCTCCGTTCTCGGTAGGCGTGCGACTGCAAAGGAAATGGAAATTTCCTGGTAGTGGAAGCCATGTGGCAGGCAAAGGATGGACCGAACGTCCAAAGTGGTGACCATATTTAAGGTCAGATTTTTAGATCGGGCACCATTTTCTGCATGCAACCACTTCATCCTCAACCTCTAGAACCACCATCTTTCTCCTCCTTCTCTCTAAACCTCCAACCTTCTCTCTAGATTTACTCACATTTCTTCCCCTTCGATCATCAACTTCCTTTCAGATTAAACACTCCCGGTGTCAAGAGCTTTCATTTGCACCGCTCGGAATTTCGTTTGGACGACTTTGGATTTTGGAAGAAACCATAGAAGTAGTGCTTAGAAGCTTAGCTTGGATCATAAGGTAAGGGAAGCTTATAATAAATTTAATTATGATTATGTTTTATGAATTAATGTATAATGGTTTGAGCATATGATTTATGTTGTATGATTTGGATTAAATATGAAAGTATAGTATGTTGTTTGATGTACTGCATGTCTGATTTTGGTATGAAATTATCTATATGTATATAACTTAGTAAAATTCTGAATCTGTAATCGAAAGGTCATTAGGACCGTTCGGTTTCCCCTGAAACAATTGATCTGATACCTCAGTTGAAAACTTAAAATATTTTGTTTAGTTAGTTGTTCGGATTTACCTATTAAAGGAGGTTCGGTCTTACACTGAACGTCCGGCATTGAATTACTTGGTCATAGACTGAGTATTCGGCCTCATATTAATTATTTAGAACGGTCAGTCATACACTGAGCATTCAGTTTCTATTGATGATTATTTATTTGACAAGTACTAGGTCTTATACCAGTACTTGAATTCTTAAAACGTCCGATTTATAAATTTATTTATTTGAAAAGTGCTCGGTCTTAGATTGACACTTGATTCTTCACAGAGTGTCTGGTCTTGTATTGACACTCGCTTTATTGAAGAGAACTCTTTTACTGATATTTTTGTCCGGTTTTCATTGATTAAGTCCTATTTGCTTTCATTGTTGAGTTTCTATTGATCTTTCCGTCCGGTTTTCCTTGATTAAGTCCGTTGGCTTTCATTGTTGAGTTTTCATTGATTTTCCATTTGGTTTCTTTCTAACCGTCCGGTTCTCATTAACTAGTCCGGCTTAGTTTTTCATTGTTGAGTTGCTCATCGATTCTTTTTCTTCTCTGCTAGACCATTCGGTCACCTATTAGAACTTCTTGTTTACTTCAGTTCTTATTCTGTCTCTGACCGTCCGATCACTTATTGAATCTCTTTGATACTCAGTCTCCAAACATTTTGTATTATGTACCGTCTATAAGAAAAGATGTAAACGATGAATGAGTTTGTTTTGATTTAAAGAGTATTCCAGGGAGGAATAGCTCATGATTTGAAATTGTATTGGTAAAGTATGACCGTGGCTAATGCTCAGGTTCTGACTCTATCCTGATATTCCGTGATTACGCCTTCTCAGGTAGAGAAGGGTAACTCATGCGTGGGAATGGCAGGAGGTCCTTTAGCCTCAGGGTATTTCTATACCGAGGTGGTTCCACTAGATTAACCTCGGGTGGCGGTCTGATGACTGAATTCCAGCCAGGTCCACCCGGGTGCAGAGAGCGGCGAGCATACATGGTCATACCGTCCGGACAGTGTCTAGAGGAATTGGTTATAATGATGTTACCGTTTGATTTTTAATCGGATATACTTGACTTATGAATTATGGTTGAGATATTGATGTATGTGATTCATGTGTATGTTTTAAAAGTATATGAAAATGATTAACTAAATTCACATAAGCTTACCCTTATTTTCCTCTCTTGTATATGTCTACTGTTCGGTCTTAACCGTTCGGTTGTTCTCTTCACTGCAATGATCATCCTTTTGGGTGTGAGCAGAGGATGCTCAAGAAGATACTTTGGAAGATGCCTTACAGTCTGAGCAACCCTTGGACGTCATGCTGGAAAGCAGGATCATCCGGTCCTTAGAATAGGCTTCTTTATTTTGTTTAGGGTAGACAAACCGTTCGGTTTAGTGTTTTGTAGGAACCGTACGGCCTAGATATCTCTTTTTCTTTAGATCCGTTCGGTCATGAACTGTAACAAGACAATTCGAACTAGTTCTGTAAATTGTATGAGACTTGTGTTTCTTGTACAGTTTTAAATTCAATATGATATTTCATATTCCTTCCTCTTTACTTGCTTATTCATTACTGTTCTCTCTTATTATTTATGTTAACTCCTACAATAAATTATATCTTTTGTTATATATTTATTGGGATGTTACAATAAATGTTAAACCTATGTAATATGATAATAATTTTACTTTAATATATAATAAATGAAATTAATATTAAAATATTGTATTGTTGATTGATTTTACGAAATAGTTTGCTAAAAACATTATATGCAGTAGAATAATTTTTTAAAATGTTATAATCAGTTTAAGATTATGAAAAACTATTTTGAAATTTCATATTAGTATTTGAAATCTGCGAGTTATCTAAGCTTTTCATGTTCCTCACTTTGATATTTGAGCTTTCTTTGCCTCGGACTACTTAATTGTTTAGTTGATTTATTTACATTACTAGGTTATGTTATCGTGTTTTCTTGCTACTCGGCTATAATATTGAGGTTTTTACTTTGTCTTGTCGAATTCTCTACTTTATTCACTTTGTGTTATTATGACTTTGGATAATGGTAATAATAAATTCACATAATATTTTATTAAAATTATTAGCTTAAACAAACAATTATTTAAGAATAAATCTTTAAAATTATATTGGTTGAAATATATAGATAAGTATACCGCTAGAGGGTATTGTCTTGTTTTAATTGTTATTCAATCTGTTAATATATGTACATTCAAAAATAAAATATGTTTTTCCTGTTTGGATACAGTGTCAAATTGATCAAATCTTTTAAAAACTTTACAATTTAATTCAAACTGATTAAAAAATTTCAATTTCGTCCAAATCTCGATAAAATATGTATCAATCAAACTTTTTTTTTTTAAATACCAGCATTAACTTCTTTTTTTTTCTAGGTGCTATCTTTCAAAATTAGTACGCGTCTGACTTATTTTCAGTCTCCTCTTTTTGTCAGTGCACTCTTTAATGCTAATAAAATAATTTTAACCTTTATTCTTTTTAAGATGGTGTATAAAACATTGAAAATGTAGTATAAATTAATAATATTGTTAAAAATGAAAAGCGAAGTGTCAATTAATAATAGAGAGGGTCACATGCGACGTTCGAGGAGCCAATTTGAAGAACTTGCGAAACATTTGTTTCAAATTCAAACTAGATGATTAAATACTGGTTTAATCTAATGAATAATTTTTTATTAGGGTTTTCTACCGTATCATTTTTACTTCTAACTAAAAGTTGTTTTTAAATTACACAATATTATAGGTTCTACTTTCTTTTATATTTTTTTGTATGATAGGTTCTACTTTTTAAAATTATAAGAATGTTAATTACTATATTTTTAATAATTATATATTTGTCAAGTTTAAATATTTTACCCATCAATTATAATTAAATTTAAAAACAATTAATTAAATTTAATTAAATTATAATTAAATTAAATTTAATTATAATTTAAATTAAATTATAAAGTACGGATGCAAAGGGTTATTTAACTCTCCCAGATAAAGTAGTTTGATCCGATGTAGTTGCTCAGAATGGTAATATTTGTAATATTTTAGCTGCACCCAATCCAATCTTCATCCTTGTTAATAATGGCAAGGCAGCAGAGTATCTGTTTGAATTAGAACAAAACTTAGGTAGAATCCTATGCTCCTCCTCACAATAGTAGGCAATTAACTTAACAATATGTGAATGCCTCAACTATCCATCAAATAGACTAACCACACTAACGAGACTATCCAACCACTTTCTGTGACCTTGGAATCCTAATAAATGCAAAAGGCTTAAGATATTTTAAAATTGTGCGAGGGAAAAATATACCAAAATAAAAACAAAGGGATAGGTAGCATTCACAAAGCTCAAAGAGAAAGGGATAGGTAGCCTTCAGGAAGGACTGTAATGTTGCAAAATCGAAAAAGTCAGCTACAATTCAACTGTAACACTTGTTTTATTGCACCTAAGGAAACAAGACACCAAAGTCCTACTTGACAACTGTCACACAAACAAAGTGCCTAAGGATTTGATGGACAATTGTTTACTCTTATGTTTATGTCCATGCTTTATTTTAAACCTCAGATAGCAGCAGACAACATATAATTTTAATCTGCTCCTGTACATGTTAATCTTCAGATACTGAAAAGTTATGGAGGTCATTAGCTTGGCATAAATAAAGTTGGAATTCAAGAAATTAAAAGTGGTCCCTTACTATTAAATAAGATATGTAATTGAAGTGGTCCCTTACCACTGACAAAAAATGTTGTGCAAGCACTACTATTGTTCCCTAAGTGGTCCCTTACAATTACATGTACTGGTAGATGACAAAAAAACCAGGATTGCGACGGGATGACAAACCGAAAACAAACGGGTTTAAGAAAAGATTTTGGGAGTCGCCACCATAATTTATTATGGAAAAACCCTAAAATAAAAGCATGGTCTACGAAAAAGAGATTTTCAGGTTCGGGAATCGGTTACACGTAAGGAAGGTATTAACACCCTAGCGCGCCTGCCCAAAGGCAGTACCTCTAATTAAATGTATAAAATTAACGTGGTTTTCCAAGTTGCAGCTTGCGGCCTGGCACCGCCCCTCTGTACTGCTCTCCCGACTGGGCGTGGTGGTGGTCCTGTCCTCCTGACAGTAGGACAATCTCTGGCATAATGGCCGTCTCTCCTGCAGAGGTTGCACTTCTTGTACCCTATCAGCTGAGGGCACACAGACTGAAGGTGTGGTCCTCCACACATGAAATATCAGAAGGGCTGCTAAAACTAGGTTGCCCCTGCTACATTGAAGGCTGAGAGGAGGAACCCCTGGAGCCAGAAGAAGTGGGCCTAGAGAAAGGGGTCGTCCTAGAGCTGGATCCCCCTCTCGACGCTACTGGTCCTCCGACCCTCAGTGGTTGGACTCGCTGACTCTGTGGCCCCTTTGGCTCTCCCTTAGTCTTCTCCATGTCACGGACCATCTCCACTAAAGCGGGGAACTCTCTGATGTGCAACCCTTTCACCATCAGCTTGACATCCTTCCTCAAGCTGTTCTCAAACTTACGGCATTGCCATTCTTCATCTACTGGCACAGTGCTGAAACGGAGGAGGTGTTTAAAGCGGTCTGCATACTCAGACACTGAGCGGTTTCCCTGTGTTAGCTCAAGGAACTCCACTTCTTTTGCATATCTTACACTGTTTGGGAAATATTCAGTGTAAAATTTTGTCCTGAACAACTCCCAGGTAATAGGAGTATCTCTCTGAGTCAGGATCATCTTCACGCTATTCCACCAATGTCCCGCCTCTCCTGTCAGCAAATATTGGGTGTAGGTCAGCTTCCTCTCATCAAGACACCCTTTTGCCTCAAAGATGTGTTCCATGTCTTGGAACCAATGATCAGCTTCATCCGGGCTGCATTTGCCATTAAACCTAGCTGGATGGTGTTGGAGAAAGCTCTCCAAAGTCCATTCCTGAGTTGCAGTAGCAGATGAGGTAGCACCCTGTGTGAGTACACCTCCAGCTAGCATATCCATGAGTTGCCTCTGGGTGTGGTCAGATTCCATCCTTGCATTCTCAGCTGACACTCTGGCGTTCTCAGCGGCTATTCTTGCAGCTTCTAGGTTTTGGAGGGCAACAATGTTTTGTTGCACCAAAGCAGTGTTTTGCTGCTGCAGTGCCTCAAGTACAGCCTCTAGTCGTGCATTGGACTTGGAAGGCTCGTTTTGAGGAGGTGGAGGAGGAGGAAGCCTAGGCGCCATTGTTCTGTTTACATAGAAAGAAGAGACCATTAATCGAATTCAAAGAAATAGTTCAATTGCCTAGACATGCTAAGAGTACACAAACAATAGCATGACACACACACAACCTAAGAGAGGTTCCTAAGAAAGAAACTGCTTTTATACCATTAATGTGACATCCCAATAATATACGTCATGCATATCATAATAAGACGTCAATCATTATAATAAAGAAAATAGTCAGAATATGGAATGGCAGTTAAAGTTATAAGGAATTAAGATTAAGGATTACAGTTATCTAGATTCAGGGAAAATTAAAAACTTGGAATGCTAAAGTATTGCAAAACAGATAAGCTGGAACTGTTCAGATAACATCAAGGCCATAAAATTTCCTAGAGGGACTAAGGAGTTGCATCTTCATTCTCCTCCAGGGCGTTCTCCAAAGAAACTTCATTCCCTTCTGCTCACATCCAAGTGGATGATCATTGCAACAGGAAAGCACACACAACATGGCACAACACAACAAACAAACAATGCAAGGGTGAGCTAATTATATAAAAGCATACAATATATGAAGCATAGAATGGTCAAGAGTTAACTTTAATCAAAACAGATTAAGGCATACATCCTAACATGTTGAATACTAGACTTGTCTCGTCCGGACTTTAGAATGAGAGTCGAGCTATGGCGAGTCATGCACCCGTGGTGGCTTATGAAACTTGGGTTCCCCACCCTGCCACAGTCACGAGGTTAGTCCGTTCCGCGCCTTGGAGCATACTGGAAGCCTTCGAGACTAAGACCTCCTGCTACTCCTCACCACATGATCCAATCCTCTCTATGTGAGAAGAAAGGCCATTGGAGCGTCAGGAAAACCCCCAAGACTGAGCTCCTACTTTCATTATAAAACACTAAGAATCTCACCGAGAGATTCTACACAGATGAAATTTAGTTTGCCACTTGGATCGTACTTTCATCACTTGATAATCATATACTTTTTGCCACAATTAACATACACAAACACAACAATATACATTACTTACCACTCACAAATTATAAAAATAACTACTCCCTAATTTAATTTAAGTTAATCAATATCATAATCTTTTATAATTTATTTCCAATGTCTTAACCCTGTACAAATATAAAACTCTGTTTCCTTCATCTATATTATAATAGTTATATTAAACTATACTTCTATTATAAATTTTCTATTAAACCATTGTACAAACATTTTTAATTTATATAAACCAACATTCATATTATAATATTATAATATTATATCATACAAACTTATTACTATATATAAAACTATATTATATTAATAAAATATAATACCATACGTACTATTATATAATATTAATATAATTTATATATGTTATGTAACTATATCATATTAATATAATTCATTAACCCACGTAATTATATAAATACCTATATATTAATATTATGTTACAGTATATAATATATATATATATATATATATATATATATATATATATATATATATATATATAATCTATACATTAATAATATAATATATTATGATACGTATTACCTCAAAATAACTTACAATACTCCCTTAATTATGAAATTGATTGCTAAATTATTCATTATCACAGAATGCTTGCTCTCAATCTCACCTCACTACCCAATTGGTCACTAGAGAGGGTTTAGATGTCTGACGCATCAGACTCACCTTCGACGCCAACACATATGACTAGTCACAACGTACTGGAGCAGGCCAGGGCTGCTCTATGATCAGGGATGTGCCAACTCAGGTTTTTAAGTCCCCTATTTCAAGCAAAATAATTAGCTCCCCTTACTTGGTGGGTTGCTCAACACAGTTCACAGATGCTCTAACAGTACCCCCTATACCGTGCGAAACTGGACAAAACCAGTCAGAATTGAAGAACGTTCGGTGTAGATTAAAACCCTCTACGCCGGGAACAATTTGGAAGCACCAAATCACAGTTTGAACGGTTCAAAATGCTGGAATTGTAGAGAGAAGGCAGAGGAAATTTGGTTATGGCACAAGAGCCTTTTTAGAGAGAGAAGGAAATGAGTAAAATGAAAATCTGATTTGAAAAAGGAACTCCTCCTAAGGCCAAGTGCTCTAATTCTGATGGGCCTATTGCCTCCTACTAAGGCCTAATAGCCTTATAAATTATAAGGCCCTTACACAATCAGGGATCGCGTAGTTCTTTATCTAGAAAAATTTGTGAGTTTGTTTAAAAAAAAATTATGGATTGTTTGAGATTTTTGAAAAGTGAACCCGACAAGGATTGACCTTGCTCCTATATGATGGAGAATCAGTGATCATGTAGTTCTGGTAAAAAAAGGTTTAGTTTAACAAAAATTAACCTTTTTTGGTTTTAAATATTTTGTATTTTTTATATTTTAAGAATGCTGGGAAAAAGAACCCTTTATTTTATTATTTAAAAAAAACATTATTTGTGTGTAGTAAAAAAACCTTTTAGAAAAAATAAGTTCACAGCACAATAAAAAGAAAAATAATGGTGTAGAGATGACATACCTTTTTAGCTTTCGGTACTCCCTTATTTCTTCTTTGGTGATTGCGGTTGACAGAACCCTTATGTGTGAGAACCTATTTTTTTCTATACTCTCTTTCTTTCTTTCTATTGTTTCTGCAAGTCTCATTCTCTCTCTTTTTGTCCCCTTTTTTCTTTTACACGGTGTGTATTTATATACACACATTATAATATTATGACAATCTTGCCTTAAATGTGAATTAATTGACAATGGACAAAATAAGGAAAGAAACGGTCTTGATTTCAAGAAAAATAAATCAGATAATATTCAAGACATTGATTGTAATTATTGTCAGAAAATATAATTTTCTCTTTAAAAAGCAACTGACGCAGTAAATATATTTTTAATTATTGCTTATAATTATGGGCTTAATATTGATTCAAATTATTACCATATTAAGCTAATATTTCAAAAACATTCTAAATTGATGTGTCCTGCATTAAGGAAGGTTATTTTATTATTTTCTTTTTTCCTTGCCCAACATTAATTATTATTCTCTTATTCTTTAATTTTAATTATTTACTTTCCCGGATGAAATTGGGTGTTGACAGTACCCACTACTATTGTTCCCTAAGTGGGTGACAGTGAATTGTAGAATAAATTAAAAATAACTGATGGCTACACTAAAACTTGAATTGGTACTAGCTTGGGATCTTAGATGTTGTGTAGCCAGTAGTCTTGAGGATGTTCTTCTTCCAGTTTGGTTAGTTGGTGCAGCTCGTCCTCCACTTGTAGTTATTCCAGGTTATGATGTTGATGGAGCTCCTCCTACTTGAGAAGTTCCCCTTCTTGATGTTCCTCCACCTTCTGATGTTGGTGGAGCTCCCCGTGCTTCAAAACCTCCTACACTAGAAGTTGCCTTTGTGGATGTTCGTTGAGGTTGTGTTGTAGTACCAGATCCTCATGCACTGGAAGTGCCCTTTGTGTTTTGTCAATGGAGTAAGCCACATTACAATTATGATAGTGTAAATAATTATGAATGTGTAAATAATTGAAGTTGTAAATAAGTGATTTTGTACCCTTTTGCTTTTCTTTCCCCTTTTACATGTTTTTACATTATGACAAATTGATTGCAGCTGTTACACTTCATAACAAGATTCTTCTTTGACAATTTGGTATGACTCACATATTCATCAGGTTCCCTTCTTCTTAGTTTTTTAGGCCTCCCAAGAGGCGTTTTATAAATTGGAGGCAGTAGTGCAGTAGAGTCAGAAGTATACCACAACTGTTGTCCATTGATTGGAACAATTTCAGGGCCATAACAAGTTTCATAAGCCTGTTTCTTGTAATAAGGATGTACATAATCTTCAGGGTTCTCTAATTTGTAATTTATAGCAGACACAACATGCCTGCAAGGTATTCCTACCAAATCCCAAAAGTAACAACTACATGTATGGTTACTTAGGTCAACTATAAACTTGTCCATTATAAAGTCGTGAGTGACTTCAAATTTTGCAGCCCCTACCCAAACAGGAATCCAATTCCCACTATTTTCTACTTCCCTATCAAGCCTTTTTCCTTATTTAGGCATAACATCTCCTAGATATGTCTTTACTTTTTCTCTAAGTGTTGCAAACCTACTCATAATGTATGTTCTAATTCATTCCATCATAGTTATGATAGGTTTGTCTCTAGCCAGTAAAATTATACTATTAAATAACTCAGACAAATTATTTATCAACACATCACATCTAGGATAACTATTGAATGCATGTTTACATCAACATTTAGTTGGAATAGCAAGCAACCAATTATAAGCATCAATGTTAACATTCTACAACTCACCCATTTTCTTTTCCTACTCCTGTTGAAATGTGGCATTGGCATCCCCCATCATAAGATCTCTAGTCAGCACTCCTCACCAAATTTCTTCTTGTAATTGTTTTACAAATGCCTTAAGCAAAACTTGTGTTACACTCCATCCAAAATGTCATAAAAAACAGTCATTAGTCCCTACAAAAACAATGAATGTCTTGGTCAATATTAAATAATGTGATTGCTACCAAAGAAAAATAGGAAATCATCAAAATGAAAATACCTTTTGTTGATCAGAAATGAAAACCCAACATTGACAATGAATGTCCCCAATATCACCCAGCAGTATTGTCAAAAACCATCTTCAACTTTCTTTGCATTCATTTTCAACCACGTCAAAAGCTAGTGGAAAATATTGGTCATTGGGGTCTCTGGCCACTGTCACCAACAACTGACTGCCATATGTTGTCTTCAGATGACAATCATCTACCCCTATGAAGGACCTGCAACTACTTAAGAAGTCTTGTTTACAACCCTCTAAACACATATAAAATGACTCAAACCTTGGTGCCAAACTTGGTTAGGGTTGATTGACTTTAATCTTAAAGGTTCCAGCCTCCACTCTTAACAATTCACCTACATAATCATATAGACAACCATGTTGTCGTTCTCCATCACCAACCAAAGAATCCAAAGCAATTTGCTTGGCTTTTCCAGCTTTCTAAGCAGTTATTCCAACACTGAATGACTTCTTAATGTCATAAATGATTTGGTTCACTGTCATGTTATTCACATTTACAAACCTGTCTACTAATACTTGTGCAATCCAGTGTAAACTTGCACTTTTGTTTCCAAAATCCCTTCCACATCTGTGACGTCCAACCAGGGTTTTGACCCTAAATGTTTCATTACCTCCTACCTTGCTAGCCATAATAAGAAAACCACATTTGTTTTTACAAACTACCCTTACTCTGTTGAGATCATTCTTCACAAACTTGACCTTTTTCCCATTTAAAACACCATGCTCCAACAATGCA
Organism: Vigna mungo; assembly: GCA_036885675.1. Lineage (NCBI taxonomy): Eukaryota > Viridiplantae > Streptophyta > Magnoliopsida > Fabales > Fabaceae > Vigna > Vigna mungo. Next base: position 10,519,587 of record CP144694.1, on the reverse strand, counting down.
TTTTTAAACTCTTTTAATGAACAAAACTCCATCCCCAATTCAAATTTGAAGCTCTTGTTCCTAGCATCTTGTCTATACTTTCGAAACTTGCCCCTTTTCAACCTCACACCGTCATCACTATCTACATCTAAATCCAATTCATCACTATTGTATTCTTCATTAATGTCATGTTGTCCAACTTCTTCGTTCATTATAAATGAACCTTCCCCAACATTGTTTATTCTACTCACACTTTTCTTCTCTTTTTTTTCATTCTATTCCACCTATCTAAAACTGGATTAATATTTCTACGAACCTTGTCCACCCTATCATTCTCAATACTAAACCCATCATCATCATTTGTCATTCTTTCTTTTTCACTATCATCCAAACATTCTACAGCTAAAGCTTCTACTTCCTCCTCAACCACATTCCCTCCTTCCTCTTCCTCATGAAGATAATCATGTTCCTCACCAACATAACCCTCCTCCAAATTAACCTCTTCCTGTTCCTTGCCACCATCACCCTTTTCCTTACCCATTGCAACCTTTTCTACAGCCACATAAACATGTGAATCTTGTTGCTCAACACCATCACCCTCTTCCTCACTCATTTCAACATCTTCTACGGCCAAATTCAAATTTGAATCCTGTTCCCCACCTATTTCAACTTCTTGTACAACCACATTAACATCTGAATCATGTTCCTCATCACCATCACCATCTTCCAAACCCATTCCAACCTCTTCTACACCCTCGTCGTGACCACCATTATCTTGTTCCTCACCACCATAACTCTCTTTCTCAGGCATTTCTTCCTCATGTAAATTAACCTCTTCGTCACCCACTTTGGAAACCTCTTCCTCCATCTCCTTTATGTGTCCTTCATCTGCCTCTTCACCACAAGTAAGAAACTGAACTTCCACTACCTCACTTGAAACATGTTGCACATAGATTTCTACCTCTTCATTATTCTCCTATGCATAGTTAGCCAAGTACAGTGCTTCCCTATCATCACTCAGTATTATGAGATTATTCATCAGCCTTTGTTTTGACCCCTTCCACCATAGCTTGAACTCTACATCATACTTAAATTCTTTAACTATTCCAACTGCTTAAGAATACGACCAATGATCCGGATAAACTCCTTTGATCACATGTATCTCTCCTCCAACATAATGTAGCCCCTTATTCTTAACAAACTTCCTCATGTGATGCAAACACACGTCGAAAACCATTTCTAGACCTACATTCAAACATCAACATTTTATGCCCAAACTGGACCAACCATAAACGAAAAAGAAAAAGAAAAACTTACCTTCATTGCTTACGCCTGTTTTTCACAACCACCATTTCTTTCACAACCACCGCAACGACCACCTTGCTTAAACTCCTTGCTTTGCTTCGAGTAAAACTAGTTTTCCCCACTTGGAAAAAGATAAGTTAAGAACCCTAATTATTTTGGAAAAATTGTCTACCCTTAATCTGATTTCAGAAACCAAAACATGGCAATCACTTAATCTGATTTGAAAAAAGAAAAGCAATGTGGCACACAATAATAAGGAAGGTGCCATTACAGGTGGCTTGTCGTTTGCCACCTCATAGAAAACTTAAGGCCGTTGAATTTTAAGGACTATAAATACGAGTTTCAAAACTAAGAGGATGAAAATGAACCAACATTTCGAAGAGGGACGAAACCCAAAATCGCTAAATAGTTTAGGAACTAAAAACACATTTAACCTATTATTATATTACATATCTGACAAAGACAGATGCATTGTCTAGAGCAGAGGAGAGAGAAAAAAAATTAACATCGTTTTTACGTATTTAACATAAAAGACTTAATTGAGGCAAATTTTAACAGGTTTGGACGAAATTGAAACTTTTTAACAAAATTTGAAATAAATTGAAACCTTCTTTTAAAAAGGTTGGACAACCTTAATGCACTGCACTCAAACCAGGGATAATGAAAGCAATTAAACCTTTTATAAAACAAATTAGTCTACCCACGAAATTTTCTTTTTTTTTAATAATTGTTTTATTTTATATAAAAATAATAAGGTAGGGAAATTATTCTATAATGACATATAATGAAAATTAAGTTATATTGTTATAATAGTTATTATTAAAATAAATAATTAATAAATTTAAGTGACATGGTAATAATTTCAGTTTTAAATAGAATAACCGAAATTGATATATAGAAAGGAAAAGTTTTATAAAAAAGACTAGTTTACGCACGGGTTTTTTATTTTTGTAATAATTATGTTTATTTTATATATAAAAATAATAAAATTGTGAAATTATTATGTGTTGAAATATAATGAAAATTAAATTATATTGCTGTAATTATTATTATTAAAGTAATCAAGTAGTAAATAAATGATAGGTGTTGCAGAGACTTAAGGAAGTGAGAAAGTATTGTGGAAGGAAGAGGGTAGACGAAGTATTTGTTAGACCAATGACAGCGCTGCGAGCAAAAACGCTGAGCGGAAGATGATAATGTTCTACAAGTTCGAAACTACTTACTCCACCTTAACTCTGAAAAGAAAATACTTTAGAATATTCTTCATATATTAATTTTTTATTAATAATAATTGATATTTTATTATTTCTAAATTCAACAATTTGTTTTTAGAATACTTTCTTAAAATATACTTTATGTAAAATAATGAAAACAAATCTTAAAAATTATTTTGATGTGAAAAACTTAAAAATCAAGCATTGGTTGAAAGAAAATTGAATGATGAAAAAGTGGCTGAATTTGGTTTCATGAAAAAAGATATAATTATTTAACAAAAATCTAAATGTGTGATATGTTTATCCTTTTGTTAACCAAATACGTCAATGCAAATGATTTTTGCAATTCTATGGACAAGCAAGACAAACCTCTATTAAATTGTTAGAACCAATAAATCTCAACCAAGAAGAGAGATGAATTGGTTTAGAATATGATTTTCCCTTCTTGAAAAAAATGCAATGCATGTGATTGTTTTAAATGAACTTTCTTAATCAATCAAAGATGTAAAAACAAGTAAAGAAAGAAAGACAAGATTCACATAAGATTTTATAGTGGTTCAACTCTAATGAGTTTACATTCAATCTTCTTCCAAACAACCTAAGTTGGAAGGGTATGACTATGAGAATGTAAAGATTACAAAATTACAAGATTACCTATGCAATCTTAACCTTTAACAATCAAGAACAACTCTTTACGGTGATGCTACACACAATCACTCTAAAACCTTGTCTACACAACAAGTATAACAGTAGTAAATAAGTTTACAATAAAATTAAAGAAATGAAAACACCTTAAGTGTAGGTTTTATACAAGAACTCAGAATCACCCTTTAGTTGCACCCAATCATACTTGAAAACTTGTTGTTTTGATCTCCACGAATTTAGGTTCTTTGTTCTCAAGAATGCTTAGTGCTTTTTCTTTCTTCGCATATTAATTTTTTAAATGGTACTTCTCCTTTTAGAATCAAGACAAGACCAATTTATATGCATAAACATAGTACTGGTATTAATCAATTAGGTATTTAACATAATTGATTAAAATAGAAAGCAAGTATCTCCTGACATTTATTTTAACATATTTAATAATAAGTTAAAGTCTAGTATTTCTAACATCTTCAAGACAGTTGAGACATCATAAAAAATCAATTAAATACTTTTGCAAAATCATCAGAAACAAATTATTAATCAGTTTTCTCCCCTTGCAACAATCTCCCCCTTTTTCTATCATGGTAAATCTATGTTCATGCATGTAAAGCTTTCTCCCCTTTTGGCACTAGGAAAAAATATTGAATAGAAACATAGACTACAAAGTACAAAGCAAATATAGAAGTTATAGCAAGGTTTAAGTAGTTAACCACATAACAAGGTAATAAGTTCAACCAGATAGGAAGTTTGATGCGAAATTTAAGTATGTTTTTAATTTCTGAACTTTGATGCAAAATTTGAATTCATTTTTGTCCGAAACTCTAATACATTTTAGTCTCCAAACTTAAAATTAATTAATATAGTCATTTTAACCAAATTATGTTATTTTTTAACATGTTTCATGCTAGTAATTGAATTGTTTACATCGTTTAACACATTTTGACTTTAATGTCAATTGAAAAATGTGTTTAACACGTCAAAAAATTTAATTTAGTTAGGTTAAAATGACTATATCCATTCTTTTTTAAAGATGAGGGACCAAATGTATAAAGTTTCAGATAAAGACAAATATTGATTTCACGTTAAAGTTTAGATACCAAAAATATATTTAACTTTTTTTAAAAAGCATAAAATTATTTATATTAATATTTTATTTGAAGTATACTTTAAAACCATTTTTTTTATTTTAAAGACTTTTTTAAAAGTAATTTTATTTCATTTTTTAAAAAAACTATGCAAGTTTCTATTATATTTATTGATATAATAAAATTTGGAGATTTATGAGAATTATTATACATACACACAATTTTTTTGACAACTAACCATTCTACCCAAAATTATTTGTGTATCGTATTATAAGTATGGTAAATAAATACGCTGTGATTAGTGTGTAATTTGTTTTTATAATTAATCTACTTTTACAGTAGATTATTAATGTCATCAAGATTACACAAACTGATATTTAAAATTAGATTTCCAAAACTAAATTCTCTCTTATAGTAAAGATTTTCCTCTATACTCAAATTACCATCTCTATGTAATTAATGGTGTAACCGGTTCACAAATAATAATCAATGATAAGGTAGAGTACTGAATATTTAGGAATTAGATTTTAAAGATTAAATTATCTTTATAACAACAAAGATTTCCCATATCATTAAATACATATTTACAAGTAAAAAAATTTAATGTAAAGATTTCCTCTCTAATTCTTGGCTTATCATTATATTTTTTATAATTAATCTATTTTTATAGTAGATAATTAATGTCATTAAGATTATCAAACTGAATATTTAAAATTAGATTTCCAAAACAATTCTCTCTTATAGTACAGATTTTCCTCTTCACTGAATTTACCATCTCTATGTAATTAATGATGTAACCGATTCACAAATAATAATCAATGATAAGCTCACTAGTGCAAAAACGTTGTTTAGCGTCACCCAATAGACGTCGGTTTGTTGGTAACCTGACGTATATGAGTGAACGGTAGCATTATCGTAAATAGATTGGAAACCTAGACGTCGATTTTAAGTCCCAGCGACGTCTATTACACTATAGACGTCAACATTGACGCAAACCGACGTCTAATTCTCAGAGGTAGGTGAGAAGACAGTCCTTTGACATCGGTGTTCAAGGGGGACCGACCTCTATAGGGCTGCAATTAATGCTCTCACCTGATTCCCGAGCACTTAGACGTCGCGTCGTAAAAAGGCGACGTTTACGGCCTGAACGGAAGGCGGGAAGACAAAAAATCTTCAATTTAGATGTCGGCTAATAGGTGGGAGCGACATCTATGTGCCTGTAATTAATTAGGTTCACGAAACTCGAGGGGCATAGACGTCGGCTAATCAGGGCACCGACGTCTATGTGCCTGTAAGTAATTATGTTCATCATTATAGACGTCGGCGCCCCATCACAACTGTCGTGAACATCCCTGACAGGAAATCAAACGTCAATTGGTTCAGTTTCCTAGATGTCGGACCCCTCGAAACCGACATCTAATAGGTATTCAAAAAGTCAATTTCAATGTTAACTTGGACGTCCAATTAGTTGTATAACCGACGTCTAGGTGACTATAGATGTCGGTGTCTGGAGCAATCGACGCCCAATTTCATTTTAAATACAACCGCAAACTCTTCGCGGCATTCAGTTTCTGATATCGTCTTCCTCTTCTCCATTTTCTCTTGCGGCCTCTTCCTTTTCTCGCTTGCGGCACCTCTTCTTTTTCTCTCTTGCGGCAATCCGTTGTTGTTTCTGATCTCTTTATCCTCTACCTCTTCTCCTTTTTCTCTCTTGCGGCATCCTAGGTGCGTGGTTTTTTTTATGCTTACCGTTTAAACTTTGTTTAGTTTTTCATCTATAAACTGGTTCAACTGATTAAAATTTGCTTTCTTTGTGTTGTATTTTAGTGCATTTTTGTTCCTTTCTTGGAGTAACGTAGTAACACATTCTCCATTTGCTAGCTGCTTCCCAGAAATTGCGGCTTCTTTTGAATTTCTTTTGATCATTTCAACCCAAAAACGACCCTAGGTCGTTGTCTAGTTTTCGGTTCACCGTAATTTTTGCCTCTTGCGGATGAAAAAAGGAACTAAGCAACCACCCAGGTTCAGTTTTGGGTTGAAGAGACCATAAGAAATTCCAAAGACGCAAGCTTTTTTTGGGGGAAATTAGCAAAAGGAGATTGTGCTACTAGACTATCCAAAGACGGGAACAAAACTGCACTAAAACACAACCACTGTATTAGACGTCGGTTAATGTACACACTGACGTCTATAATACCTCTTAGACGTCAGCCAGTGTCATTTCCGAAGTCTTTAGTGCCTCGTAGACATCGGTTAATGCGTTGTTCGACGTCTATATAGTGCCTTTAGGCGTCCAGTTAAACCAGAACCGACGTTTATTGACGTTGGTCTCTGGTACTAACTGACGTCATTACAGACGTCTGTGGTTAGAATGTCGGACGTCCCATTGACGTCACCGGGTTAGATGTCGTTTATTAATAGACGTTAAAAGCCCAAAATAACCGACATTGAACAACGTTTTTGCACTAGTGGGTAGAGTACTCGGTATTTAGGAATTAGATTTTAAAGATTAAGTCATCTTTATAACAACAAAGATTTCCCATATCATTAAATACATATTTACAAGTAAAAAATTTTAATGTAAATTTAGAAATAATAATTAATGATATCAAGATTAGGTAGACTGAATATTTATAATTAAATTTTCAAACTTAAATTATCTTTAGTAATATATTTCCATCTTGAACACTTAACTTAATTAAATTATCATCTTTATAAATAGTGATACAATAAATTTACAATTACTCATCTCAAAATTTTCTTCCACGATCACCGAGAGCTTTTCTTTGCATTCAACATTATCTTTCTTTTTTAACTTCTTAATCACATATTCGGTTTGGTTTGAAACATGTCTGAACTTCATATAAGCACAGTGGTAGTAAGAAGAAGAAGTCACCAACATAGATTTCTCAGTCGGCAATACCACGAGCAAGAGATCAGAGGTCACTCCAACTTTCCTTCCTAGGTAACAATTTCATCATATAAAGTTCCAAAAACAACAAATCATTCAAGAAGTTCTTCAATGCCCATACAAAATGCACTTAACAGAGAAAACATGCATAATCTTCATCCTCTTGCGTTTCGTGTAATATGTCATTCTTTTTACTTTTAAAAATTCTTAGTCCTTAAAAGCCTACTTTCTTTATCACGTATTATTCTCTTTTCTTGTGTAGGAATTTCCTTCTTATATGTTCATGGACACTAATGACATGTCATATGAGACTTTATAATGTGCAAGAATTTTCTTCATTAGGTGACCCTGATAGTGATATGCGCTTGGACATTGATGGCATGTCATATGAGGCAAGTATACTATATATGTATAGTCTGATGTTGTTTACTATGCATACTAAAATCTTAGTGATTATAAAAAACTTTAAATTGCTAACGGTTTGAAATTGGACAACAGGAGCTTCTTGAGTTAAGTGAATGGATCAATGACAACTCGAAAAGGGGTTTATCAAAAGACATTATTACAAAACATATGCATACCAAAAGTTATCTACTACCTGAGAACTTGAGGGATCAAGAATATGATATTTGCATAATATGTCAAGTATGAAATATAGCAACATGTATATTTTATACTTTATAAGGTACTAGTTTATTTGTCTTTTTATGTTCTAGATTGAGGTTATTTATTAAAATTTCATATATTAAAAATATGTTTTACTCTTTCTTATATAAATTGGAATGCCTCTCCATGATTTCACAGGATGAATATAAAAACAAAAGAGATTGGAATTCTTCAATGTGGACATGAATACCATGCAGAGTGTATAAAGAGATGGTTACATGAGAGAAACGTTTGTCCCATATACAAATCAAAAGGATTGACTATTGAATAGACACGAAAAATTAAAGCTGCATAATTCATTATTTTAGTGAATTCATATTTTGTTTTTCTATTTTCTTTGTAAGAGTGAAAAACTCATTCATTACTATTTTTGTGAACAATTACATTTATCATGTTATACGATTGTATAAATGTTAACCTTTAAAAATTACATTCTTAATATTTTTTCTTATTTTTCATTAATGTCTTATTTCCAAGTGCATAATAAAAAGAACCGGTTTATTTCATGACTAGTTTTTCTTTTCTTGTTGTGTCAATAATATATCATACATTAAATGGTATTAATGTGATTGCATTTAATAAATAAAATTATAATTAAATTAGTTGACAAGAAAAAAAGTAATTATTAATCATTTTCATCAAGAAACTACATTTTTAAATCTACTTTTTTAAATCTTATAAAGTCTATTAATTTTTTTCTTTTAATAATTGGAATTAGAATTATATGGGACTTATGAAACTGCAAATATTTGGCTTTCGAAAGTAGTAATAATAAATTATAACATAATATTTCATTAACAATATTAGTTTAAACAAACAATTATTTAAAAATAAATCTTTTTAAAATTATACTGATTGAAATATATAAATCAAGGTATACCAATAAAAGGGTATTATTATCTCGTTTTAATTGCTATTCAATATGTTAATTAGATATATACATCCAAATAAAATGAAAAGTTTTATAATACAAACTAGACCACCCTCGGAATTTTTAATTTTTTTAATAATTGTTTTATTTTGTATATAAAAATAATAAGACAGTGAAATTATTATATAATGAAAATTAAGTTATATTGTTATAATAATTATTATTAAAATAATTAAGTAATAAATTTAAGTGACAGTGATAATAATTTCAATTTTAAATAGAATAACTGAAATTGATATCACAATTTATATCATAATTTAATAAAAATTCTTGGATTTTGAAATTAAGTTATATTGTTATAAATGTTAAATCTAGGTGATATATTGAAAGGGAAAGTTTTATAAAACAAACTAGTCTATGCACGGTTTTCTATTTTTTTTAATAATTATTTTCAATTTATATATGAAAATAATAAAATAGTAAAATTATTATCAAATGCGATATAATGAAAATTAAATATTTTAAAAGATAAATTGGTTTCTTAATTATTTAATTTAAAAGATTTATTTCATTTAAAAGGTTTTTTAAGAGATAGATTAGTTTATTAATAATTTGATTAAAATAATTATATTATTTAAAAGATTTTCTAGAAAATAAAAATGTTTATTAATTATTTGGTTGTGTTGATTTTCTAATTAAATTATCATGTATATATATATAAAAATAACTAAATTTATCTTTTATTTATATATATACATACACACGTGGATATCTTCTGACTTTATATATATATAGCGTTAAGTCAAGACTCAATGTCGTGATGTTAATGTCGTAATGATATATGTTTATGATTTGGTTATTCTTGTAGTTAAGATGATTATTGTATATTGCGTGGTATGATAACTTTGGTTGCTCACCCTGAAAGTTGTGGTTGTGGTTTCCACCTATCATGGTCGTACTTATACCAGAGTATATAGTTTACAGATAAGATAAAATCTGAGTAGCTGACAAGAGTTGGGGCGTTATGTTCGGGGATTTATTATTTAATTTCTATTATTTTAAAGTATTTCGATTTGGTACTTTTATGTAAAAGTGATATTCAAATATTTTCAAACGAAGTTTATAGTTATGATTTGATTTTTGCATTTGAATGAAATGTTTTATAAAAAGGTTTTGATAAAAAAAAATTGCATCGTGACATCTCAAAAAAATTGGGTGTTACATTTGGTATCAGAGTCTGGTTTTCGAACATCTTTTGGGGCTTTTAGGGAGTGAGCTTGTCTAGATTTTGTTGTGTGACTTCAATGTATTCGTAGGTGTATGATTGTGTGAATTGCATTTGTATGTGTATGAATCTTTGAATTGTTGTTGAGTCTCTTGGGAAGGAGTCTAATGTTTCTATTTGTGTGTGGTTTGGTAATCTATGTGTAAATTATTTTAGAATTGCTTTAGTTTTTAGTTTGAATCTTTATAGTTTGTTTGCATGATGAGAATATTTGTTGTGTCTTTAGAAAGATAAGGGAGAGAAAAGACATTTTCTAGGAGAAAATAGAGTCGAGAATGGGGCATAAAAAACAGGAGGACCATCAGTGACGTTGTGAAGCTTTCTTGGTGATCTTTGAAACAAAAATGTACGAGATCATGTAAGAGGAGTGAGTAGAATTACCTTATGCGTGTAGGGTTTGGCATCTTATGATATTCTTCATTATATGTTGCAGTCTGTACGGTTGTTGGTGTGCATGGTAAATTTGGAGTGATGATGATGATGGGTGACATGAAAGTGGGTGAAACTGGGAGAGAAAAAAGAGTTAAGTGCGATGCGAGAAAGAGATTCTCTTCGGCCGTGTGATGCGGGAAGAGGATGGGTTGGTAGTGATGACTCTTTTGGCCGTGTGATGCGGAAAATAGGTTCTCTTGGACTGTGTGATACGAGAAAAGGTTGTCATGTGAATTGTAGTGAATTGGTTATGATGATTAGGTGGTGTGGCAGTGTAGAGGACATAAACCACTATGTTGTTATGTTATTGTTGTGATGTTAATGTCGTGATGATAATATGTTTATGATTTGGTTATTCTTGTGGTTAAGATGATTATTGTATATTGTGTGGTATGATAATTCTGGTTGCTCATCCTAAAAGTTGTGGTTGTGGTTTTCACCTACGATGGTCGTACTTGTATGGGAGTAACTGATGAGAGTTGGGACGTTATGTTCGGGGATTTATTATTTATTTTCTATTATTTTAAAGTATTTCGATTTGGTATTTTTATATAAAAGAGATATTCTAATATTTTTAAATGATGTTTATAGTTATGATTTGATTCCGCATTTGAATTAAATGTTTTATAGAAAGGTTTTGACAAAGAAAAAATTACACCATTACATCTAAAAAAAATTGGGGTGTTACATGTTTATTGAAAATAATAAAATTATTTTTTTACATCCAATGGTCAAATTCAGAAAACTTGATTGAATTTAGTCGAATTTCCATCAAGGCCGACTAGGTTAAATTTGGAAAAATTTTGGGATTGACTTAATCAAATTTGGTCAAAGTTTGGCTTTTTTTAACTTAAATGTTTACAATATTTATATTAATTCTAACTTATTTCATATTATATTTAATTTTTGAACTTTGATGTGAAATTTAAGTATGTTTTTAATATTTGAACTTTGATGCGAAATTTGAATTGGTTTTTGTCTTAAACACTCTTACATTTTGTTCTCTAAACTTTAAAAATGAATTAATATAATCATTTTCACTTAGATACATTTACACATGTTTCATGCTAGCAATTGAATTGTTTACCTCATTTAACACATTTTGAATTCAACGTCAATTGAAAAATGTGTTTACACTAGTAGAAAATAGAATTCTATGACAAGCTATTATGATAAGTGAAGTTTATTTATCATAATAAATTGATCGATGACAATTTTGTAATAAAATTAAATGTATTATCACATATTTTAATAAACCTGTCATAAAAGGAGTGACAATGACATTTTGATAATAAAAATTACATATAGTATAATAGATAAAAAACCACTTGGCAAAAATGGAAATTATGATAAAAAATCACTACGTGCAACCACATCTTGCTGAAAGTTCATTCTTATCGTAAAGTATCTCTTTTCATTTTTCGCTCACCTCTCTCTTATCTCCGTCCTCTCACATTTTTTCGCTTCTCATTCTGGAGATTCATCTTCATTTTCTCTATTTCTTCTTGGTTTCGCATTCATACATCATAGAACCACGTCTTCGTTCTTGTCTTGCGAGTTTTCTCCAACTCGCGAGTTTTCTCCAACTCTAAACATCGTCCTCTGCTAGGGTTTCATACTTTTCCATGATTTCCTTCCTATTTTCACCTCAGATTTTCCACCGATTAAAACACATTTTCTCCCTTCGTTCCTCATTTCTAAGGTTCAATCTCGCTTTTCAACCGATTAATCGGTTCACCTAGGGTTTCCTTCCCTTTCTGTTGCTGCAGTTTGTGGCAAGAGTGTTACGAAACCTCCATCGAGTGAATCAGTTTCTCCGAAGGCAAGAGCGTGTTGCCTGCTTCCTCTGATGAGAGCTTCCGGGTTACGAGCCAATCAAAGAGGATGGACAAAACCCGTGACTTTATCCTTGGAGGTTCTCGTAGAAGCCCGAAACCGACAAAATTGGTGTCAAAGCATAAAAGGAGTAAGGTTCCCACTCTCGACTCTGTTGCCTTAACTTTAGATTCCGCTTCTCTCGCTTCTTACTGAGTCAATAACCTTTTGATAGTTTTTGATTATTTTATTTGATGTGAAGTTTGCAGCTTGTTCAATTGTTGTAAAGAAGCACATCGATCAAAGTACAACTATCCTCGATGTGCAGGGAGTGGTAAGAGAAATAGTTAATCATATGTGCCAAGAATGAAGTCATAATTTATTAAAAATAATTGGCATTTCAACATAGCATAGCTTAAATGAGAAAATGTTAAAAGCCGAGAGATAATATTTTATCGGATTGAAAATGAATCCTGATATGAATAGCAGAGAAAAAAATTGGAAAATATGAGAAGTTGCTAAAACTGCAATATTGAATCAATGTCACAGGGGCTTAAAAGCTTCAACAAACATGCTAGGGAACTCGTTACTCGTCTTCAGAAGATTCTGAAGTATTTCTTACTTTTTTCTACTTTGGTTAAAATTTTACTGTGAATAAATATCATGGATTACTGAGTATTACGCACATGGTTTCTTCCTGCAGACCTTGAACCGCATGTTTATCATCAATGCAGGTTCTGGATTCAGAATGTGTAACACCGTAAAATCATTCCTTGATCCTAAGGCCACGGCAAAAATCAATGTGAGCATATAAACAGTACCCTAAATCTGCTTGTTTGGTTAGAAAAATATAATAATGTCCCTCAAACATAAATTTCCAGGTTCTTGGCAACAAGTTTGACACCAAATTTCTAGAAATAATTGATGCAAGGTAAGTCCATGAATAGGTGGAATATCACAGCATTTGGTTTACCTTGTTTCACATGTACTTTTTATCTCTTTGATTGATTCCTCTGCCTTCGTTGTCCACCTTTAAGTCTTTCTATAGAACTGATGAAAGGTTATTGAAAAGGAAAATCTTCTTACATGTAGATCTATGTTTGCGTCGGTGTGCCTCTGCTGCAGCCAATGATAACAAGTCCTACGACCTGTTCTCTATGGCCAATCATGATTCTGAATTGGATCATCTCAGAGACTATAACGGTACTAGTTTATTATTATTTGCTTGGAGTTTTAAGCAGAAATTAGCAAAACCATTTTATAACTTTTGTTCATACTCTTATCCTTTTATCTGAGATAGGATTCATTTCTTGAACAGTTCCCTTTTAGAAAATAATTATTGTCTCTTGTTCTGTTTTTTCTATTAAGTTGCGGATATTGATAGGCCTCCATTATTGAGGCATATGACATTTGGAAAGGGGCAGGAAATAGAAGGTTAACGCAATGTGACATGATGAAGAGGACATGATAGTAAATAAATGGATTATTATGTTAAAACCTGGAGCATAACTGAATGCCGAGATGACAAGGAATAATGTGAGGTGGAAAATCTGTTGGGGAGAATGAGAATTTGAAAGGGAATAATATATTGCGTAGTGGACATGAATTGAGAGGAAAAAGGGGGATGGGCCATATCTAGAGGTTCTGAGCATGTACATTACTCTAGATTAATCTTCTATATTTTAACAGTTTCTTTTCTTGAATCATAAGAAGCTATTCTCCATTGTTTTGTAGTTTAGTTTCTATCAGTAAGAAATATCATTTGCCTTATTATTGAGCTTTGCAAAGGATTTAACATTTAAGATCTCATCTCATCAAACCCTTCATTAATTTCTTTTTGTCTTCATATGGTAGGAAATTATTCCTTTAATTCAAAAGAAAATTGAGCATCAGAGTTGGGTTGCTAGTTTTTTAGCTTTGAAGAAAAAGCTGCAGTTCTAAATGCAGCATTTACTGTAAAAGATATACTTCTAAAATCAGGGATTAAAGATAAACTTGATGACTCGGATCAAAGAACCCCTGGATGGAAATTCAATTTCTGGAAAATGAAGGTATTTAAACTTGAATAGATATTCTGGGACGACCAAATAATGTGCATTGCTTCAGCACATCCTGCAGGATCTTATCTTGTTTTCAGTATCTGATTTTATTTATATCATCTGCATCTCTTTATATTTTTCAGGGAGTTCCTTTTAGAATTGAAATTGGTCCTCGTGATGTGGCCAGTGGAAGTGTGGTAATATCAAGGAGAGATATCCCTGGGAAGCAAAGAAAAGTGTTTGGAATCTCTATGGAACCTTCGAATTCGGAGGCTTATGTTAAAGACAAGTTCGATGGGATACATTCGTCCCTTTTGGAAAGAGCAATTGCGTTGCGAGACAGGTTCTTTCCTTCAATTCTACTTTGGCTTGTGACTCCTATACATAACTTTTCTAACATACTTTTGAGTTCTTCAAAATAGACACTTTAATTTTTAATTTTAGTTGCATTAGTCATTTATTTCCTGAATATAAGAACAGTAATGGTAGTATAACTGCTTAATCTTGGGCTTTGTCAAAACAGTTTGGTACTTTGCCTGCATAATTTCTTTGGAGAAAATTTTGTGCATTGATTGACTTCAATAACAAATACGTGGTTTGAGTCTGGTAGGGTTCCGTTCTAAGTTCAAATTTGACCCGTTCTAAGTTCACGGGTGGTGACAAAAACTATTGCTACCAATTGGAATGAGGGTTTCCTGTAGTAAGGTTTTATTAAAATGCGATTAAACACAATGCTTTCTTGCTTTACCCTAAGTTCTTAAGCTTCACTTTTTATTTTAAATGTTATGCTCATTCAATTGCAAATATGTTCCGGGCTTCACTGGTAGGCAGGCAAATTGACATGCACAGTTTCTTTCTCGCACGTCCAAACATAGAGATGGAGGCTGAGTTAATGCAAGCAAGTATCACAGTCTAATTGATACTAAGCATCGCGATCACAAGTCAGTATATAAAGGGGTCGAGGTACTCGCACAAGAAGGAACTGGCATGAATATTAAGGTACATGAGAAGAATAATTTCTTGTAGGTTGTTTTACATCGACTGGTGTGAAAACATTAATAACCGAAAGGGTAGAACAAACTATGTTTTCTTCATGAGAAACAAAACATTCACCTAGTTTTTAAAGAAACCGCCTATTATGGCGTTGTCAACCTCCCAAGTCGAGTACGATAGATTAATAGTATGCTAAGGATAAAGGTACTTAAGATCATTTTTATACTTAATTATTAATTATTTAATTTAAAAATTTTTAAGAGATAAAATTATTTATTAATTATTTAATGTAAAAGATATATATTATTTAAAATATTTTAAAAGATAAAATGGTTTCTTAATTATTTAATTAAAAGATTTATTTCATTTTAAATATTTTTTAAGAGATAGATTAGTTTATTAATAATTTGATTAAAATAATTCTATCATTTAAAATATTTTCTAGGAGATGTGAATGTTTATTAATTATTTAGTTTTGTGTTTTTTAATTAGATTATCATATATTATGTAAAAATAATTAAGCTTATCCTCTCTATATATATATGTATGTATTTTCTATCTTTATGTTTTTATTATTTGTTATGATTTGATTGAAATGTAATGATTAATAAAATAATAATCCAAATTATATGAATATCAAACGTAATAATTGATGGTTCCTATTCAATCCTAAAACATAAATAGTAATAATTAATGACACAAAAATCAGATAAATGGAATATTTAAAATTGAATTTCAAAAATTTAATTATCTTTAATTGTTCTCTTTAACTCTTCCCTTGTGTGATGATCATTATAACATGTATATTTACAGTACATTTACAAGAAATAATTAATGTCGTCTAGATTAAATAAAAGGATAATGATATTTAGACAACATTTTTTTTGACAATATTTGAACATTGATTACGTGGCAATCTGTGATTGGTCAAAAATTACTTCACAATTAATAATAATAATCATAAACATTATTGTGGAGTAATTTTTGACCAATCACAAATTGACACGTAATCAATGTTCAGATGTTGTAAAAAAAATGTTGTCTAAATATCATTATCCTAAATAAAATGATATTTATCATGAGATTTTAAAATAAGTTATCTTTAATGGTAAAAATTACTTTTTAAGTTTCCTTTTTCATTATCATCTTTAATGGTAAGAATTAAAGATTGAATTATTTTTAATGCTAAAGATTACCTCTCTAATTCTAGCCTTCTCATTATCATCTTTATATTTAATCTATTCTTACTGTAGATTTACAAATAACAATTAATGTCATCAAGATTACAAACTGAATATATTAAATACATTAATGGTATCAAGATTAAGTAAACTGAATATTTAGTAAACTGAATATTTAGAATTAAGATTAAGTAAACTGAATATTTAGAATTAAATTTTCAAAATTAAATATCTTTTGTTATAAATTTCTCTCTTTTAACACTTACCTTAATTAAATTATATATCATCTTTATAAATAGTGATAAGATCAGATTACAAATTACTCATTTCTTAAAATTTTCTTCCCCTGTCGAAAAGATTCTCTGCTTTCAACATTTTCTTTCTTTGTTAATTTCCAAATTAAATTATCTCTAATAGTAAAGATTTTCCTCTTCACTTAAATTAATGGTGTAACAGATTCACAAGGAATAGTAAATGAAAGGTGTAATATTTAAAATATCTTTAGGAATTAGTTTTTAAAGATTAAAATATTTTTAACCCGTAATATTTCTCTTGTCATTAAATACATATATTTACAAGTAATCAATTTTAATGTAGATTTAGAAATAATAATTAATGGTATCAAGATTAAGTAAACTGAATATTTAAAACTAAATTTTCAAAATTAAATATCTTTTGTAATAAATTTCTCTCTTTTAACACTTACCTTAATTAAATTATATATCATCTTTATAAATAGTGTTAAGATCAGATTACAGATTACTCATTTCTTAAAATTTTTCTTCCACTGTGGAAAGGATTCTCTGCTTTCAACATTTTCTTTCTTTGTTAATTTCTTAATCACATTTGGTTGTGAAACATGTCTGAGAATACACACATAATGGTAATAAGAGGAATGACCATTGATTCTAATTACTTAGTAGATGTTGATGAAAATGGAATGATATATGGAATGACACAACATCATGGACTGCAGCATCAATCTAGTCACTCACACAATTTCATTCGGAGCAATTATTTGGATTTGGTTTGGTATCCATATCTTCCAATCTCATATGTACAAGGTAAAACGTCTACCTTTTGTTCTCTACTTCTTCTGTTTTTTTTTTTTTTATAAAGTATTCATGTATACCAATATTACTCTAACAGTTTTGATTAAAGAGTCCCGTAATTTTATGTTCTTTTCTTTAAATTCTTGATTTGGTCTTTTAACAGTTGATCATTTTCTACAGTTCCACTTCCGAGTACTAATGTAAGCTTATTAGAAGAGAATACAAGAATGGGTCTCCGTAGAAGAAGAAGAAGACATCATCGTAGATTTCTCCATCGGCAATATCGTACGCAAGATATCAGAGGTCACTCGAATTTTCATTCATATGGAACTGCTTCACCATATAGAGTTCCAGAAACAACAAATCATTCAAGAAGTTTTTCAATGCCTATACAAAATGCACCTAACAGAGACAACATGCATAATCTTCATCCTCCTGCGTTTCGTGTAATATGTCATTCTTTTAACTTTTAAAAATTCTTAGTCCTTAAAAAGGCTACTTTCTTTATCATGTATTATTCTATTTTCTTGTGCAGGAATTTCCTTTGTATATGGTCATGGACACTGATGACATGTCATACGAGACACTTTTTAATGTGCAGGAATTTCCTTCATTAGGTGACCCTCATAGTGATATGCGTTTGGACATTGATGGCATGTCATATGAGGCAAGTATACTGTATATGTATAGTTTGATGTTTTTTTCTATGCATACTAAAATCTTAGTGATTATGAAAAATTTTAAATTGCTAACAGTATAACGGTTTGAAATTGGACAACAGGAGCTTCTTGAGTTAAGTGAATTGATAAATGATAATTCGGAAAGGGGTTTGGAAAGGGGTTTGTCTGAAGACATTATTGCAAGATATATGCAGACAAAAAGTTATCTATTACCAGAGAACTTGGAGAATCATGAATATGATATTTGCATAATATGTCAGGTATGAAATATAACATGTATAATTTATATTTTAAAAGGTATTAGTTTATTTGTCTTTTTTATGTACTAGATTGAGGTTATTCATTAAATTTTGATATTATTAAAAATGTTTTACTTTTTCTCATATTAATTGGAATGTTTGTGAATGATTTTCCAGGATGAATATAAAAATAAAGAGGAGATTGGAATTCTTCAATGCGGACATGAATATCATGCAGAGTGTGTAAAGAGATGGTTACATGAGAAAAATGTTTGTCCCATGTGCAAATCAATAGGATTGACTATTGAATAGATACAAAAATTAAAACTACATAATTCATTATTTTAGTGAATTCATATTTTTTTTCTAGATCAAGTAATAAATATTCCTAACATAGTTGTAAGAGTGAAAAATTCATTGTTTACTATTTTGGTGAACAATTACATTTATCAGGTTATATTGTTGCTTAAATGTTAACCTTGAAAATTTACATTCTTAATATTTTTTCTTATTTTTCATTAATGTCTTATTTCCAAGTGCATAATATAAAGAACTGCTTTATTTCTTGACAATTTTTTTGCTTTTCTTGTATCAATATATCATACATTAAATGGTATTAATGTGATTGCGTTTTATACGTAAAATTATAATCAAATTACTTGACAAGAAACAAAAAGTCATTATTATTAATCATTTTCATCAAGAAACTACTTTCTTAAATCTTATAATTATTTTTTTATTTTAATAATTGGAATTAGAATTATGTTGGATTTATGAAACTCAAATATTTGGCTTTCGACAATGGTAATAATAAATTATAACATAATATTTCATTAACAATATTAGTTTAAACAAACAATTATTTAAAAATAAATCTTTTAAAATTATATTGATTGAAATTTACAGATCAAGTATACCCGTAAAAGGGTATTATTATCTCGTTCAATATGTTAATTTGATATATACATCCAAATAAAATGAAAGGTTTTATAAAACAAACTCGAATTTTCAATTTTTTTAATAATTGTTTTATTTTGTATATAAAAATAATAAAGCAGTGGAATTATTATATAATGAAACATAATAAAAATTAAATTATATTGTCATATTATTAAAATAATTAAGTAGTAAGTTTAAGTGACATGATAATAATTTCAGTTTTAAATAGAATAACTGAAATTAATATCACAATTTATATCTTAATTTAATTCAATTTCTAGGAGTTTGAAATTAAGTTGTATTGTTATAAATGTTAAATCTATCCTATTTGTTAGATCAAGAGTATGGTAAACAAGTGAAGTACACTCAGCGCAGCAAGCAAAAACGCTGAGTGGAAGATGATAATTTACACATACTAAAAAATGTCAGTCACATTTTGTTGATATTAAGTATTAGCCTTAGATGTTATGTTAAGGATAAAGGTAATTAAGATCATTTTTATACTTAATTATTAATTATTTAATTTAAATTTTTTTAAGAGTTAAAATTATTTATCAATTATTTAATTTAAAAGATTTATTTCATTTTAAATATTTTTTAAGAGAAAGATTGGTTTATTAATAATTTGATTAAAAGAATTCTATAATTTAAAAGATTTTCTAGAAGATATGAATGTTTATTAATTATTTGGTTTTTGTGTTTTGTAATTAGATTATCATGTATTATATAAAAATAATTAAGCTTATCCTCTCTCTCTTTATATATATATATATATATATATATATTATGTATCTTTATATTTTTATTATTTGTTAGGATTTGATTAAAATGTAATGATTAATAAAATAATAATATATATGAATATCAAACGTAATAATTAATGACACAAAATTCAGATAAATGAAATATTTAAAATTGAATTTCAAAAATTTGATTAAAAGAATTCTATAATTTAAAAGATTTTCTGGAAGATACGAATGTTTATTAATTATTTGGTTTTTGTGTTTTGTAATTAGATTATCTTGTATTATATAAAAATAATTAAGCTTATCTCTCTCTCTCTATATATATATTTTCTATCTTTATATTTTTATTATTTGTTAAGATTTGATTAAAATGTAATGATTAATAAAATAGTAATCCAAATTATATGAATATCAAACGTAATAATTAATGACACAAAAATCAGATAAATGGAATATTTAAAATTGAATGTCAAAAATTTGATTAAAAGAATTCTATAATTTAAAAGCTTTTCTAGAAGATACGAATGTTTATTAATTATTTGGTTTTTGTGGTTTGTAATTAGATTATCATGTATTATATAAAAATAATTAAGCTTATCTCTCTATATATATATATATATTCTATCTTTATATTTTTATTATTTGTTAGGATTTGATTAAAATGTAATTATTAATAAAATAATAATCCAAATTATATGAATATCAAACGTAATAATTAATGAGACAAAAATAGATAAATGGAATATTTAAAATTAAATTTCAAAAGTTGAATTATCTTTAATAGTTCTCTTTAACTCTTCCCTTGTCGTGATGATCATTATAAACAAGGTATATTTACGGAACATTTATAAGTAATAATTAATGTCATCGAGATTAAATAAAATGATATTTATCATGAGATTTTAAAATAAATTATCTTTAATGGTAAAAATTACTTTTTAAGTTTCCTTTCTCATTGTCATCTTTAATGGTAAAAATTGAATTTATCCTATTATATAAATACCTTCTTTCTTTATTTTTTACTTTGTATTTTCATAGTTTGTTAGGATTTGATTAAAATGTAATGATTAAATAAAATAATGATGCAAATTATATGGATATCAAACGTAATAATTAATGACTCCTTCATTCAATCCCAAAAAATAAATCATAATAATTAACGTGTTTAGAACTGTATTTCAAAAATTGAATTATTTTTAATGGTAGATTCCCTCTCTAATTCTAGCCTTCTCATTATCATCTTTATAATTAATCTATTTTTACCATAGATTTACAAATAAGAATTAATGTCATCAAGATTACAAACTGAATATTTAAAATTACATTTTCAAAATTAAATTATTCTAATAGTAAAGATTTTCCTCTTCACTTAAATTAATGGTGTAACAGATTCACAAATAATAGTAAATGATATCAAGGTAAGTGTACTGAATATTTAGGAATTAGATTTTAAAGATTAAAATATATTTAACCCGTAATATTTCCCTTATCATTAAATACATATTTACAAGTAATCAATTTTAATGTAGATTTAGAAATAATAATTAATGGTATCAAGATTAAGTAAACTGAATATTTAGAATTAAACTTTCAAAATTAAATTATCTTTTGTAATAATTTTCTCTCTTTTAACACCTACCTTAATTAAATTATCATCTTTATAAATAGTGTTACGATGAGATTACAAATTACTCATTTTTTAAAATTTTCTTCCACTATCGCTAGAAGGTTCTCTGCTTTCAACATTTTTTTTTCCTAATTTCTTAATCACATTTGGTTGTGAAACATGTCTGAGAATATAGATAGAATGATAATAAGAGGAATGACCATTGATTCCAATTACATAGTAGATGTTGATGAAAATGGAATGATGAATGGAATGACACAATACCATGGACTTCAGCATCAATCTAGTCACTCACACAATTTCATTCGGAGCAATTATTTGGGTTTGGTTTGGTATCCATATCTTCCAATCTCATATGTACAAGGTAAAATGTCTACCTTTCTTTCTCCACTTCTGTTTTGTTTTTTTTTTAAAGTATTCATGTATACCAACATTACTCTACTAGTTGATTGAAGGGTCCTGTAATTTTATGTTATTTTCTTTAAGTTCTTGATTTGGTCTTTTAACGATTGATCATTTTCTACAGTTCCATTTTCTAGTACTAATGTAAGCTCATTAGAAGAGAACACAAGAATGAGTCTCCAAAGAAGAAGACACCACCATAGATTTCTCCATCGGCAATACCGTGCACAAGAGATCGGAGGTCATTCAAACTTTCATTCCTACGTAACTGCTTCACCATTTAGAGTTTCAGAAACAACAAATCATTCAAGAAGTTTTTCAATGCATATGCAAACAAAAAGTTATCCCCTACCTAAGAACTTGGGGGATCAGGAATCTGATATTTGCATAATATGCCAGGTATGAAATATAGCAACATGTATATTTTATATTTTATAAGGTACTAGTTTATTTGTCCTTTTAATGTACTAGATTGAGGTTATTCATTAAAATTTAATATATTAAAAATATGTTTTACTCTTTCTCATATTAATTGGAATGTGTGAGCATGATTTCACAGGATGAATATAAAAATAAAGAGGAGAAGATTAGAATTCTTCAATGCGGACATAAATACCATGCAGAGTGTATAAAAAGATGGTTATATGAGAAAAATGTTTGTCCCATGTGTAAATCAAAAGGATTGACTGATGATGATGATGATGATGGTGATGATGATGATGATGATGAGGATGATGATGAGGATGATGATGATGATGAGGATGATGATGATGATGATGATGAAGATGATGATGATGATGAGGATGATGAGGATGATGACAATGACGACGAGGATGATGACGATGATGACGACAACGACGATAAGGATGATGATGATGATGATGATGATGAGGAGGAGGAGGAGGAAGAGGACGACAACGACGACAACGAGGATGATGATGATGATGACAATGACAACGAGGATGATGATGATGATGACAACGATGATGAGGATGATGATGATGAGGAAGAGGAGGAAGAGGACTATGACTACGAAATTCATATTATTTTCTAGATTAAGTAATACATTTATCATGTCTCATTTTTCATTGAATTCATGAACAATTACATTTATCATGTTATATTGATTTTTAAATGTTAACCTTGAAAAGTTACATTCTTAATATTTTTTCTTATTTTTCATTAATGTCTTATTTCCAAGTGCATAATATGAACTCGTTTATTTCTTGACAATTTTTTTGCTTTTCTTGTTGTGTCAATATATCACACATTAAATGGTATTAATGTGATTGCATTTTATAATCAAATTAGTTGACAATAAACAGAAAGTCATTATTAATAATTTTCATCAAGAAACTACTTTCTTAAATCTTGTCTATTAATTTTTTCTTTTAATAATTGGAAATAGAATTATATGGGACTTATGAAACTGCAAATATTTGGCTTTCGACATTGGTAATAATAAATTATAACATAATATTTCATTGAAAATATTAGTTTAAACAAACAATTATTTAAAAATAAATCTTTTTAAAATTATATTGATTGAAAAATATAGATCAAGGTATACCAATAAAAGGGTATTATTATCGTGTTTTAATTGCTATTCAATATGTTAATTTGATATATACATCCAAATAAAATGAAAAGTTTTATAAAACAAACTAGACCACCCACGGAATTTTCAATTTTTGTAATAATTGTTTTCTTTTGTATATAAAAATAATAAGGCAGTAAAATTATTATATAATGAAAAATAATAAAAATTAAGTTATATTGTTGTAATGACTATTATTAAAATAATTAAGTAATTAATTTAAGTGACATGATAATAATTTCAATTTTAAATAGAATAACTGAGATTGATATCACAACTTATATCATAATTTAATAAAATTTCTTGGAGTTTGAAATTAAGGTTGTTATAAATGTTAAATCTAGGTGATATATTGAAAGGAAAAGTTTTATAAAACAAACTAGTCTATACACACGGGTTTTCTATTTTTGTTAATAATTATTTTCATTTTATATATGAAAATAATAAAATAGTAAAATTATTATGTAATGAGATATAATGAAAATTAAATATTTTAAAAGATAAAATGGTTTCTTAATTATTTAATTTAAAAGATTTTTTAAGAAATAGATCAGTTTATTAATAATTTGATTAAAATAATTATATTATTTAAAAGATTTTCTAGGAGATATAAATGTTTATTAATTATTCGGTTGTAATGATTTAGTAATTAGACTATCATGTATTCATGTAAAAATAATTAAACTTATCTTTTATATATATATATATATATATATATATATATATATATATATATATATATATATATATATATATATATATATATATATATATATATATATATATATATATATATATATATATACACGTAGATATCTTCAGACTTTATAATTTTATGGATTGTAAGGATTTGATTGAAATGTAATAATTAATATTATATGAATATCAAAGATAATATTTGATGGTTCTATTCAATCCTAAAATATAAATAGTAATAATTAATGACACAGATAAATGGAATATTTTAATAGTTCTCTTTCACTCTTCCCTTTTCCTTTCATCGTTATAAGCAAGTTTTTTACAGTACATTTATAACTAATCATTAACGTCGTCAAGATTAAATAAAATGATATTTACCATTAGATTTTAAAATTTAAATTATTTTTAATGGTAGAGGTTAGTTTTTTAAGTTTCTTTTGTCATTAATCATCTTTATAACTGATTTATTTTTGCAATAAATTTAAAAATGATAATTATCGTTATTAAGATCAAATGAATACAATGTTTAGAATTAGATTTCAAAAATTAAATTACCTTTTAGCAGTAAAGATTTCTCGAATTCTTATTTACCTTAATCTTATATTTTAATTTCTGTTCACCTTATTAAAGACATGAATATGAGACAAATGAATATTTAGAATTAAGATTTTCGAAATTATATTGGAAAATAAAGATTTTCCTATTAGTTATCTTTTATATATATATATATATATATATATATGTCACACCCCATTAAATGTTTGTTTTTGGGGACGGTAACGTGTCGACCGTCCGGTCTCCCCTGGTGAGTGGGAGACAAATTCTGCAAACATTTAATTACCGCCCTTCGTAATCCGTGCAGCGGCAGCAGAGCAGGAAAAACCCTGAAAGTGGGAACCAGGTGGCACGCTAGGATTAGCCGGGCGTTTTAGTGGAGATCAGGTGGCAGCCAGGGAATGACCGACCGTTCGTTTTGGAGGCAGTATTTAAGGTAAGAAGAAAATGTTGAAGTTACCTTTCTGCATGCAATCTTCTTCTTCTTCAGCAAACTCAGCTTTATGAAATATTTGTTTTCTCCTCCTTCTCTCTAAAAACCCTAAGCTTCTCTCTAGAATTCCGACCACCACTTCATCTCCGATCATCAACTTCTTTCAGATTTAACACTCCTAGTGTCAAGGCCTTTCATTCTAACCGATCAGCTTTCTAATCGGAGCAGTTTGGACGTTCGGTCAAGACTATTGTAGAACTTAGAAGTTAGCTGGAATAGAGGTAAGGGAAGCTTATAAAATTTAATTTTGTTTTTCTGTATGTTTTGAATGTGTGTTTGATTTATGCATGTTTGATTTATGAAGTATATGATTTGATTTTTCTGAAGAGAATATGATATGTTGGATTACGAATTGTATGATAAGTATAAGTGTAGAGAAAATGTAAATCCAAGACCGAAGGTCATTAGGACCGTTCGGTCTTCCCCTAAACGATCGTTTTTGGTGTTGTGGTATCGAAACCTTCATGACTTGCTTATTTAGTCGTAATAATGTATATATGATTCAAAACGCTCGGTCTTATACCGAGTGTTCGGCTTTAACGCATTCGGTCTTAGACTGATTGCTTAGTCTCATGTTTACTATGGTTATTATCGTAGCGTTCGTTCCCTCTGAACGTCCGTTTTTATATCCATAAATATTATTGAAAGTACTCGGTCATAAACTGAGAACTCGTGTTCATATTTAATTACCTTTGTTATTCGAAACGTACAGTCTTTCACTGAACGTTCGACTTGTAAGAGGGATCTTATATGTGATAAAAATTAAGTTTCATAATCGTATCTGAATTCCGAAAACGTCCGTTTTATAATAGTATTATCTATCTGAAAGTGTTCGGTCTTACACTGACACTTGATTCCTCATGGAGTGTTCAGTTTTGTACAGACGCTCACTTTATTGAAGAGAACTCTTTCATTTATTGATGTTTGGTCTCAAAAACGTTCGGCCTGAATTGTATTGTACTCGGATTGTTCTCAGTTGTCGACCTTTGTGTTATTCACTAAATTAGTCTTGATAAACAAGTTCATTCTCGGTGTTAACCGTCTGGTTCATTGATTGTGTAAGAGAATTCCAAGGAGGAACGTCTCATGATTGATTTTATTTGGTATAGTATGACCGTGGCAAAAGGCTCAGGTTCTGACTCTATCCTGATATTCCGTGATTACGCCACCTCAAGTAGAGGAGGGTAACTCATGCGTGGGAATGGCAGGAGGTCCTTTAGCCTCAGGGTATTTCTATACCGAGGTGGTTCCACTGGACTAACCTCGGGTGGTGGTCTGTTGAGCGTATCCCAGCCAGGTCCACCCGGGTGCAGAGAGCGGCGAGCATACAAGGTCATACCGTCCGGACAGTTTGTAGAATAATTGAAGTTGATGATATTATCGTTCGGTTTGTGAATGTAAATACTTGGATTTATAAATTTTGATTGTGATATTGATGTTAATGGATTTTCATTGAAGTTTTATAAGCTTACCCTTGTCTATCTTTGTATTTGTCTATGTACCGTTCGGTATCCGATCGTACGGTTATTTTTCTTCACTGCAATGATCGACCGTTTGGGTGTGAGCAGAGGGAACTCAAGACGAGTCGTTGGAAGAAGCATTACACGTCGAGCAACCTTTGGAGGTGCTGCCGAAAAGCTATGCTGGACCGTCCGATCATTAGTCTAGATTTTGTATCTTTTGATTATCAGTAGATGACGTACGATTTATTTGTTTTGTAAAACCGTTCGTCCTAGTTTTTAATTTTTATTTTCAGACTTGTATAGTTTTGAACCTTTTAATTATATGTTATGGCACCGCTCGTTCATTTCTCTTTCACTCTTCCTTTTCCACTGTTCTTTAATATTGTTCATGATAACTCCTAGAATAAAATATAGCTTGTGTTATATATTATTGGGATGTTACATTAATGGTATCAGAGCAGTTTCTTCCTTAGAATGCCTGTAGGTTATGGGTATGCTTTGCTTGTGCTGTGTACTCACATGATCAGTTAGATTTTCTAACTTCTTATTGAAATTCATAAATCTTTCTTTCTGTTGAAAACAAAAAATGGCCCCAAGACCACCCCCACAACCGGCCGATCGCGATGCGTCCGGAAGTAGTAATAACTTGTTGGAGTCGGTGCTAGCGGCGCTTCAACAGCAAAACGCTAATTTGATTCAACAAAACGCAATCGCAATGCAGAATTCAGAAGCGGCCAGAGTAGCTGCAGAGTCAACTCAGAGGCAATTGATGGAGTTACTGAGGACGGGCGTACAGACTGGTGGACCGTCCGTTTCTTCCGTACCCAATCCGGCAGAATGGAGTTTGGAGAATTTCCTCCAACATCGTCCGGCCAAGTTTGACGGAAAGTGTAGTGCGGATGAGGCTGACCGTTGGTTAAGGGATATGGAGAAGATTTACAATGCCAAGAGGTGCCCGAATGACAATAGATTATTGTATACAGAGTATCAGCTCACCGGTGAGGCAAGTCATTGGTGGAGTGCGATGAAGATGCTATTGGAAGAACAGCGGATCCCAATCACTTGGGAATTGTTTAAAGAGAAATTCTATGGAGAATATTTTCCCAACAGCGTGCGGTTTGCTAAGGAGGTAGAGTTCCTTCAGTTGGTGCAGGGAGGAATGTCGGTGTCTGAATATACCGACCGTTTCAAGCATCTCGCTCGGTTTTACACAATGGGTATCAACGAGGAATGGCAGTGCAGGAAATATGAGAATGGATTGAAGCCGGACTTAAAAGTGATGATCTCCAGCTTGTGCATTACGTCTTTCCCGACCCTTGTGGAAAGAGCCAAAGTGCTGGAAAGGAATATGGCGGAAGCGGAACGACAAAAGAAGCAACAGCAGCCGACCGGTAGAGTATCTGTTCCAAATCGGACCGGTCAAGTCGTAAGGAGGTCACCTTATTCTTGACCTATGCCGTCCGGTTCTGGTTTTGCTTCACAAACTCCAGTTTCATCCGACCGGTCAATACAGCAAGGATCTGTCACTTGCTTTAATTGTTGAGGGCCACATTACCGATCGTCTTGCCCTCAACTGATAGGATTCAAGCATTGCTCTAAGTGTGGACGAAACGGCCATCTTGACACTGAATGCAACATGGGAGGCCGAGCAGTTATGAGACCTCAAGTGGCAGGCAGGATTGGTCAGAGAAATAGTGGAAGAGCTCAAGCAACCGGCCGGGTTTATGCGTTGACGGGAGTGGAGGCAGCAAGTTCAGGTAATCTTATCATCAGTACTTGCTTGCTGTATGGTGTTCCCTGCTGTGTATTATTTGATTCTGGGGCAACACATTCTTTCATCTCGAAGGCATGTGTTGAAAAATTGGGTATAGCCAAGAGTGAGATGCAACTTGATTTGGTGGTGTCAACCCCAGCAGCTGATGAGATTAGGACGTCTACTGTATGCATTAGATGTCCTATTGAGGTAGAAGGGTACAAGTTTAAGGTAAATCTTATCTGTTTACCTCTTCAAGGCCTAGAAGTAATTTTAGGGATGGATTGGTTGACTACCAATCACATTCTCATTGACTGCAGGAAGAAGAAGTTGATTTTCCCAGGAGAAGAAGAAAAGTTGTCGTTGACGCTCGGTCAAATCCGAGAGGATCTCATAGAAGGAGCCATGTGCTTCTTGATACTAACGCGTGAGGACGGAAGTGAAGAAGACCATTCGTCTGGAAACCGCGCGGTTATTGAAGAATTTCTGGACGTTTTTCCGGACGAAGTGCCAGGTCTACCCCCACACCGAGAGGTTGAGTTCTCCATCAACTTGATCGCACAGGCCGGTCCTGTATCAGTGGCGCCGTACAGAATGGCCCCAGCAGAATTGGCCGAGTTGAAAAAGCAGATTGAAGATTTATTGGAGAAGAAATTCATTCGGCCGAGTGTCTCGCCTTGGGGAGCGCCCGTTCTGTTAGTAAAGAAGAAAGACGGCAGCTCTCGGCTTTGCATAGATTACCGACAGTTGAACAAGTTGACCGTTAAGAACAAGTATCCGCTGCCGAGAATAGATGACTTGTTGGATCAGATGTCCGGTGCGACCGTGTTCTCTAAGATTGATTTAAGATCCGGGTATCATCAAATCTTGGTGAAAGAAGAAGACATTCCGAAGACTGCCTTTCGGTCTCGATACGGTCATTATGAGTATGTGGTAATGCCGTTCGGTGTCACCAACGCCCCTGCGGTATTCATGGACTACATGAACCGGATCTTCCGGCCGTTCTTGGACAACTTCGTAGTGGTGTTTATTGACGATATTCTCATCTACTCCAAGAACTGAACGGAACATGAAGAGCATTTGAGGATAGTTCTTGGTGTGCTAAGAGAAAAGCAGTTGTACGCTAAAATGTCCAAGTGCGAATTCTGGATGGAGCAGATACAGTTTCTTGGACATGTGATTTCAGCCGGCGGAATTGCTGTGGATCCGGCCAAGGTACGAGCGATTCTGGAATGGGAAACACCTCGTTCGGTTTCGGACGTTAGGAGTTTCGTTGGGTTGGCCGGCTACTACAGAAGGTTTATTGAAGGATTCTCTAAGATAGTAGCGCCCTTAACTCAGTTGACCCGAAAAGATCAACCGTTCGTCTGGACCGACCGGTGTGAGTCCAGCTTTCAGGAATTGAAGCAGCGATTGACGAACGCTCCAGTCTTGGTCATTCCGGACGTCAACCAACCCTTCGTCGTATTTTGTGATGCATCATATCAAGGTTTGGGTTGTGTATTGATGCAAGAAGAGAAGGTCGTTGCCTATGCCTCTCGGCAATTGAAGGTTCATGAGAGGAATTACCCAACTCATGATCTTGAGTTGGCGGCCGTAGTGTTTGCACTGAAGATTTGGAGGCACTACCTATATGACGCTCGGTTTCAAGTATTCAGCGACCATAAGAGCCTCAAATATTTGTTTGATCAGAAGGAGTTGAATATGAGGCAAAGAAGATGGATGGAGTTCTTGAAGGACTATGATTTTGAACTGCAATACCATCCGGGAAAAGCGAACGTAGTGGCAGACGCTTTGAGTAGGAAGACCATCCACATGTCTACCATGATGATCAGAGAGCTGAAATTGGTGGAAAGCTTTCGGGATTTGAAGTTCCAAAGTGATCTAGAACCGAGCGGGATAAGATGCTGCAATATGAGGCTATCAAGTAATATATTTGAGAGAATTAAAGAGAAGCAATCGCTGGACGAAGAGTTGCAAAAGATAAGCAAGCCGACCGGTTTACAACTACATAAAGATTTTAGCTCCGGAACAGACGGTCTCCTAAGGTACCGGGGAAGAACGTGCGTTCCGAACGATGAAGTTCTAAGAAGATTGGTTCTTGAAGAAGCGCACCAGAGTCGCTTAAGCATACACCCCGGTATGACCAAAATGTATAATGACCTTAAAATGTCTTTCTGGTGGCCGGGAATGAAGAATGACGTCGCTCGGTTTATCGCTTCATGTTTAACCTGTCAACGAGCCAAAGCAGAACATCAGAAACCGAGCGGTCAATTGCAACCCTTAGAGATACCTGAATGGAAGTGGGACAACATCGCTATGGATTTCGTGACTCACCTGCCCCGAATGGTCAGAAATCATGATGCGATTTGGGTAATAGTTGATAGGCTGACCAAGAGCGCCCACTTTCTTCCTATCAACTTGAAGATGCCTATGTCCAAGTTGGCTCAGCTATACATTAAAGAGATCGTACGGCTTCATGGAGTACCGTTTGGTATCGTGTCAGACCGAGACCCAAGATTCACCTCTCGGTTTTGGCAAGCGCTTCAGCAAGAAATGGGAAGCAAACTTCAGATGAGTTCTGCCTACCATCCACAAACGGACGGCCAATCCGAGAGAACCATCCAAACTCTTGAAGATTTATTGAGAACCAGTGTCCTGGATCACTTAGGAGTTTGGGATGAAGTCTTGCCGTTAGCTGAGTTCACTTACAACAACAGCTTTCATTCAAGTATTGGGATGGCGCCGTTCGAAGCTCTCTATGGGAGAAAATGCCGAACGCCTCTTTGCTGGTTCCAGGAAGGTGAAGCGGTACTAACGGGACCGGAGATCATTCAACAGACGACGGAGAAGGTGAAGTTGATTCAGGAGAGGCTTAAAGCGACTCAAAGCCGACAGAAGTCGTATGCCGATAGAAGAAGGAAGCCGTTGGAATTCGCTGAGGGAGATCATGTATTTCTCAAGCTGGACCGAACGACCGGTGTTGGAAGAGTCGTTCGACCAAAGAAGCTATCTCCCCGATTCCTTGGTCCATATCAGATTCTGAGGCGCATTGGACCGGTCGCTTACGAGCTGACTTTACCTCCTCCTTTGTCCAACCTTCACCCCGTTTTTCACATATCGCAACTCAGAAAATATATTGCCGACCCTTCACATGTACTTGAAGCCGACAACATTCAACTCAGGGAAGATTGTTCGATTGAAGTTCGACTGGTGAGGATTGAAAAGTACGCAATAAAGCGACCGTCCAGCAAACGCACTACTTTTGTTAAAGTTATCTGGGATGACCGAACGGGCGACGTCACTTGGCAGCGTGAAGAAGTAATGAAAGAAGCTTACCCTCACTTGTTCGAAGGTACATTCTAATTTTCGAGGACGAAAATTTTTATTTGTTGGGGGGATTGTCACACCCCATTAAATGTTTGTTTTTGGGGACGGCCACGTGTCGACCGTCCGGTCTCCCCTGGTGAGTGGGAGACAAATTCTGCAAACATTTAATTACTGCCCTTCGTAATCCGTGCAGCGGCAGCAGAGCAGGAAAAACCCTGAAAGTGGGAACCAGGTGGCACGCTAGGATTAGCCGGGCGTTTTAGTGGAGATCAGGTGGCAGCCAGGGAATGACCGACCGTTCGTTTTGGAGGCAGTATTTAAGGTAAGAAGAAAACGTTGAAGTTACCTTTCTGCATGCAATCTTCTTCTTCTTCAGCAAACTCAGCTTTATGAAATATTTGTTTTCTCCTCCTTCTCTCTAAAAACCCTAAGCTTCTCTCTAGAATTCCGACCACCACTTCATCTCCGATCATCAACTTCTTTCAGATTTAACACTCCTAGTGTCAAGGCCTTTCATTCTAACCGATCAACTTTCTAATCGGAGCAGTTTGGACGTTCGGTCAAGACTATTGTAGAACTTAGAAGTTAGCTGGAATAGAGGTAAGGGAAGCTTATAAGATTTAATTTGGATTTTCTGTATGTTTTGAATGTGTGCTTGATTTATGCATGTTTGATTTATGAAGTATATGATTTGATTTTTCTGAAGAGAATATAATATGTTGGATTACGAATTGTATGATAAGTATAAGTGTAGAGAAAATGTAAGTCCGAGACCGAAGGTCATTAGGACCGTTCGGTCTTCCCCTAAACGATCGTTTTTGGTGTTGTGGTATCGAAACCTTCATGACTTGCTTATTTAGTCGTAATAATGTATATATGATTCAAAACGCTCGGTCTTATACCGAGTGTTCGGCTTTAACGCATTCGGTCTTAGACTGATTGCTTAGTCTCATGTTTACTATGGTTATTATCGTAGCGTTCGTTCCCTCTGAACGTCCGTTTTTATATCCATAAATATTATTGAAAGTACTCGGTCATAAACTGAGAACTCGTGTTCATATTTAATTACCTTTGTTATTCGAAACGTACAGTCTTTCACTGAACGTTCGACTTGTAAGAGGGATCTTATATGTGATAAAAATTAAGTTTCATAATCGTATCTGAATTCCGAAAACGTCCATTTTATAATAGTATTATCTATCTGAAAGTGTTCGGTCTTACACTGACACTTGATTCCTCATGGAGTGTTCGGTTTTGTACAGACGCTCACTTTATTGAAGAGAACTCTTTCATTTATTGATGTTTGGTCTCAAAAACGTTCGGCCTGAATTGTATTGTACTCGGATTGTTCTCAGTTGTCGACCTTTGTGTTATTCACTAAATTAGTCTTGATAAACAAGTTCATCCTCGGTGTTAACCGTCTGGTTCATTGATTGTGTAAGAGAATTCCAAGGAGGAACGTCTCATGATTGATTTTATTTGGTATAGTATGACCGTGGCAAAAGGCTCAGGTTCTGACTCTATCCTGATATTCCGTGATTACGCCACCTCAAGTAGAGGAGGGTAACTCATGCGTGGGAATGGCAGGAGGTCCTTTAGCCTCAGGGTATTTCTATACCGAGGTGGTTCCACTGGACTAACCTCGGGTGGCGGTCTGTTGAGCGTATCCCAGCCAGGTCCACCCGGGTGCAGAGAGCGGCGAGCATACAAGGTCATACCGTCCGGACAGTTTGTAGAATAATTGAAGTTGATGATATTATCGTTCGGTTTGTGAATGTAAATACTTGGATTTATAAATTTTGATTGTGATATTGATGTTAATGGATTTTCATTGAAGTTTTATAAGCTTACCCTTGTCTATCTTTGTATTTGTCTATGTACCGTTCGGTATCCGATCGTACGGTTATTTCTCTTCACTGCAATGATCGACCGTTTGGGTGTGAGCAGAGGGAACTCAAGACGAGTCGTTGGAAGAAGCATTACAAGTCGAGCAACCTTTGGAGGTGCTGCCGGAAAGCTATGCTGGACCATCCGGTCATTAGTCTAGATTTTGTATCTTTTGATTATCAGTAAATGACGTACGGTTTATTTGTTTTGTAAAACCGTTCGTCCTAGTTTTTAATTTTTATTTTCAGACTTGTATAGTTTTGAACCTTTTAATTATATGTTATGGCACCGCTCGTTCATTTCTCTTTCACTCTTCCTTTTCCACTGTTCTTTAATATTGTTCATGATAACTCCTAGAATAAAATATAGCTTGTGTTATATATTATTGGGATGTTACAATATATATATATATATATATATATATATATATATATATATATATATATATATATATATATATATATATATATATTATGTTAGAGGAGATTTACAAATATCACAATTTTGACAATATTCTTCTCGCATTCAGAAACAATAAACACCTGTCTATGTCATTTTTTTTTCTAGTTGGTTTGAAACATGTTTCATTCTAATATGCATGAAGTGACACAACACCATGCACTTCACCGTTAACCTAATGGAAGATATACTAAAATTAGCTTTTGCACTTCACCATCACCATGAACTCTAACAATTCATTTGAAGAAACTATTTAGGTGATCAACATTTTCACTTTAACCATAACAATGGTGATAATGTTCGTATATTGCATAATTTATTTTTTCTAGATCACTACAAAGAAAACAACTTCAACATATAGTTTTTTAACTACCATTGTAATGGTGTATAACTAATGTTTTTTTTTCCCATTAAATTCTTGAAACCTGAGATCTTCATTAGATAAAGCCTTATAATTTTTTGTTGTTTTAATATTACGATAAAGTAAGTTATAGGAATATAGAAATATTCGAGAACCTAAAAATTTAGGGATTCAAAACAGAATCCGAAATGATGTTAGAGAATTTTGAGAGCAAGAAGAACATTATTTTTGATGTGATAAGAATCATTTTTCCCACCTCCCCCTGAACTCAGTATTTATTATTTGGAAAACTAAAAAGGATAACAAATACTACAACCTTCAAACAGAGTTGCAAGAGAATGTTATATTTATATCATATTATATAATAACATGTTATATTTATATCATATTTTTATTTATATTTTTTAATTTGTATTGGAAATATTTTGAATTTTGAAGTTGTGGGTGGTGATTTGATATGGGCAAGTGGGTGCTTCTAGAATTGGAAAATAAATGTCACTGGGAGGTGAATTACTTAAGGAGACTAGAGATAGTAAACTAATGGTTAGTAATAGGCTCTTTTCGCCAAGAGATTGAGTTTAGGGTAGACAAAGAAAGTTTGCATGACAATTAGATAATAAAACGAATTAAATAAGAAAAGTAGATATAAGAGGGCAGATAAGATGAAATTTTAAACCCCAACAACTCCATTAATTCATTTCTTTTCTTTGCCAATTGAATCTCTTGCATTTGTATGTTGTCAATACCAAATTTCGTCCGGATTGGTTTTTGACTTCATTGTATTTTTTTTGTCCTATTTCTTTATTATTTACTTTTTTCATTTTCCTTTTTCCTTTTTTATTTTTATTTTTATTTATTTTCATTCTTGTTTCTAGTTTTTATTTAGTTTATTTTACTTTTCCTTTTATAATTTCCATTTTATTTATTTTTACTTTTTAGTTTTGTTTTAATATAATTAGTTTATAGTTAAGTTAAAAAAAACAAAGAAAGAAAAAAAATGAAAAATAGATTGGAATGTTAGTTTTGTCGTTTTGTGAAAAAAAAAACAGAGAGACAACGTGGTCTGGAGAAGGACGAAGCCGATTTGGTTGGCAGAAGCATAGCAGAGGCGATTTTGGATTTGCAATTGGTAGAGGGTTTGCAGGGAAAAACGGTTAAAGTAAGAGGAGGAGGATGGAAAGAAAAAGCAGTCAAGTTTCATTGTTGGGGGAGGTTCATTCACAAAAAAAGGAGGATAACCTTTTTTCTTCAACTGGGTTCACCTTCGTAGGGATTTTTTCCATTGTTGACTCTCATCACAACTTTCTTGCACCTATAAGGCATTGGCAACGAGAATACAATCTCACTCAGAAAAGGAACAAGAGGCTGCAGGGAGAAATTTCCTATTCGGTATCTCCACTTCGAAGTCACAAGCAGCATGAGCCTCTGATTTTCCGTAGCACTCAACACCTCTGTTCATCTTCTCAACACACCCACACGCACAAAATCAACCCATAGCCACCATAACAAAAACCTTCATAATACCCAAGCAAGCACAAAATCGAAAACTCTATTCATTGCCATACAACTTTAAGATGAAAGTTAAGAAAAGGGAAGAGGTGTGTTTTGTTTGGAAGTCGTGACCTCGACGATGGAAAAGGTGGAGTCGGTGACGCCGAGACAGGAGAAGATGGTGGCGCGGTGGCTGGTTTGAAGAAGTGACCGGCGCTGTCCAAAGGAGGAAAACCCCTAACCCTTGGCTGTTGCGGAAAAGAGAGAGAGGGCCCCTAACCCAATCTACGATTAAACTGAAATTAGTTTTGGCACCCACCATTTCTCATCTTCGCAGCGCCCTTTATCTTCTGCTTGGGCTACTGGGCCAAGTAAAAAAAAAAAAACAAAAACTTTTTTCTGCTCTCCTGTTTATGCTAAGTTGCACCCCTAGCCACTTGGGCTTAGGCCCAATCTGTTTTTAAAAGTGGTTTGGGCACCCCCTCCTCTTATTTAAGATGTTTAGTGTAACATTCTAGCAGACCTGGATTTCCAGGTGCTCTTAGTGAGCTAGACTGCCATGTTGTTACAATCTTGTGCTGTAGATAATAGAGTATAGTCTGATGGAATCATTGGAAAAAGGGCTCCAAAAAAGATGATGAAAAAGCCCTAAGTACAATGAAACATCTGGTTATGTAATATTATCTCAGACACAAGACCAAATGGTATCAGAGCCAAAAGTTGAGCCAGCCTACTTCCTTGACTTCTCTAAGAACAGGAACCATGATATAATATGGAACAGGATGAGTAGAGGGAGATATTGACTACCCATGGATACACCTGCAGAATCACAACCTATTCTCTTAAATTCCTTTTTGTCTCTCCCAGACAATATCTCCAGAACACTTTCTTCAAAAATCGAAAACCTAATAGAATATTCACATGTCCCTGAGGATGCACAAATCTCTGAGTCTTCAACTCCCCTGCTCAGTCCGTACAATATCTTCAGAAGACGAAGATCCTCCATCCAATCCATTGTCAGACTCATTACTTCTCGAAGACCTCCTGAAAAGGAATTTGTCCAGTCCTCTCGAATGGAAAATGTTCACTTGTGGCAACACCAGAAGAACAATATGTGACAATAGAAATACCAAAAGAGTTAATTCGTCATTGGCAGCATGAAGGATATACTCATCTTCATTATGGGGCCATCAGACTCATTCTTTCCCTTCACGGAAGAAGAGGCCTTCTTGTCTCTGCCAGGGTCTCTCTCTTAGATTCTAGCTTTCTTCACTACGAAAATGTTGTCATAGGAACAATACTTACCACCTTACATGCGGGAAGCGTAGTTCTCACTATGTTTCCTAATTACAATGTCAGCCTGAGAGATCCAACAGTGCCCCAAAGGCTTAAAGTGCAAGTACAGATAACGGGAGTCGGACAAGTAGCTGAAGCCCTTTGTGCAACACTACATCATCAAATCATCTATAGGTTGTAGAATCATGCAGTCAACCTATCTTTACCATCGAGTACTGAAGGCGCTCTGTTTGTTATGGCTAACCCCCACGAAGAGAGCCCATCCATAGTCCAGATCCCCAGAAATATTTTCAGACAACTGATTCCACTACAATGGGTGACTAATTACGAGAAGCTACACGAGAATAAGAAACCTCTCCAGACTTCTGAAGCTACTTTCAGAAGATCAGTAGACGGGACAGTCAGAACCATATTCAAGCAACTGGGAGATGAAGCCAATATCAGTTCCTCCCAGATCTTTCAGTCTATGATGATCAGACCAGTCACCAAAGAAAAGAAAATCCCTATCTGGAGAGTTCTTCCTAATGGAAAACCCATATTCACAGATAAAATCAATGGTCATTTCATATGGGATGTTGATCCTTCTATGTGTGACCCAGACTGTGAATGCAGCAAGGATGACGACAACTCAGAAGATGAAGAATCTGAAGAAGAAAACTCATACCATGAAGATGACTGCAGACCCTTTCCTCCTCCTAGGAGAAGATCATATCCTTCCTCTAGACCATGGATTGGCATTCATGAACCTAAAGAACCAGATCCTTTATGGTTTCAGAAACGATGTGCAGAAATCCTGGGGAAAGAAGAAAGTTTCTCCTTCCCCACTAAGATTTCTCAGTCGCCAATCCCTTGTTTTATGATTTCTGGTTCCAATTACGAACAAGAATTTCCTTCTTTGGAAAGAACAGTAGATCCTACCACTAGGATCAGCACCAAGCCGAATATCTCTCCATCAGAGATAGGACATGATGGGAGGTCTAAACCTTTAACTCAGGCAGAAGAGATGCTCAACTGGCAAACAGAGAATGCTAAAGTTCAAAACTTTATGCTTAGGAGAATTAATCAAAAGATAGATGGACTCTCATCACAAGTGAAGAATACAGATGCAAGATTAGAGCTCCTCTCTGAAAGAATGAAAGAACATTATGTCCATCTTACAACTGAGATCTCCAGAATAGAAGAAGAATGGAAAAAAACCACATTTGGTTAAGATTCCCATGCCACAGAAAGAGAGATCAAGAAGCTGAAGGCACAACTCCATGACTTGGATCATTATATCGAGTCAAAAATAAAGGAAAAGCAATCACCCTTCCTTGATACTCTCAGCCCTCCTCCTTTCACTCCATACCGACCCTTATTCCAACCATCTTCCTCTACAGGTCACAAATCCAAACAATCATATTCTCTCCCAACCGCTACAACATTTAGAAACAAACAAAAACCCAGAGCCTCTATACCTTCAGTTTCTACTCAAGAAACCAGAGAAACTCCTACTCAAACTCTGTCACAATCCCCTATGGATTCATCTGAAAAGGAAGACTATTTTCAGGACTCCCAAGATCCATACGCTCAGTTCACCATTGAGAATACCAGCATAAGATCTTCTGAATACACATCCTCTGACGAAAACACTAAAAATTACTCTGATAATTATTCAGAGTCTTCTGATGAATATGCTAACGTACTCATGGCCAACACAACAAGTTCCAGTACAAGACAAGAACCCATATATGAATCTCCTGAAGAAATTGAGCCACCTTTAAGAGATAATCCCTCCAAACCGAATAGTGGGCCATGGTTTTCCATAGACGACCTTTCTCCCAATCAATGGAGAGCCAGACTTATTGAATTCGGAGCCTGGTTGGACACCAAACTCATCAAAGATGCAGATTCCTACAAGGTCATAGAAGAGTTCTGTTGTCGGATGACTGAAACTATAAAAGAATGGTATCACAACCTAGGACCTGTCAGGCAAGACCAATTTCACAACTTGGGATCAACTGCTGCAGTTTTAGGAGCCCTCCATGAAGAGTTTATTAGAGATGGAGTTGTCATTGATAGGAAGATGAGACAAGAGTTTTTTGAGATGAATTGTTGCTCCCTGAACATGAAAGATTTAGATAGGCATTTCAAACGAATGCTACAACGATTTTATCTGCTAAATGGAGCAAATGATGTCAGTCTCAAAAATACGTATGTGGCCTCTCTTCCAGCCCAGCTACAACCAGAATTGAACAGAATGGCCATGGCAGCCCAGAAGGACTTCTCCACCATGACCATGGGACAAATCCACCAGATGACTAAAGAGGTTGTTG
The DNA here is from genome assembly GCA_036885675.1 of Vigna mungo. Taxonomy (NCBI): domain Eukaryota; kingdom Viridiplantae; phylum Streptophyta; class Magnoliopsida; order Fabales; family Fabaceae; genus Vigna; species Vigna mungo. The sequence goes on along the minus strand of CP144694.1, from coordinate 10,479,782 downwards.
ATAAGTTATGTAGGCAACACCAATATTTCTCTGATTTGATGAATAATAAAGGGAAATTTGGAAAGGCCTGCAAAAAATCTTATTTGGAGATAAAATGCAAAGACAAATGCAGTTGCCAGAACAAGAAAAATAAGGGAGAAAAACCTTACAAAAGAAAAGAGAAGAATCTCAAGTTTTTCAAAAAAAGAAATTTTAGAAAAAGGCCCCAAGGACAGAGGTGTTATTTGTGTGGCAGAAAGGGACATTTTGCTAAGTCTTGCCCTAACAAAGCAGACAAGGCCATTAAACTTGTCACGTCCCTTAAGATTAGAGATGAAGAAGTTGAGTCACTGTATTCAGAACAATCTTCCCCTGATGAAGATACAGTTTTCGCTCTGAGAAATTCCTCTAAGGAAGAATATTCTGAAGAAGAAACACTTCCAATTTTCTCAACCAAAGAAATAAATAGCCTCAATCCATATCCTCCTCATCCCGATATTGAAGTTCAGATTCTTCCAACAAAGTTCAACAAGCCCGTCAAAGCAATCGCATACATTGACACTGGAGCACAAAAGACAATGATGAATCCTGACATCCTTCCTGAAGAATTCTGGTCAAAGAAGACATCATATTTTATGGCTGCTGATGGGAAGATATTCAAAACTGAGCTTATCACCAAAACATTCATCAGAATCAAATTTTTCCCTGACTGCATCATCTGGGCCAAAGTAATAGGCAGCAAGCTTCCTGGCAAGGATATTTTGATTGGCATGAACATATTCTCTGAGGCACACAAAATACAGATATTGTCCTTCGGTCTAAAATATAAAAGGGAGTTCAAATCTTTTGTAGAAACCTCTACACTATTCTCTCTTTCAACATCCCCTTCAGAAATGGAAGAGATAAAAAAGAAGTTACTCTCTTTATGCGCTGATAATCATGGAGGATTTTCTCACCCAAGACCTCTATGGAAAAATCCAAACTTCTTTGTTAAACTCCCATTCAAGCTTAATGAGGATGTTAATCCTACAAAAGGTACACATCCTGGAATGACACCATCGGATCTACAATTGGCCAGACAAGAATGACAGGAACTGTTAACTCAAGGTTTGATAGAACCCACACATTGATAAGCTATCATTGAAGCTATCAAATTAATACTACTTTTCAAGGCAACTTCAGTATTGCCTAGTAGTATTCAAGAAAGTAGATAGGGCTAAAGTAACCCTAAGTCGTCTCCCAACGAACACGGAATTGCTTTCGAATATCTGACTCTTATGAATGCTATGCAATGCTTATGAGTAAAAGTGAGAATGTTTAAAGAATGTTGTAGAACAAAGAGGAAACTTAAAAAAAATTATGAAGAACCAGACTATTCCACTGCTTTTGCAAAATAGATTCATCATTGGTTATTCAAAGATCATTGTTCAATTGATTATTGCTTAAGTTTCAAATTAATTAAAGTACATTCTTAATTAATTTGAGGGCGATCATGTAGTTAATCAAAGTACATTCTCAATCAATTGCAAGACATTTTTAGATTATTCACAACAAATTCAATGAAAGTACATTCTCAATCAAGTTTATTGTGTTTAATCATGTCCATTCTTAAATCTCCTAACAAAATTATAAGCTAATCAATCAAAGTAAATTCTCAATTGATTATAGTTGAAATTATTACTACCAACCAAAGTACATTCTCAATTGATAATAAAAACCATTTAATCATATGAAAGTTCCTAAATTCAATCAAAGTAGATTCTCAATTAAACCTAGAAACCCTAGTACTCATATAATTAATATGCATGTAGATTCAAACACATTATGATGCAAAAATCTTTGCTTTTAATATGATAGAGAGATGAAAGACATAGAGAGAAAATAACTTAAATCAATAATCAAAATAAACAATTCCATTAATTCACTTAACCTCAGAATCCATAATGAAATTACAGCATAATAGTCCTAGGAGCTTAGCTCTCCATGAATGGAGTTGAATAAAAGAGAGAGAAGTGGAGTGGTGAATGAATGAATGAAGATGTTCCTTTCTGTTTCCTCTGGGTCTCTTTATATAGGCTTGATTGGGCTTGGACTCTGAATATTCAGTTGACAGAATCTTTTATCTCATATCTTCCAAATAACTAAAAGATTTAGATAATTATAACATTATTTGGAAGATATTTTCTGTTGATATTCCCAAACTAAATTAATTCAACAACTGAATTTTATCTTTTAATTTTCCTGACTTTCCAAAATTACACAAATGCCCTGATTTTTCTATATCTGCACTTTAGCCCTTTCCTTTCTTTTAAAATTTGCATAAAAACCCCTCAGTTGACCAGACTTTGACCAGGCTTAACCAAATGGACGTGCCAAAGGAATGCTGCCACACGTCCTCCCCTTCCCACCCAAAATTAGGGTTTCAGATTGGGGGTAAAGGGATTTGGGGCTCCATTCTATCTTTGCATGCGCCGCGAAAACGAAAGAGAGGTTTCGCTCTCCGAAGACGCACAACTTCTCGGCCTGTGGAGAGTAGGTTCGCTTGGATTTTCTGAGTGCAGGTAGTGATGAACGAAGGCGCTGCGGAAAGGATGGTGGTGTGATGCAGGTGTGTGACTTTGCTGGAGAAGATGAATGAAGATAGTGGCGTCGCGTCGGAGGAAGAGTCGCGAGAATGAAGGAGGTGGCTTCACGAAGGAGGAGGCTTCCGAAAACCTGGTGGCACGATTGGGTTTCATTCTTCTCTGCTTTTGGGTATCTGTGTTCTCTGCAGGTTGCGAAGACAGATCGAATCACGCTTGGTGGCGGAGGACGAAGGAATCACGATTCTGGCGAGGATGATGGAGGAGATTTTGCTCCTTGTGGCTTCCATGGAGGCGCTGGTGGTGCGGCGAATTGGGTATCTGTATGATGGTGTTGGTCTGATCTTTCTGAGTGCAGGTGGTGAAGTGGATGCTACCGGTGGCGATTTGGCGACTGACGATGGTGGACGATGGTCTTGGTGGCGAGATTGTGGTTGAGGTGCTGTGATAGTCGTTCCTGCGGCGGCGACTGCGGCGGCGAGTAGTGCTCCGGCAAGGATGGTTGGATGGCTGCACTGCGGCATGATGACGGCGTCGAGGAAGACGAAGTGGCCAGACTTGGGTCCTAGCAAGGATGGTGGCGGCGACCATGAGTGGCTAGGGTTTGGATTTGGGAATTAGGATTTCTGTTGGAGATGGTGATGACGTGGCAAGAGGGGCTAGGTGGCATGAGTGGTTCTCTAGTGAGTGCAAGGATAAGTGATGCGACATCATCTAGGTGGTCTTATCTGTTTAGTGGTGGACTGCCACGTGGCAAAATCTGATGTAATCTGGTTTAATTAGTGGTAGGAGGGGTAGGAATAGGAAACTTGGGGGTGTATTGAGAATAGGGTTACTGTTCGGCTTAGTGTTCTTGGGCCTGCTCTTGAATTAGGAGTGTAAATTGTAAAAACAAGGGTGCATTCAGCCCTTTTATTGAATAAACCAATTCCATTTTCCATAATTTTGATTTTGGGCCTTGAAATGCAATTTGGACCAATAAACTTATAATTTCAACTGCACAAATAAACATTAGAACAACCAAGAATAATTTATGCACTAAAACTCATCTTTTATGTCTCTTTAATTCTCAAACCCAACAATTCCAATCATCACAAATCCAATTAAAATCAACCATTTAGGCACAAATATTTCATCAAAAATTTCAATTTTAAGACATAAATGTGGGCATAAATATGCACTCATCACATTCCAACTAGGCATGTCAAGCCTTTTATGTAGAAAAAAGATCAGAAAGGGTAAGGGGAAAAAAGAGGTTAGTAATTGATTACAAGCCTTTAAATCATTTTCTTGCAAGATGACAAATTTCCTATTCCCAAAGCCTCTTCTCTCCCCATCCTATTGAAAGAATCCAATATTTTTTCAAAATTTGATTTAAAATCCGGATTCTGGCAGATAGGCATTGATCCTTCTGAAAGACATAAAACAGCCTTTTGCATACCCAATGCCCAATATCAGTGGACAGTACTCCCATTTGGCCTCAAAGTCGCTCCCTCTTTGTTCCAAAAAGCCATGACAAAAATCTTTGAACCAATCTTGGAGAATGCTATCATCTACATTGATGATATTCTTCTTTTCTCCAAACACATAGTGACCCATAAAAAATTATTAGACCAGTTCTTCAGTTTAGCTGACCAATACGGGATAATGCTTGCTGAAAAGAAAATCCACTTGGCACAGTCTGAAATTGATTTTCTAGGGATGCACTTTTCTAAGGGTTTCTATCAGCCACAAAAACATATAGCAGAAGAACTCCTTAAATTTCCTGATCACTCACTAACCACCAAACAGATCCAACAATTTTTAGGAATCCTCAACTACATCAGAGACTTCATCCCCAAAGCTGCTAAATATACCAGTCCTCTTTCCAAACTACTAAAAAAGAATCCCCCTCCTTAGGGAGTAGAGCAAACTGAAGCCGTGCAGCAAATGAAAAAGATAACCCAAAATCCTCCTGCTCTTAAGATCCCTGGTGATGGAAACAGAATTCTCCAAACTTATGCAAGTGATAGATACTGGGGAGCAGTCCTGATAGAAGAAATCCATGACAAGAAATTCTATTGTGGACATGTAAGCGGAAAATTTAAGGAGGCTGAGGTCCACTACCACACCACATACAAGGAAGCTCTTGCAGTAAAAAATGGAATAAAAAAGTTTGATTTCCATCTCAGAGGTTTTCAGTTCGAAGTACAAATGGACAACTCCTCATTCCCAAAAATCCTTGAATTCAAAAACAAAATGCCTCCAGACCCTCATATATTGAGACTCAAGGATTGGTTCTCTCGATATTATTTCACTGTAAAACATATCAAAGGCAACAAAAATCTCATTCCAGATTTTCTATCTCGACCAACAAAAGTTGTACAAATGATCACCAAGACTCACATTTTCCCTTTGATTTTCATGGTAAGACCTTTACCCAATTGTGCCAAAATCCAAAAGCTTTACCCTCCAGGGTTATGTCCCAGAACCCCAAAAGATATTTTGGATTATGCTAAATCCAGATACTTCTTTTTCCTTCATGAGACACTAAATTTAAGGTCATTCATCCTTCTGCATTTGATCCCACAAACCCAAACGGAAATATTTTTGATCTATTCTGTGACATTGGATGTGATCTTTGTGAACCCACATTATGGGCTATATGATGCAAAACAGTACAACATCCCACTCCCATTGCCTTGCAGATTAAAAAGGCCTATCAGATTCTGACAGATCCTCTCAAGCATGATTTTTTGTTTTGGACTTTACTCGAATGGTTTAGTGCTATCACCTGGTGGAGGTCAGAATTGGAACATATACTCTCATATCAGGAAAATCAGAGAAAGACAAATGCACAAGCATTAGTCTCGATCTTTATTGTCTACAGACCCTATGCAATTAACCCCTCTGGGCAATTGTTCTCACAGAACCATGCTCATACTTGGGGAACTTTCGAAGAATATCCATTGAATGACAGCTATAAAATGCAATTAAAAAGACATCTTCAAGAGACTAATCTCAGTAGCCATTCCCCTTCGAACAGGCTAATTCCATCCAGTTCCGGAAGCTGGCAAATCACTGTTTGCTCGGAATATCATATTCCAGCACAACTGTTTCAGAGAACTGAGGATCTGGTATCTCCTGAAGAAAGTCCAGATGACTTGATGAATGAAGATTCAGATGACCCCAACCTCTCTCCAATTCACGAGCCTATCTGTAAATAATAAAGCCACTATAGGCCTATTGTACTGGTCCCAAATAATGTTGTAAGATATAGTGGACCCAATGTAATATGGATAAGATAAGATGATGTGTGTAATCTAGATAAGATAAGGTGTGACATGTAAGATAAAGGTTTGTTATCAGGATAAGGTGGGCCCAAGCTAATCCACATTAGCCAATTACCTTAGGGAAGAATCCTTATCCCATAAGATGTAAGATAAGGTTTGTTATCCTCTTCTCCTCTATATAAGGAGACATCGTCCTTGTGGAGAGGCAGAAGCAACTAAATAAAAATCCCTTGAGTTTCTTCAAAAACTATGAGTTTCTAAATCTCTCTTCTTCTCTCTCGAAAATCCTTCTCTTTATTATGTCTTGGTTTTAGTAAATTATGGAAGGCAAGGAAGTAGCTTACTTCGGAGTAAGTATGCTCTGCACTTGCCTCTTTGAGGGGATCTTGTGCATCAGATCGCTCCGAATATATGGCATATTTCAGAGTAAGTATGCTCTGCACTTGCCTCTACAAGGGGATCTTGTGCATCAGAAAACTCCGAATATGGTCCTTGAATACCATACTATGTTCCATAAGAAGGAACAATGTAACATTCTAGCAGACCTGGATTTCCAGGTGCTCTTAGTGAGCTAGACTGCCACGTTGTTACAATCTTGTGCTGTAGATAATAGAGTATAGTCTGATGGAATCATTGGAAAAAGGGCTCCAAAAAAGATGATGAAAAAGTCCTAAGTACAATGAAACATCTGGTTATGCAATATTATCTCAGACATAAGACCAAATGGTATAGAAAAGTATATATAAGAGGGCGGATAAAATGAAATTGTAAACCACAACAACTCCATTAATTCATATCTTTTCTTTGCCAATTGAATTACTTGCATTTGCATGTTTATTTTTGTTTTTGCATACAACCACAAGATTATTTCTTTTCAAGTCTTATAAGATCAATTTACATGGAAGATAAGGCCTAAGAGTCCTTTAGGAGACGATATTCGGACTTACCATTTATATATTACTTGATAACGATCTGGTACACTTGTTAGGGGCTTAATAGTGGTCACTAAAGAATTGGCGTTTTGGGCAACGCGAACTGGATTTTTCTGTTGTTTGGGATTTTTATGTTGAGGAAGATGAAGGAGAAGGAGGCCTCGTGACTTGCTATGGCTAACAGAGGAGTTCGGACGAAGATATAGGGGCGAGTTCTTCTTTTGAAGCACAACTACAGTGGAGGAGGGTGTTAACTTAATCCTGCATTGGAAGTTCAATGTTCATTCTTTACAGTAAGGTTAAGTATGTGATGATTGGTGCCATGGTTCGTAACTGGGTATGGATAGAAACTCAGAAAAATTGAATTAGTGATGAAGTGATTCAATTGGATAGGCCAATACTAATATTTGAAAAAAGAAGAATACAATTTTCCACTTTGCCCTTTTTTTTATTTTATTTAAGCAAAAATTATAATATATTTATTTAATTCTTTAATTCTAAAATTTAAAAAATCCAATTCACACACGTTTTGTTGACAGGTTATTAAAACTGCAGTGTCATTAGGCCACATCACACACTCATTGACGCCATTTGATAAAATTGACAGAAAGTATTTATTTACATCAAATTAATAAAAATAAGGACCTAATTGAGATGAAAAAAAGTAAAGAAACCTATTTGAAATTTTGGACAAAAATAAGGATCTATTGAGACATTAAACCTTTTAAATGTCTCTCAAGGATAAATTGGAGATGTGGTGGTGAAAAAAAAAAACATAGTGGTACATATATAAGATTGACTAACTATTTCAAACAATTTTAAAAAACATACAAAAAGTATTGTGTTGGAAAGATAATAATTTTTTAAAATAAATCTAAATAATTATCCTTTTAGTTATAAACCTTTTTAACTTAAATAATAATAGATTTCTACATCATTTCACTTAAATCACATATACTCTTAAATAAACTAACTCAATCCATAACTAATGTTGTAAATGATTAAATTATTTTAACTGAAGATACAAAGATGTGAGGATCTTGAATTGATGGTACTGCAATACTAAATTTTACCAATATTTTTTGGATTTTTTTAGATTATACGTAATCCTTTTTTTACATTTTGCTATAACATCATAATACTATTTCAATAAGTAAAATATTAGTACAAAAATATAAGAATGAGAACTATGATTAGATTTTTCACAAGATGTCAGGTGACTAACTAAAATTTATATTTTAAACAAATAATGTAAAACTCCAAAAAAAAATGGAATTCTTCGTAAAACAAAAAATACAAAACATGGTTGCATCCGAATATAAGTGTCTGCAAGATCCATTATTAATGTCATATAGAGGAATCCCATTTGGAAGCCATGAAACTCTTATTTATGTGTATTTTGTAACTGTCGTGTGTATTTAGAATTTCATTGTGTGTATTTCGGTCTATTTGAAAGTTATATAATTTAGAATTTCGATATCTATTATTAATCTTATTTTGCTTACAAAATAAATAAGTAAATAAATAAATAAATATATATATATATATATATATATATATATATATATATATATATATATATCATAGAAGTGAAAATTTGTTATAAATACATATAATATTAATTAATTCCAAATACATTTGAATAGAAAAGATATAATTTATGCCTTTTTTGGTGAATAATGTTTCTATTCAAATGTATTTGGAATTAATAAATATTATGTGTTTATAACAAATTTTCACTTCTATGTTTTTATTTATTTATATATATACTTTGCAAAAAATTTCTCATTCGTTTAATTTGATTACATTACAAAAATATACAATCAAAGTACATTATATTTACTACAAGTTATGATTTGCTAATAATAACATATGTCACTTTACAATAGTTTATGAAATTTTAAATAATATAGATACAAGGTTGATATTAATAAGTCCATAAAACATATCCATATTAACAACTTAATCAATTTTTTAGAAATCATAAGATATTTTTAGAGATTTTATATCTTTCTACTTTATTTACAATAGTAACATTTCTTTCATTCATGTCATTTTCTTTATTCAAATGAAATAATTGGATCCTTTAAAATCTTCATTTCTACTCTATTGTTTAAAAATATTCTAACAAAAACAAATATTTTATTAATAGGAAACACTCAATAATAAAAAAAAATCCCAAATGAAAATTAGAATCATAAATAAAACATTGTAGTTAGGACAATTTCAATATTATTTCCCACAATTTTTAACTATTTTATTCACTCTTAACCCTACAACATCCCCCACAAATTGCAAATTGGTGTTCTACCCAATTTCCAAAAACCAACCACTAGGAGAGGAGTCGTTGTGGTTTTGTGAGACATTGCACACTTTATCAACTATCAATTGTTCAACATCACAATTCATCAACCAACTCCTAAAGAGAAGAAGACAATGGAAACCCCAAAACTTCGAAATTATAAAAAAATTATTTCTTTTCCATTAAAAGGAAATATTTCACACATAAACAGTTTCATTTCCACTATATAATTAAAATTATTGACACGTATACATTATCTTTTATCACATCAACACACTTTTAACGAATTTAAAAATACAATTGACATAAAATTAAAAACAAAAACAAAATTGACACACTCTCAATAAAATAAAAATCATTCCAATAATTAAGCCTAGTTTTAACTTAACGATACATAATCAATACAGCAATTGATTTTGGAGTTAGTAATTATATTAATTATCTTATATTAGAGATCAAATAAATCAAATTATAATAAAATTATAAAGTTTTGAGATTGATAGAACGCTCTTAAATAATATAAGTTGAATTGTGACTTTTAACCATGTAATAAATACTCTTTAAGATACTTACGAGTTCAATTCTTATTAAACAAGTACATGTAAACTATATTTTGTTCTAAACTTTTCAAATTAAAAGAAGAAAAAAATAGTTTTGTTGTAAACTTTTCAAAATGGAAAGAAAAAGTATATTTAAAAAATAAAAAAATATTTGATCTTTTTAAGAAAAAGATGTTTCTTATCTATGTACAAATATTTAACAATTTTTTCGCATATATATTTTCTACAAATCTAAATCAATATAAAAATTTCCACTTTATTTTTTAATTCATTCGAATAATATATCCTTCATTCTACATTTTTGTTTTATTTCCTTTTCCTGTTCATTTTTCTCCTTAAGAAAAGGTTATGGTGACATTTATTTTACTAAACTAAATGTTTGCACGATAAATCAATTATGAGTAAAACCTGATTTTGATTTTAATCTTTACACAGATTCATGTTCATAATCTCAGCATTTCTAATACTAGACGTGACATAATTGAGTTTTTCATTGGGAAAAAAAGTACTCACCTTTTTAGAGACTACAAATAAATAAAATTTTCATTATTATTATTATTAGATTAAATCAATACTATAAAATATTTTATCCACCAATTAAAATCAAAGTATTAATTAGTAATCACAAAAAATGTATTATTTTTTAACATAAGAAATAGATAATGGGCGTTAATCAGGGGCATTATAGTCATAGCGCACACATACCAAAACCCTAGTTTCTCCCTCTCTCATATTTACGCTGTTCTCTGTCCCCAAAACCACTACCATTGCATCTTGCCGCTGCAACTCTCTACCTTCCCTTCAGCCCCCATTCGCAATGGTGAGTCTCTGCTTCTCTTTATTCTTCTTCTATCTTCATTTCTGCCACGCGCTTCGTCTTTCTCACGCGTTATTCTCAATTCAACCCTTTGTGTTTTACCTTCTGTTTTCATTAGGCTTCGGAGAAGAAACTATCCAACCCCATGCGGGAAATCAAGGTGCAGAAGCTCGTCCTCAACATCTCCGTCGGCGAGAGTGGCGATCGTCTCACCAGAGCCGCAAAGGTCTTTTTTTTTTTTATTCTTTTTACATTTCAATTATTATTTTTGCTTTATTTTAATTTTGATTTGAACCTTTTTTTATTGTTGTTGTTACAGGTGTTGGAGCAGCTTAGTGGCCAAACCCCAGTGTTTTCCAAAGGTGTGTTTTCTTTTTCCTCTTCTTCTTCATCTTATAATTATTAGGGTTATTCAAACATCATTTTATATACTTTCCTCTTCTCGAAAAGTTCTGTGTGTTCTAATGGTAATAAGAGAAAGGGTGGTGTTTATGCAGTAACTGTAAGTATTCTCTCTGTTTCTGTAACTTGAATACTTGCTTCATTGAATTGCTTTATTTTTGGGGAAGTAGTTGTCTAAAAAGTTTGGAATACTCAGATTTTACAACGAGACGGACGTTGTTGGTCTTGGGAATTTAGTTTATTCATGCTCACTTTTGCCAATGGGTGAGTAGTAATATTTGTGGAATTGCCTAGTTGTTATTTTTGTGACTTATGTTTTCATTGAAGTTCACAATGTTTAGTTTATGAAATTACCTTGGCTAACAGTGCAGAATGTTAATAAATCAGTTCCCTTAATTTACTTAACATGTAATTGAGGATAGGGTCAAAAAATGTGATTTGAGTCAGGTGACCTTTTATAAAGCTGTTTGCTACTGCATTTCTGTGGCTGCAGTATTGATATGATAGGCTTTTTTATCCGTGTCTGTGTCCTAGATGCAAGCTGCATTTGCCTGTAATTTCAGTATTAAGGATTATGATAAAACTGTGGCCTTGGTTTGCTGTGTGTTACAACTTAAAACCTTGTTTGGAAAGTCAACCAACAATGTTTCTGAATGGGGATACTTTTGGCTCTATAATTGAGTCATCAGTAGGGGTTCTTTCACTGGTCACCTGACTGCCGCTTGGAGCCAAAATGAAAATGCTAGAAAAAGATCCTTGAAACCCCTGGGTTGTTCTCAAGACACAATATCTTGTGAAATACTTGGGCTGATATTCTTCAGTCTCAGAATTGTATTAAGTGAAGGGTCTTTCGATTTCAGAAAATAAGTAACAATATTAAGGATATTTGTGTATGTAAGTCCGGATTGCAGCAACAAGCTGTATTCGTCTGCAATTTTAAGCCTTTTTGGGGCCTCAAACAAAACGCTGTTACATGGGATATTTTTGGTTCTATAATTGAGTCACCAGCAGGGGCTTATTCTTTGTCCATCTGTCTGCCGCATGGAACCAAAATGAAAATACCAGAAGAAGATCCTTGAAACCCCTAGGTTGTTTTCAAGACACAATATCTGGTTAAATGCTTGGATTGAAACATTTAGAAGAAATGTATTGAACAGAGATTATCTTCATTTTTGTAAACTATTGTAAATTTTAAACTTATTACTTTTCATATTTTAAACTTAGAAGGGTGGTTTTGTATATTTATCCCACCTCTAAGGAGACAACAATTTTTCTAGTTACAACTGGCTGTTCTCTGATCGTTTATTTCTTCATTGTTGTTGACAGCTAGATACACTGTCCGTTCTTTTGGTATCAGAAGAAATGAAAAGATTGCATGCTATGTCACTGTTAGAGGTGACAAGGCAATGCAACTTCTGGAGAGTGGATTAAAGGTCAAGGAATATGAACTTCTGCGAAAAAACTTCAGTGATACTGGGTGCTTTGGCTTTGGTATTCAGGAGCATATTGACTTGGGAATCAAGTAAGATTAAAATCTCTTGCAGTTTATGGTAAAATGTTTTTTATTGTTGTACTTGTTTTGCTGTTATTAATTGATACAAAGCAGCATGTTTTTTTTTTTTTTTTTTTTTTAATTTTCATTTAACAATTAATTATACCATAGCTGTGAAAAGGAAAATGGATTATACCATTGGTATTTAGAAGTTGGTTCTATCCAGTTCCTAACTGTTCTATACTGGTGGTGGGAGAATAGACCACAGGCATTAAAGATAGATGGATTTCTCTACATAATGCATGTTTAATCTACATTTCTGTGTTTCTCTTGTTTTTCAAATCGTCTCTCTAACCTTAGAACAAACTGAATTTTAATCCATGGTCGTTTTCATATTGCATTCTTTGTAATGTCCATGATTTTGGTTTCTTGTGGTATAATGCTATTGTAATTTGTAACTTTAACTATGCTCTATTAAAAAAGTTGTTCTATTAATGTTGAACGTTGGCTCTTCTTCAGGTATGATCCCTCAACTGGTATTTATGGAATGGACTTCTTTGTCGTTCTGGAGCGCCCTGGTTATCGCGTTGGCCGCCGCCGCCGCTGCAAGTCTCGTGTTGGGATCCAGCATCGTGTTACCAAGGAGGATGCTATGAAGTGGTTCCAGGTGAAATACGAGGGTGTTATCCTCAACAAATCACAGGCAATTGTTTAATTAAATTAGCTAGTTGTTTTGAGGAGTTCACAAGTTTTGTTATTTTAAATTCGATGCTTCTTCATTTAAATAGCTTGAATTACTGGAATATTAATGCGAGAAGCAATATGAGCTGTTTAGAAGTACTTGTTTTTGACATCGATATTAATACGCCTTTGATCCTTAATTGGATGTTCCTCTATTTTGCCTTTACTGTAACCATTGTGTTTGAAGAACATATTCATTCACATGTGGTTTTGTCATTGTATTTGGCCTTTAATTTTATAGTTCTGAGTATAATCATGAGAAGTTAAAAATAATGTGCTTTCAATTATTGACTTTCCCCTGGTACATAAAGCTGAACAAGTGTATTCAAATCCATTTGATTTTCCACTTGCTGTACTGGGCTATAAATTAATGAATTTGATGTTAAAACAGCATTGTGTTGATAAATGTTAGTATCTTATTTATCTTTTAAATGGTTGAACATTTAATTCAAGGTGGTAATTCTTGCTGGACCTCCATGAATTTCTTTCTGTACTCTGGTAAATTCTTCCAAAAGTTTTACTACTCTAGAATTGTGCAATTGGAAATGTAAATTTTGTACTTTGAAATGTATAATTTAGAGTATATATATATATATTTTGTATTCTGGGATATATAATTTAAATTATGATTTTTTATATTCCAAAAAACATAATATTAAATATAAAATATGTATTTTGAGTTGTATAATTTGGAATATAGAAATTTTATTTCAGATTATTCTGAATATATTTGTATTCTGAATTCTGTATCATATAATATATAATTTATCATACTATTTTAAATTTCTACTTTATAACCGTGCTTTCCCACAAACCTTAACGGCCATTTCTTCCTGCTACTACATCCATAATTTCGTCCTAAACTTCCATAATTTTTTGAATTTCAAAATATATAATCAAGAGTACATATTTTTATATTTCAGATTCTATATTCTAAAATACAAATAATATATATATATATATATATATATATATATATATATATATATATTATTTGTATTTTAGAATATAGAATCTGAAATATAAAAATATGTACTCTTGATTATATATTTTGAAATTCAAAAAATTATGGAAGTTTAGGACGAAATTATGGATGTAGTAGCAGGAAGAAATGGCCGTTAAGGTTTGTGGGAAAGCACGGTTATAAAGTAGAAATTTAAAATAGTATGATAAATTATATATTAATTCATTTCAATTTTCTTGAAAGTTTTAATAAAAATGCTTCTCCAAACGTTTCAATTTAATTGTGGCACAAACATAACATAATATTTTAGTGGTGAACTGAAATATTATACTGTGCAAAGTTATAAGAGTTAATAATGGTCAATGTTATAAGGACTAGATCAATATTTGATATTATCATTCTCCAATGCTATAGTTTATTATTATACATTGAAAGAAAAGTCCAAGTGAAATAATGATCAGGCATTAAGCTTTACTGTAAATAAATAAATTATATTTTGGATTATAAGAAATATTTTAAACTGTGATTCAATTTTATTATAAAATTGAAATAAATAAGGAGACAAAAACAATAGTGTACAAATATATAAATAAATAAATAAATAAATGATATGATATAACTGAGGTGTAACATCCCAAATATATAGTTGAACGTTATATTTTAGAGTCCTTACTAGGGATGACATCGGGTCGGGTACGGATAGTGCCTACCCGCAACCTGACCCGCCGGATAAAAATGTACCTGTCACCTGACCCGTTACCCGTTTAGAAAAAACCCGTCGGGTATTTTAAAACCCGCGGGTATCCGCGGATACCCACAAAAAATAAAAAAATATATTTTATACATTTTAAAATAAAATTTAAATAAAATTACAAAAAAATTTATATAATATAGTATAAAATAAATTAAATAAAAATTAAAGTTTAATTTTAATTAAATTTTACCTAATAAAATATAATTTTATTTTATTTTTAATTAAATTTAATTAAAAAATATATAAATTAAATTTTTTTATTATTTTTTTCGGGTAACGGGTACCCGTGGGTTGGGTAGTATACTACCCGTACCCTACCCGTTTAGAAGCGGGTATTAAAATACCCGCTACCCGTTACCTGCGGGTAGTAAATATCCGCGGGTAGTAACTACCCGCCGCGGGTTTTACTCGCGGATACCCGTGCCGCGAATTTTTTTGCCATCCCTAGTCCTTACATTTACAATACAATAGAACAGTTACAGGGAATAAAGTTAACTTATAGTTATTCTAGAATGACTATAAATTTAAAATTTCAAAACAAAGGAGTCCATCAAAATGACTCAAGCTGAGTACTAGAGTATTTCAAAATAATATAGCCTAGCTAAGGGATCCTAGAGGAAACTAAGCTGCAACGTCGTCCTCGCCTCCAACACTTGCTCTAAGGAAACCTCTTCAGCGACATCTGCTCACATCCAAGTGGATGATCATCGCAAAGGAAAACATACCCAAGCAACACACAACAAGAAAGCAAGGGTGAGCTAATTATATAAATAAGACAACATACATCATATTACTCATGTGACCATACAAAAGTGGACTGAAAACAAAACAGGATTAAAACACACAACCTAAGCATGTTAATTTCTAGACCTGATTCGTCCGGACTTTAAAATGATAGTCGGGCTATGGCGAGTCTTGCACCCGTGGTGACTTATGAAACTTGGGTTCCCCACCCTGCCACACTCACGAGGTTAGTCCGTTCCGGGCCTTGAGGCATACTGGGAGCCCCCAAGACTAAGGACTTCCTGCTACTTCTCACCACATGGTTCAACCTCTCTAAGTGAGTTTGATTGACCATTGAAGCGTCAGAATGACTCCCTAGGCTGAGCCCCTACTTTCATTTTAAAACACTAAAGATCTCACCAAGAGATCTTGAACCTATAGAACATGTTATACAACTTGAATTATAACTTAAATATTGAGAACTTATATGTTTGCACCACCATACAATTACTTAGTCAAGCTCCACATATACATTAACAGTCAATAACAGTTCAAGAAGAACCACTAAATAACCCAATACCCCTTAAACTCATACTTAGACATGCGAAACAACTTTGAAACCATTACCAATAGTTCCGGAAGGGTCAAAAACCCCCAGAACGACCTAAGGAACGTCCAAAAATGATACCCGGAACCTCGAAAATCACCCAAAACTGTCCTGTATGATTTTTCGACAACAATAATCGATTATTGCATATGATAATCGATTATTACCTATGATAATCGATTATCACATGTAATAATCGATTATTTATGAGAAATGTGAAGAAAATATGAAGTTCTGACCAGAATAATCAATTATTAAGTGAGATAATTGATTATTCTCATCAGTTTTTGACAGCAACCTGATTTTTCTGGTTTTAGTACATATTAGATATATCCAATTGTTCAATTTAAATTCTGTAACACTAATATTGATATGAAACATGTTTAACCAATTTAAACTATTTTTATAGTGATCATAAGCTGACTTAGGTGTGAATTTAACTCTAAAACATTCATTCCTAAGACTTAGGGGCCCTGATTCAATTATGACATTGTTGATAGAAATTGGTTCAGTTAAGGTATCCTGATTAAGCTACTGTGTTCTAGTCCTCAATTACTCTTACCAGTGCCTCACTTCCACTCACAGACCTAAGTTTTCTACACAGCCCATATCCCCTCATCAGAACAACAATATAATGACATTTTCAATAACTCAAAACACGTTTCAGCGTATCCAAGTCCAATATTTAACCCATTCAGAACAAACCATATTTATCAAGTCCAAACACAGAAAAATCAATTGTTAAGCAGTAACTCAAATCAATTCAAGAACATGCTAAAAATACATAACAGTAGCAATTCAAATCCCACACAGTACATCACGGTAAATCTTAACATGCAAAGGACACAACAGATTCAGTCATTCACTCAAACAATTCCCAATACACATAAATTCATATAATTAACTCCCCTTACCTGGTGGGATGCTCAGTAAAATCTACAGAGGCTCTAACAGTACCCTCCTACAACGATCGAAAATGAACAGAACCTAGAAATCACCAATTTGGTGATAGAAATACCCTTTTTAGTGCTAGAACATAATGAGAAAGGAAAACAAAACGTGAAAAGTACATGCAACTCGAAAATTGCATGCTCTAGGTCAGGAACAAAGAAAGAAAAAGGGGAAAAGCTTCTTACCTAACGAAATGCAAAACCAATCGGATGGTTTTGTAGGTCTTGACTCCAGGAGCAAGAATATGTCACCCAATCACGATTCCAACGGTGGAAATAGCTGGAAACCTAGAGAGAAGTCAGAGCTCTTGGGGTTAGGTTCTGGAGTTTCTAGAGGGAGAAAGGAAATGGCTGAAATGAGTTTTCTGACTTTGAGAAAGAGACCCCTCTCAAGTCCAGGACCTCAAGTCTGATGGGCTGGCTGCCCTTCCTAAGGCCCAATGACCCTTAGGAATTATAGGGCCCTTACATTCTCCCCAACAAGAAAAATTTTCGGCCTCGAAAATAAAGCTTACCAGCTAGAAGAAACAACTTACTTCTATCATGTTCTCTATCACAAACACCTATTTGATAAAGATACTATTCTCAGTAACTTTACTGACATGAAAAATTTTGCCTCTGTGTTAAAATGCTCTAGTGTTCAATTGGGTAGATTGGTATAGCCATTACTCTCAAAACAAACTTGAATTCATTAACCTTAGGTCTCAAAAGTCTTTCTTTCACATAAAAATTCTATTGCTTCTGCCCCACTACCAACCCTGCTCCTATCCTTCGGTACTTCTTGAATTCAAATCAACTCTTGACTAATACTTCGTTACCTTCTCTTGCTCCTTCTAAGAACTACTATCCCACTAGCTTGATTCAACATAACTTCTGATTTTTCTAACAACTTTAAGACTCTTGATTCACCCCTTAAACTCCACCATTATAATGACATCACATTGTTTCACTGATCTTCACTCTTGAGTAGCATAGTTTCCAACTATGCTATCCTATTACCAAACCAGAACTTTTATTCATTGCCTTGACAAAACCGATATGAGCACTCCATCTTTAGTTCTTTAATTTGCCAACCCGACCCATACTTAGATGTATATCTTTCTCGACTTGAAATCACTAGCTTGATCAGTACTAGTCCACCTTAAGATACCTTTCAAATTAGGATTTATCCAACTGCCCTAGTTGAATCCTCTCAAGAAATTCATCAGTCATAGTACTTCAATTATAATAACGAGTTCTCTTCACCACATTACCGTTAGACAACTAGCCTTCACACTTTTTCGGCTAACTCTTATTTCTTTGCCCTTACCAAACTGACAATCTGAATCTTTTTTTTGTTCTAACCACTATTAATGCTTATTCACCTCACGACTGACGCTATAACTTGAAACCAAAAATTCAATTTCTCTTCTTCATCACATTAACCCACTTTCCTGGTTCAATGTTCTATAACACTTTAACATTTCAAAGTCGACACTTCAGATTGAAACTGTAGTCTATCTTTATTTTCTCTGACCGTTTTGACGATCACCACACATACTCTCAATTTAAAATAGACCATGAGATCCTTACCTTGTTAAAGAAGTTCAATCTTCACAAACCACTGACCTGAGTCTTAGAAAGTGCTTCGTACACGCCACTTACATGATAAGAACTTGCCCACTAACATTCGCTGTGCTACTCTGATTTCATACTTCCTTACTTCTCTCTTTACCTGATACTCTCTTTATACCAATCGGCGATCCGAAAACGATCATTCTCCAGAACCTTCTTCAAACTGCTATGATCTTGCAAAAACCTTTAGAATTCTTCTCGTCCACGACAATCTTGTCCTTTTATTTCTTCAACCCTGTTTCTATTCTACGAAAATGTACTCCCAAAAGTCACATCATTCTACCAAAACTCATACTAAACCGTTTCCATTGTTTCTCTACTCTTCTCCTAAGATTCATCAAACTTGTAGCCTTCTCCTTATAATTACACTGAGCCCAAGACACCACCACTCTAACCAAACTTCCACCTTTTTTTTTTTACTACACAACTTCAACAAGAACCCTCCATAAAGATATTACAGACACCGGTCCTGTTTAGACATCAATCCCCAAAGTGAACATAACTTCTCCAAGGTATAAAAATCCCACACTTGTTGCGAAACATCAACCGGAATCCTCACACCAAAAAGATCTATCTTCTCTTCTCCACTTATCTTTGCTAAAATCTCCTGACTTCTATAACCCTTCATCTTATCATTTATAACTTGATCCACTTCTAATGCTTAACCCTTGATTCTCCCTCTCAAAACACAACACCTCTCTTGAATGCCATAACCTCCTAAAAATAATCTAAAATAATCAAACATCTCTTGTTATCACACCTCAAATCTGACAAGAATGAAATCACCTCTTCTTCACTTGTGTTCATCAAACATCCTGAACCCTCATAACACTTGCTACCATCTTTCGCTCAACTACACCTGATGTATCACCCTCGCTTTCCTTCCTTGCCAAGAATTCACTTCCTAAAAAAAAAAACCCAAACCTGAGCTCTTATACCGACTCCACCAATACCACATCACTTAAAATTTATCGTACACTCTTCGCTGCCAGCTTACCTTAAAACCTTCCTCACGAATTACATTCCTCAACTCAGAAGCATCAATATACACATTTTACCTTTTACTTTACCTTAAATCCTCTGAACCTCAAAACACCCTTAACACGTAGCATCAACCCTCTATCTTTATCCGAACTTACCAACTTACTGTCTTTTGTAAATCAACATCTAACATCTACTTCTCGCTTGATTAAACTCATCCGTTCACTGAACATTAGCATAATACCACAACCGAAGAAAACTGACCGTACCACCTGATGCCGCTTCATAACTCTAAACATCTAAATCGACCCGAATTCTCTAGTCATTCTTAACACTCTTCATCAACTTATACTGAGACAACCCTTTGTTCATTTGATATAAGACCTTTCTTCTCCGTTCTTCATTTACAAAGCTTTTAATTCTCTTAACCTTACATTTTCCTACAAACTAACATTTTTATGTACTTTTGCCTTCAACACTTGAAATTTTCCATCTCAGCCAATGATTAAACCTTTCTTCTAAACGAACCACAAATCTTGGAACATCACTTTAAACTTGAATATACCAAATCAGTTTGTTGATAAGACCTATCCATCTCCTAATTATCTCTTAACTCAAAATCCTTACGATACTTCAATTCTCCCTAAAGACTTCACTTCTCTCTTCTTAAAATCTTGGCTCTCCAAAATTGTTCCTCAGCTCCCTTGGTCCAATTTAAATTCTTAATCCTTTCTTAATTCAAGCTTTAAAGCCTGCCACTACCTTTCTTCTTTAGATCTTAATCGTGTTGACAATCACACCCAATGTTACTCTATTGCTCACTAACACTTTTCTTTCTTCTGATCACTCATGCTACTGATGTGATGAACCCAACTGCTTATCAAATCTTGTTATACCAATACTTGTCCAAATCTTCTCTTATTCTAGCATTTAAACTCGACCATTCTTCTGAAACGCAGATTCTCTGATCACCAGATTTCGTCTTTGGAAGCTACTTCACCCAAAAACATAACTTAAAACACCAATAGCTGCACCCTACTTATGAAATTTAAACCCTGGTCTTCCAATTCCTCATCTTCAAGACAATAAATTGTTTCAAAGGCTAAAACCAATTCTAATGGAGGTATACATGTCAAGCTATCCTTGAATATGTATTCCCCTACCACTATAGAGCATAGTACACTACCACAAAGGCAAGAAAAGACAGGAATTTATATCTGAAACAACTCTGCAACCCTAACTCTTTCTTACTCCAAACCTTCAGAATTAAGAAAGGAAAATCATCTCTAGTAAAAGTCATGAGTGTGCACCCTCATTCCTTCTATACAGACATTTTCTGTTCTCAAAGCTTCCAGTTAGATACATAATTTTACTATCTATACTTGGAATAAATGGTGAACCATACCATTTAGACTCAACTTTACACAAAGAAGACACGATAAACCTGCAACACACAGGTCATCCTAAGGACAAAACTGCTCTGATACCATAAATGTAACATCCCAAATATATAGTTGAACGCTATATTTTAGAGTCCTTACATTTACAATACAATAGAACAGTTACAGGGAATAAAGTTAACTTACAGTTATCCTAAAATAACCATAAATTTAAAATTTCAAAACAAAGGAGTCCATCAAAATGACTCAAGCTGAGTACTAGAGTATTTCAAAATAATATAGCCTAGCTAAGGGATCCTAGAGGAAACTAAGTTGCAACGTCGTCCTCGCCTCCAACACTTGCTCTAAGGAAACCTCTTCAGCGACATCTGCTCACATCCAATCATCGCAAAGGAAAACATACCCAAGCAACACACAACAAGAAAGCAAGGGTGAACTAATTATATAAATAAGACAACATACATCATATTACTCATGTGACCATACAAAAGTGGACTGAAAACAAAACATGATTAAAACACACAACCTAAGCATGTTAATTTCTAGACCTGACTGAGGTGTTGTTTTTAACCATTTTTAAAAAAATGTGTGAAATGTAATTTCCAATGAGAAATTAGAGTTGGAAAATTTTTAATTGAAAGTGAAACAAGAGATTCAATAGAATATGAACATTCTGATGAAGTTAGAAGCCGTAGACGCCATACCATTTCAGTGGTAAATGTAGATTTTCACTCTCACAAATACGCTAAAAAGGTTTGCAATATCACATAAGCGACATAAGAACTTATAACTTAAGATTTGAGAAAAATGATGTAATTTTACTAGAATAAGCGGTTTTAAAAACTGAAAAAAAAGGATATGTTAAAATCAATTTTTTATTTGAAATGGTTGATGTCTCATTTTTTTTTACCTGTTTTTATAATTATTTTAGAAGTGGAAATGGTTGGATGAAAAATTACACAAATGGAATGGGGTGACAGTTCTTTCATTCATATTTTTGAAAGTTTAAGTTTGAAAAACCTAGGTCGGTTACTGTGCTTCTATTTTCGATTTTGAGTTTTTCCTTCTCGGACGTGAGTAGTTCTTTCTTTTTGTGCTTATGACATTTGAGATTGATTATTGAATTTGTACTTGGGACAACCAGACGTATAGGACGATCGGTCTCTTGAGACAAAGACAACCGAATGATCATGATTGAACGTCTGAAAAAATCAATATAAAGTGAATTTAGTAAGAATAAACATGATTTAATGCTATTGGACTGTGATTAGATTCTAATTAAGATCACACTAATCATAGCCTAATAGTCAACAATATAAATAGAAGTCAAAGACACCAGGTAAGTAGGTTCATTTATTATGTATTTAATACTGTACTTACATATCGATCGCACAATTAACTAACTTTGACATCGGAGAACCTTCGGCAGAGACCCTCTCAGATGGACTTGGAAAGAGAAAAACAGAATAGGACCAACGGTGGACAGGAGAAATTGTGAAAGGAGCTTGGTGACTCGACTGCACACCGGAACAATATTGTTTTTCCATTGTTGTGTCGAGCTTGCACTTTTATTTGCTCCATTGAAAAAGAAGTTCGTTGTGGTTGACAAATTTCTTAGACGCGAATTGTTTCTTTTCAGACAAGAGCCCATCCATTCTTTTTTGTTGCTAGTTTAAACTAGCAAATGTAGGTGAAATGAAAAAGAGAGAGCAAAATATAAATGCAACTTACATTTTTCTCCATAAATTTGCAACAGAAAAGAAAGGAAGAACTTGAGTTTGGGAAAGAACAACTCGCACTTAAGAAACTTGTCAACCACAACAAACTTGCATTTCAATGGGGCAAATGAAAATGCAAGCTCTATACAACAATGGACAAATGACAAAATGATTGGTCTCAAAGGTAGCTAAGCACAAATCGAAAAAACAATAAAGAAATAACTTGTGCTTAAGAAAAAAAACTCAAAGTCAAAAACGAAAGTTCGACTATTGACCTAAGTTTCCCAATCTCAAACTCGAAAACATGAATGAAATATACATCATTCCATTATCTAGTTTTTCATCTAACCATTTTTGCCCCAACAACTTTTAAAATAATTATAAAAATAGATGGAAAATGATTGTTAAATAGGTAAAAAGTGTTAACATATTATTTTCCTTTTAAAAAGTTAGTAAATGTAGATAATATATATATATATATATATATATATATATATATATATATATATATATATATATATATATATATATATATATATAGAGTTTGCTAATTTATATAAGGAGTTTTTTTAGTTGGTTCATATGAATAGTTATTATCTTTTATTTTATTTTTTATTTTAAATAATAAATATTTTTTATTTTATTTTTTATTTTAAAAAACAATTATTTTTAAAAAAAAATATATAAAAGATAATAATTACCCGTACGTAGATCAATCATGACAAATAAATATTTTTTATTTTTTATATTTTAAATTAAATTTTAAAATTTTAAAATTTTAACCCAACCTAAAATTTAGTATCTATTAAAATGTAAGAACTAAAAAAGTTCTTACGTAAATTATCAATATATATATATATATATATATATATATATATATATATATATATATATATATATATATATATATATATATATATATATATATATATATATATATATATATATTATTCTCCCATAAATATTGCTAGTTGTGTACAATGGGTAGCTGATTCCCGGCCTATGGGAATGACACATGAGCGATTTTGCTCATTCCTTTGTGTTGTCGAGAACACCAAGTGTGACGAGACCTATCCTTTGAGTGTAGTGCATTTGAACTAAATTCGTGAACATCATCCATGACTTCAAATTATAAGAAAAAAAAAAAAATTAAAACTTGTCGTTGTTTGAGTCAAAAAAATTGAAATACATCTTACGCACGCTCAAGTTCTATGTTTCAGTTTAGACTGAAGTTCTCTATCTACGCAATTTCTTATTTATAAAAAAAAGACTTAATAGTCTCTTTTGTCCCCACTTATGTGAGATTGTGTCAATTTGGTCCCTTGTTTAAAATTAGTATATATGTGGTCCTTATTTATAAAATTTTAATCCAATAACATCCTCTCCGTCAAATACAATTAAACATCTGTCAACTACAATTAAACGTCTGATTATATGGCTATACATAGTGCTGACGTGTCATTTAATGTTGTTTGTGTGGTTACGTGACAATCATTTACATGTAGAGATTGGGTTATTCAAATTGGGGAAAAATTTAAATTAGGGCACATGCACAGGCCATTTTCATTTGACACAGAACATAGTTGCGCGAACACAGTAGAGTGGTGGGTGTTCGCGATGTTGTTCTTCTTCTTCTCCTTTCTTTTGTTGTAGATTAGGGTTTCGATTTCAGTGGTTGTCGGTGGTTGTTTGTGGTTTCCGAAGTGGTTGGTGGTGGATCGCGGTCGTTGTTGGGGGTCGTGGGGGTGGTTGTCTTGTTTTTGCGTCGGATTTGAAGTGGTAATCTCTTTGAATCAAGGTTGTTCCTCTTGTTCACGGGGGAGCTCTCGTGGTGGATCATCCAAAGGTATCGTTGGAAGCCAAATATGTCATTGTGGGGAGCTTCCTGTGTTGAGAATGGCAAAAACAGTGAAGAACGAGGGGAAGCAATTCTAGGGCTGTCCTAACTACAAGGTTTGTAGTTTAATTTTTGTGTTAAATTATTTTGGTGATTAATAAATTCTTAATGGTTGGATAATTTGAACAGCGAACAAGAAACGAAGAACTTCAAGGATGCAATTACTTTAGATGGCGTAATTGAGAAAGTGTAGATGATGTTGGTAATACTATTGCGAGACAAAGAAGAAAGATTAGTAGCCTGGATAAATCTCTTATCGGTTATCGGAGAAGATTTTAATCTGCCTGCTATGTTTTATGGGTTTATAAACATCATCTTTATTTGTATTTTATTTAAAAGTTCATGATGTGTTGTATTACAAAGTTGTTGTTAACAGCAGATTGGCTATATTGTAATGGGATGTTTTGAAATGAATAAAAAATGTCAATTTCTGCATCTGTATTTATGGTTTGAATCTACTTGTTACTTTAACTTCCAAATTACTTTTAGTTTCCAGGTTCTATTTCCACCCAGTTATCAAGGATAAGGAAAAGGTGGAAAAAAAGTTTTCATCCATTAATAAGACATTTTCCTGTGGCATGAATACAAGGAGTTAGTCACAGAACGTCTTGCTGCTGTTCCTATCCTTTTTCACAAACTACTCATGTCAAGAATACATTAATTTAATCTAATTAAGTTAATTATGTGAATCCATCCTTGCAAATGAGAAGAGTCTTGAGTTTATAAGTATCTGCTTGGTGTCTGAAGTAAGACTAAAATGTGAATCCATTTTGTGATCTAAGAAAGCTCAGAGTCTGAGACATGACCAGAAGATACTTCTCATTGCCCTTGGACTTGATACATGGTTCTCTAATGTAATTCTCATACTTCTTGCACGAGGGGACATTTGTGGAGGTCTTACTGATCTCCCTTTCGATGTGCCTACATTAAAAAACACATCAAATCCAGAAACAATTAGCAATAATATAAAGGTGAAGTGATTCATCAAATCCATCAAAAACACATCAAATCCAAAATCTAATGAGGTATAATTTTTATGAATGAATCATTGATTTCGTTCTTGCAATTAAGACAGTTAAAAAGGTCAGGTGATTCATATCTACACCATGCTAATGAAAATATGGGACGTGGTTATGTGAATTATTAAACTATTGCAGATGGTCTGACAGAAAGAACATATCTGGTTAACACTAAAGACTTACGTGATGATTTAATTAATTTTCCACTTATATGTATTATGTGCATAATTTTAAAACATAATTAAGAAATCGTTAAATATATTTAATTTGTAAATATAATTTGTAAATATATATATAAACCTGCACTTTCTTTCTGCATATTATGTTTCTGATTGACTGTGTAAGAGGATGAGAACCATATTTATACTAGACAGCTAGTCCATCACTGTAACATGAATAATGCACTTATACACGTTAACTCATTTTCCATTATATATATATATATATATATATATATATATATATATATATATATATATATATATATATATATATATATATATATATATATATATATATATATATATATATATATATACTCTCTTCTGATCAAAAGTAAAACATGACCAACTATATTGAAAAAGTTATCACACAGACAATGTCATATGTTCAAGCTACATTGAAAAAAAAAGTATTGACAATAGGTAAAGCCATTAGATCAATGTCTAATAAGCTTAGCCAGATGTTTGAAAAAAGGGGAAAAGTATGAATAGATATGTGTAACAGAGAGTGTTAATTAGGAAGTGAGATTGAGTCGTTTGTTGTCTATGATCTTCTGAAGTTCTTGAGGGCTGCAAAGAATTACAAGTCCTTTTGTTGAAAGCCATACTCTTCACTAGCTTGCTCCAGCAGCTTAAAGAAAGCAGGATCAGTTAAGTAATCTAACTCAACAACGAACCTTTTGGTCTCTTCACCGTGAATTGCAATAACAGCAAAATGTCCTTCCTTAACATCTTCTGGCACCCTCGTCGCATTTTCGCTTTTGCAGAAGCAAACAGAATTAATTGACCAACTGAATTCGCCTACCGAGTATGCATTACACCATTCTTCAATTTAACAACTAAACTGATTTAATTAACTCTTTGATATTAATACTAATCAATGATGAATAACTCAATCAAAACCAGAGGTACTTTAAACAAAAGATCAAGTCCACCAACACATAAATTGGCAATATGCAGGACTAAACTGAGGGAATAGATCTGCACCACATAAATTTGACAATCTGCAAGACATAAATTTGGCAATCACCAACACATTAATTTGGCA
This sequence comes from Vigna mungo, assembly GCA_036885675.1. Classification (NCBI taxonomy): domain Eukaryota; kingdom Viridiplantae; phylum Streptophyta; class Magnoliopsida; order Fabales; family Fabaceae; genus Vigna; species Vigna mungo. The sequence continues at coordinate 10,452,807 of CP144694.1, read as the reverse complement.
ATCTGCAGCACATGTATCATGCACATATGATCCAAAACAGAAACTGGAATAACAATTTCACACAGCACATATGATCCAAAACAGAAACTGGAATTCAAATTCAGATTCAAACGTTGAAATGTACAAAATACTTGTTCATGGCAGAATTCACACTGAACTACGATAAAAGTTTACAAAATAGCCCATATTAGGCTGTAACAGTTCTAAACATTTAGTGACTTCTACATCAGTTCTAAACTCTAGGTGTAGTTGTATGACTTTGTTGATTTTGGCATTCAGTGACCTGGCTTGATTGAGTTTGAGTTTGGTTTGCTGGAGCAACATGTGGGCAAGTATTTCTTTTATGGCCAAGTTGTCTACATATGCCACATCTCTTACGAGTTCCACCTTGATTTAGTTGTGTGTCATCCTTCTTTAACTCCCAAGGCTCTAGTCTTCTTTTCTTTTTTGGTCTACCAGGTAACACCCTTTTAGGTGGAGGTAACACATCATGATAAGGTGTAATTTCCCAAAGCTGAGGGCCGTTGACAGGGTATATGATTGGAATGTAAGTTTCTTGATATGTTGACTTTCTAAACCAATGTGAGATGTAGTCTTCTCCATTCATGTTCAAAAATGACATGGCAGCCAGTGCATGGCAGCATGGTATTCCTGAAACAGTCCACTTTCTGCAACTGCATTCAAGTTTATCTATGTCAACCACAAACTTTTCACCAATGGTTGAAGTGTGTCTGATCTCAAAAAGCTTAAGTCCTGACCAACTGCAATCATAACCAATTTAAATCAGAAAACAAATTATATTATGAACAAGTTCATATTGTGATGTAGTCATGTGCACATACCTAGGTATCCAATATTTAGTCATGTGCAATTCCTTTTCAAATCTTTTTTTAATCTTTGGGCAAAGATAACCTTCACATGTAGTTATTTTATGTCTGTTTGTTGCCCATCTCTTCATAAGATACATACGAATGTCTTCCATCATTGTGATGATGGGCTTACCTCTTGCACTTAATATCACACTGTTAAAAGCTTCAGACATATTGTTGACTAAGGTGTCACAAACAGCTTTACCCGTAAACCTTGACCGTGACCAAAATCTATTTAAAGAAATAACAACTCAAACATATAAGGCAACAAACAATGGATTAAGTGCAATGGATTTAAATAACTGTTACGGGTTGACATACCTTGGTGGAATGGCTAGCAAGTATTTAAAAGCATCTGCATTCACATCTTTAATTTCTCTCATCACTGCCTCCCATGCTTGAGGATGTGTTGATGATGCTGCCTTCCATAAAAGACGCTTTAGAAGTTGACCAGGAAATTTCTTCCTAAAATTTGAATAAATGTGTCGCACACAAAACCTTTGCTCCACACCAGGTAGAAGTTCTTGTAATGCTGGAACAAGTCCCTATCAACATAAAAACATGAAGCTATAAAAGTTAAAATATTGCAAATGAAGGTTTCAAAGATAAAAAACAGCATTGGGAAACAATACTCACCTTTTGTTGATCTGAAATATATGTAATTGTTGAACAAACCTCCACACCACCAAGATCATCAATGAGTAATTGTAAAAACCAAGCCCAACTGTCCTTATTCTCCACCTCCACAACAGCATATGCCAAAGGACACATTTGCTCGTTCCCATCTCTTGCAACTGCAGTTAACAACTCACCTCCATATTTTCCTTTTAAGAAACACCCATCCAAACCTATAATAGGCCTACATGAAACGAAGCTGTCCTTACAGGCCTTCAAACAGACATATAGTCTTTTGAATATAGGATTGTCCTCATTAGCTTCAACATGAAGTTTGACTGTTGAACCAGGATTTGACCGAAGCAACTTATTTGCATAATCATACAGTCTTTTATATTGTTCCTTAAAATCACCTTCTATTTGTTTAAAAGCCATTACTTTTGCCCTACACGTTGTAGACCGAGAAACACCAATGTTCCACTTCTTAGAAACTTTGTTTTGTAGGTTATACTACAGATTAATATTGGGATTCTCCTTAATTGTTTTCTCTAACCTCCCACTCAACCATTTTGAAGTCATTAAACGAATGTTAAATTCTCTACTACATGTGTGATTGTCTATAATCTTCCTTAGCTGCCATGTATGTCGAGGTGCCTTATATCCACAATATGCATACCATGTACAATTTCCTTTTGCCCCACAACATTTAACACGAACTCTTTTTTTGTCATTTTTATAAACTTTTAATTTCCTACCATTCTCTACACCATATGTTCTTATTGCTTCTGTAAAATCATTTTTTTGGGGGAAGTACGTGCCCACTACCCATTTATAATTTTCCATACTTTTCGGCATTGAAAAAATCCCAAAATCCCCATACCCATCTCTATCATCATCTGTGTTATCACTTTCCACAACACTGTTCAAAGTGTCAGATTCCCAATCACTTTCAGATAATCCCCTGGGTCCACCAATTTCTTTTTGGTTAGTACCTTCAAATATATCAAAGTCCACTTCATCTCCATGGTCAGTTAACTCATCCTCTTCGGATGCATTCCAACTTCTAACATTATACTCATCAGCTTCTACATCAGCCTGTACCTCACCCTCTACATCACCCACTGCCTCAACCTCTGGTTCAGCCTCTGCCTCTACCCGACCCTCTACATTGACACCAACATGAATGTCTCCCTCCCCATCTGAGTTGGCCATCTAAACTAATATGAAAAGTGTTTACAATTATTGTATGCTTAACCAAAATGTTATCTTCGGTACAAACAAAATAATAGTATGAGAGCATAAAGACACCAATAACAGACCATCATGAAATAAAACAACTTTCTACTGGGAGCATAAAGACAACATAAACAAAGGAGTTAATAGGGACCACAAGGAAAGCAGGAAACATACCCATACCAACACAGTTAATGGGAGACAATAAATAAACAAAACATATCTATCCCAAAGCAAAAGTCATGTGGGGACCACAGCGGAACAAAACAAAAGTTACATACACGCACCTTTGAATGCCGCTTTTCGAAAAACCCCACCAACACGATGTTTGCGATTGCGCGTCCAAATCACCAAACAAAATTCACTCAATTAAATCCCTATACGCGTATGAGGAGACTGTCTTCGCAACAAAGGTTAAGAACTTCAGTCACGATTCTCTTTTTCTCTCGCAGAAATCAAAATGGGTTATGCCCTAAGTACAATTTTCCCCAATTTCAATAACTCAATATCTATAATCCACCTCAATTTAAAAAATTACCACGTCACCATGCATAGTGTTTAAAAAATAACACGTTACTAATTTATAATGCTAAGTCATCAATCCATTAACACCGTTACAATTTTTTAACGGAAGGGATGTTATTGGAATAAAATTTTATAAATAAGGACCACATAGATACTAATTTTAAACAAGGGATCAAATTGACACAATCCCACGTAAGTGGGGACAAAGGAGGCTATTAAGCCTAAAAAAAATAAAAATTGAATGTTGTCTTCTATAAATACGACTTTCGACTTCTATATGCCATATTTTGAAATCCAAATTCGTCCCCTGCGTGCACGACTTATATATATATATATATATATACACACACACTAGTGCAAAAATCCTATTTAACGTCACTCCTTAGACATCAGTTAAGGGTAAGTACGACGTATATTGATGACTGGTGACATTTTCGTAACTAAGTTGGTCATATAGACGTCAGTTAGAAGGTGTCCCGACGTTTATAATATTTTAGACGTTGGGACCCCTCTTAACTGACGTCTATATGTTTGACAAGTGGGTAAAAAGTCATTTCTTTCAGTCATATAGACGTCAGTTAGGAAGGGCCCCGACGTCTATATGGCGGAAATTAATGGCTATTCACCTACCAGTCAGACATATAGACGTCAGTTGGGAGAGTCTCGACGTCTAAAATATTATAGACGTCTGTTATTGGGGGAACCGACATCTAAACCCTAAATCTAGAAATTTAAAAAGTCACTTTTTGACTCCATTTAGACGTCTGATCCCGCTACTCCGACTTCTAAAGCACTTTAGACGTCTGTTATTCTGGTAACCGACGTCTAAAATCTAAATCCAAAAATTTAAAAAGTCTCTTTTTGACTCCATTTAGACGTCTGATCCCGCCACTCCGACTTCTAAAGCACTTTAGACGTTTGTTATTATGGTAACCGACGTCTAAACCCTAAATCCAGAAATTTAAAAAGTCACTTTTTGACTCCATTTAGACGTCTGATTCCACCACTCCGACTTCTAAAGCCCTTTAGACGTCTGTTATAGGGGAACCGACTTCTAAATGTTGGCATTAAAACACCGTGATCGCGAGACAACCTTTACGCACACTCATTGTTCATCATCTTCATCGCGTTTTCTCTCTACGATTACGCTTTTCAGGTTCGTTTTCTCACTTTTGCACCATTTTAAATTAGTTTTACTCCGATTACATCACTCTTTGATGCATTATCTTTCATTTGAACTGATTAAAATGCTTTTTTGTTGGGTTATGGTGTAGTTATTCTCGTGCGCTTACGCGCACTCATTGTTCATCATCTTCGTCGCGTTTTCTCTCTACGGGTTACGTTTTCAGGTTCGTTTTCTCACTTTTGCACCGTTTTAAATTAGTTTTACAACGATTACATCACTCTTTGATGCATTATCTTTCATTTGAGTCGATTAAAATGCGTTTTCGTTGGGTTTTGGTGCAGTTATTCTCGTGTCCTTGGGTGGCGTTCTTTGGCGACAATTTCTTGCATTTTGCACTCTCCAATTCCCTCCACTACATTTTTAAAACCATCCAATAAAAAAATATACAATACATTCTCTTCAACAAATATATAAAGTTATAAACTCGAATCACCATCAGTCAGGAGCAATCTTAGAGACATCTGACCTGTATGGATTGGACGTCTAATAGACGTCTGACCTATATAGGTTCGACGTCTCATTAACATCACCCGTATAGACGTCAGATAGAGATAAGACGTTAAAAGCCCAAAATAACAGACGTCTAAAGTCTTTTCTACACTAGTGATATATATTCAATAGTGAAAGAAAAAATGGTAAAAAAACAAAAATTAATGAAATCTATACAGAAAAAAAAAGAAAAAAATTGAAACATGTAACGATTTTATACAAAAAAAAATGTGAAAATAATAGTCAGTTTAAGAAAATAAATTAACAATTATATTATAAAGGATAAAATAAGAATAAAAATTATTATAACAATTTTATCTTTAAATGATAATTTTATTAAATTTAACCATTTTTTTATTTAACTATTTTTTAAAACTTAACCATTTTTTAATTGTAAAACTTGTAAATAAAATATTATTACAATGAACTTATAAAATATATTTAATTTAATTTTATAATTATAATGAAAATAATAATAATAATAACTTTATTAATGTTTATCATCATAAAAAAAATTAAACATACATATATTTTTCCCTAATATTAATAAAGAAAATTCACTCTTTTGACATACATAATTTTTTTTTTTATTTTAGTCTTTTAATAATTATTCTTTAAATTTAAATAATTTCTCATAGAAAAAATATTTTCAAATCATATAATCTAAAGAATGTATCATTACTTTATTCTAATTTGACACGATTGATGAGAGAGACGAGTCCACTTGACCACTTCCATGCATATCTGGTTATGAGCTGGTGGCTCGGGTATTCAATGAGAGAATATTTTGTTTTGTAACTGTCATTGAGGGAATTTTTGTTAATAATAAAACTTCTTTGATTATTTTCTTTGGCCCTGAGACTTGTGCACACTCTTGCACGAAAAGTTGTGCATCTTAAGAAACATTAGGTTGAAATTGTCGTACTATGTTTAAGTTGCTGGGGTATTGATGCCAAGTTCAGATGTTGTTAGGTTGTTGATGCCGAGTTGTCGAAGTTATCGAGTTGTTAATGCAGCACTCGACAGGTAAGAGCTTAGCTAGATAGGAGCTCGGGAAGAGAAGAAGGTTGACCCTGGGAGCTTCCTTGATTAATGTGTATACTGACAAAATTTGCAATAGAACAAACACACATAAGAGGAACTAATATTGCTTCAGAGATTGTAGTGATAATTATACTTTTATCTGAATATATCATAGTAAGACTCAACGAGGTTTGCCCGTCCTACAACAGTCCTTGTTGCTACTTCGGCGGTTTAAACACATGGATAATGATGAGAAATGTGACCAAGATTATGAATGAGTTCTTATGTTAGGCTTAGTAGATGTTACTTTGCAGATTTACATAAAAGCAAACACATATAAATAGGAAGTACAAAATGATCTAACAATCAGTATGTGAAAAATTAGCCTAGGAATTCAACAAACGTTAATGTATATTTTGAATAACCAAAACGTAATTCTAAAATTAATTAGATTTTTTTAGTAATGTTAAGAAATTATGCAAACCTTCATGATAGAAACACATTTTTGGAAAAAGAAGTTTCGTTAGTTAACTAAACTTCCAATAAAAGTTGGATTGGATTGTAACTATGGTAGTTAAAATTCTCTAGTTTTACACGAAGGCACCATTACTTTATTCTAATTTGACACGATTGATGAGAGAGACGAGTTCACTCAACCACTTCCGTGTCTACCTAGTTATGAGTGGGTGGCTCACGTAGTCGATGAGTGGGTATCTTGTTTTGTAAGTATCATTAGGGAAAGTCTTTTAATAATGAAACTTCTCTAATTATTTTCTTTGGCCTTAAGACCTGTGCATACTCTTACGTGAAAAGGAGACAAAACAACATTTTTTACCGTGGCAACAACCAAGAGGCAAAAGTTATGCATCTGAAGAAACATTAGGTTGAAGTGCCGAGCTACGATTAAGTTGATGGAATGTTGATGCCGAGTTGAGAGTTTGTCAGGCTGTTGATGCCGGGTTGAGATGTTGGAGAGGTGATGGTGTCAAGTTGTCAAAGTTAATGAGTTGTTAATGTAGAGCTCGGGCAAGTAAGAGTTGGGCCATATAAAGCTCAGAAAGAGAAGAAGGTTGAACCCAAGAGCTGCGTTAATTAAACTGTGCACCACCACCTCAACAGACAAAATAAATTTTGTAGTAGCATAGACTCACACAACAAAGTAGCGACAATACATCTTTTTGGAGCAACTTTTAAGAGTTTCTGAAAAGCAAAATGATATTCCAACACCACAATTTGACACCAATTCGACACTATCCACGTGTCAAATTGTGGTTGGGGCATTTTAAAATGAAAAAAAAATTGATATTCAGAAGAACCAAGGGCAGAGTTGGAATGAAAAATCCAAATTTTGAGTTTGGCGGTTTCTTTTATGCTTTCGTTGAAGAACTTCGTTCTTATTCTCGCTTCTCTGCAATGTTTTTTTCTCCACCACCGAATGCCTTACCGTGCTGCCTCTCCGATTAACACTCTCTGTTTCGTTTCGTTTTCTCCTTTGAACCCACTCTTTCGTCCTCCCAGATTACGACAACGTCATTGGTTTTCTTTTGCAATCACCGGTGAACCCACTGATTTTTTTTTCGTTCTCTCCGAGGAGCACTGTGTGTTTCGTTTTGTGTTCGATTCTCCGGTCAATCCACTCATTGTCGTATCTCTTTGATTTTTTGGGGTTGCGTTGTACGAACCCATTGCGGTGAACCCACTCCCTTGTTCTCTTTCTCTTTTGGTCATTTTTGTGTTGTGACTCATTGGTATTTGTTTGTTGAAGTGGTAAAGGTAGCGCTATCTCTCTGTCTGTGGTTTTGGTGAAAGCATTGGTCTCTGTCTGTTTAGGTGAAATGTCATCTCTGCCATTGTGATTGTGTGTTTGTTTTTGTTATTTTGGTAAGTGTAAGTGTTAAAATAGTAACCTATTCTCCATTACATAGGTTGTATTGTTGTTTCGCGAAACCTTACCATTTTGTACACATTTGCCCTTATGAGTGCAGGTCCAATGGCATCTGGAAAAGCAAGTGTAAGGATTAATGCAATGTTTTATGCATATTTGGTATGGATGATGTATTTAGTTATTGTATTTATTATATTTATGTTATTATTTTGTAGGAACGGCTTCGTGTGTCGATGGAACCGGCTTCCCTTATGCAAATGAATAGTTTACTCCGAGACGCTCACATAGAGCGTATTAGGATGACCCCATTTCATTGGTGTGTTCAAATATTAAACCTATTGAGGTGAATTTGAAACTGTTGAAAGAAATGTTGAAACGGTGGTCTGGGAATGATCTTTGTTTTAAGGTTAGTCAACAACTTGTTCCTTTTAATGTTGTTGATGTATTCATGGCTACTGGGTTAGGTATGGGTGGTTTAGATGTTCCATTTGATGAGTGTTTAGTTGGTTCGGTTGGACATATATTTAATTCGAAAACCACCACAAAAAAGGACTTGATTGACATGTTTAATTTGATTGTGAAAGATGATGACATACATGTTGATGTAGTTTGTAGTTGTACATTTTAGTTAGTTTAGTAACATTTTTTTTGCCTAGGAAATATGAAAATGTCGCTAACATCCCTTGTACGGTGTTAGACGAATTAGATAGTTTATGTTTGTATGATAGGGCTTCATGTGTGCATAAACATGTTGTACAAAGTTTAAACAATTCAAAGAAGAAAATAATGTCGGGACGATTCAAGAAGTCGCTCAGTCTTAGTGGGAACGTTGTTGTGTTGCAGGTAACATGATTTAGTGAATTATGTATTCTGAAAGCATTTTAGAATATGGCTAACTTTTGGTTTTGACAATTGAAGGCTTGGGCGGTGGAGAGACTGTCTTTGCATCGTCACACTACTCACAGAAGGTTCCCCCGCATATGGATGTGGCACCCTTACACTACAGAGAAAGAAGTCATAAGAAATCTATTTAAGACCGAAGATGTAAGTGTTTTAAAGTTTGTTAAAATTTTATTCCTGGTTATATTTCACTGATGTTGTTGTATGCCTTTGTTACAGTTAAATCTTGATTGGTACGTAAGTAAGGTGGATCGTAATACAGCTGAACTTCGTATTGCATTGGGAATTGATGACATTGGGATGGATAAGGGTGAAGAATCAAGGGCTGAACCATTAAGGAGTGAGGGATCAGATGAGGATAACACCGACACTGCCACTTGGCTAGAAGGTGCTGATGCCATATTGAAGAATAAGAATTGTGAGATAGCGTCACTATGTGTCCAAATTGCAAGACTAACGAAGGAGTTAATTGAGCTTCGTGAAATTCCAATTTATAATGAAGAAGATGCATTTGGTGATGATGAAGAAGGAGTCGAAGCAGGTGGTGAAGACTACGACAATGGAGATGATAAGCAGGCTGTAGGAGTTGAAGAACCAGCACCTACAGATGAAAATGGGGCAACATCTGAGCGTTGTCCTGATTACATTGAAGTTGATGATGACAAAGACGATGTTCGTTTAGCGGTTCCCCCTCTCCGCATTGTTGGGGATTTTTCTACCGCCAATGTCAACTTTGATCAATTGTACAACGCAGTAAGGAATTGGGACAAAAAGAAACGAGCTAGGTACGTAGGGTTGAAATTGTTAACTGTAATTTGTGATAGAGGATATTCTGCTATTTAATGGTGTTTGAATATTTGTTCAGAGTTGTCTGTGAAATAATAGGGGCGTTTTTGGACACAAGTTTTATGCAGACTTTAGCACCACGTGAATATGTGGATAACATGGTAAGTATTATGTGTCATTTCTTATCATTTATTTATCTTCTTTAGTGTTTATTGAAGGTTGACCGATGTTGTATTGTGCTGTAGGTGGTGTTATTTGCGTCTACAATGTTTATTCACTACCAAAGAAAGTTGATTGATGTTGTGAAGAGGCTGCATTTCAATGGCATATACGCGGTACATTTTTATTTAATTCATATGACAATCCATTTGGGGGTACAAATAATGTTCACTATGATTTATTCAAAATTGTTGATAGGGCCGTGTAATCGGTGATTATTTGAGACTCCCTAAAAATCAACATGTCTACGACCTTTCTAGTTACACTGCCTGCATGAGGTCTGATATATTTGGTCCTGGCGACATTCCCACGGCCGACTTTGTGAGTTAGTGTAGAATGTAATTATCATGTTAGGCAAATGTTAATTGTTGAAGTATTGACAATGTGTGTTTCTTTGTATGTAGTTGTTTATGCCCTTTATCCATCATGAACACTGGTGGTGCTATGCAGTTAAAATCCAAACATTGGAAATATATGTTATTGACTCATTGGGCAAGGGTGTTAGAAATAGGAAAAAGATTGACGAATTCGTGGTATGATATGTCATTGTATGTTTTATATTAATTTCATTGGAATGCTTTTATTTGATGTGGTTAATGAACTTTTTTGGTAGGGTCAAAATATGACCAAATTCTTTTGCTTGTTGTACGGTAGAACCGATATTGGTCCTTTGTCTGTTCAACAATCGAACATCCCATCCCAATTGAACTTGTAAGTAGTTTAAGTAAGTGTATTGAAATATTTGGATAATTTATTATTGTTTGTTTTAATTACTGATAAATGTTTTGGTTGTATTAATTAAGACATGATTGTGGAGTTATAATGTTAAAGGCCATGAAAATTTGGGATGGAGAGGATAAATACAACGGGAAGAGCATGCCGACATACACGAATGTAAGTATCGATGTCATTGTTAGCACTATTTCATTATTTTGTTAATTATATCTATACTTATATACATTTTATGGTTTCAAAAGGAGTTGACTCAAATTAGAAAGAACTATGTGAAGTACTGGATCCTAGACGATGAGAACACTAGAATATTTGAAGCGTTAGATGAGTATGGGTTGTTGTAGGATTGGATGAGATAACTAGAATGTACTTAGACCAACTTTGTAATAAGTTATGATTGTTACAGACAATGTTACATGTATAGCAATTGTTATTTGAATGTCATATGATTTATATATCCAATTATTTTCATCGGAAATGTGTATTTCTTTATTTTGTATGTGAATTGATCATAGGATATATGTCTATATTAATAAGTCGTTTTAAGAAACGCAATAGTTCTCTAATTGTCCAATGTATATTGGTGGTTGTGGTTGGTTGATTGTGTTGGGAGTGTTGAACATGTCATTTTTTGGGGGCCATGTGCAACGAAATGGTCCATGTTTGGTTCATTGGAGGAAACAAGACCATTGTAATCGTTTACAAGGCTTTGTAAACGTTTACACGAGTGAAATTGACAAATTGTACAGAAAGTCCAACATAAGGGACCACTTTCCATAACGTAGAGGACCAACTACCATTTTTGTAATTTTTTCAGAAGTTTGCAGTGCATGTTATTGGAAATTGTTGGTAAAATGTGTATGGAGTGTTGGAGGTCATGGTGTGGCAGCCAAGGTTGTTGGAATTGGTCCATGTTAGGCATTTGACCAAGTTAAGTGCAAAAGGGCCATTGTAATCGTTTACATGGGTGTGCAAACGTTTACGCGAGTGAAATTGACAAATTGTACAGAAAGTCCAACATAAGGGACCACTTTCCATAACGCAGAGGGCCAACTATAATTTTTGTAATTTTTTCAGAAGTTTGCAGTGCATGTTATTGAAAATTGTTGGTAAAGTGTGTATGGAGTGTTGGAGTATGGTGTGGCACCCAAGGTTGTTGGAATTGGTCCATGTTAGGCATTTGACCAAGTTAAATACAAAAGGACCATTGTAATTGTTTACATGGGTGTGTAAACGTTTACGCGAGTGAAATTGACAAATTGTACAGAAAGTCCAACATAAGGGACCACTTTCCATAACGCAGAGGGCCAACTATAATTTTTGTAATTTTTTCAGAAGTTTGCAGTGCATGTTATTGAAAATTGTTGGTAAAGTGTGTATGGAGTGTTGGAGTATGGTGTGGCACCCAAGGTTGTTGGAATTGGTCCATGTTAGGCATTTGACCAAGTTAAATGCAAAAGGACCATTGTAATTGTTTACATGGGTGTGTACACGTTTACGCGAGTGAAATTGACAAATTTTTGTAATTTTTTCAGAAGTTTGCAGTGCATGTTATTGAAAATTGTTGGTAAAGTGTGTATAGAGTGTTGGAGTATGGTGTGGCACCCAAGGTTGTTGGAATTGGTCCATGTTAGGCATTTGACCAAGTTAAATGCAAAAGGACCATTGTAATTGTTTACATGGGTGTGTACACGTTTATGCGAGTGAAATTGACAAATTGTACAGAAAGTCTAACATAAGGGACCACTTTCCATAACGTAGAGGACCAACTACCATTTTTGTAATTTTTTCAGAAGTTTGCAGTGCATGTTATTGGAAATTGTTGGTAAAATGTGTATGGAGTGTTGGAGGTCATGGTGTGGCACCCAAGGTTGCTGGAATTGGTCCATGTTAGGCATTTGACCAAGTTAAATGCAAAAGGACAATTGTAATCGTTTACATGGGTGTGTAAACGTTTACGCGAGTGAAATTGACAAATTGTACAGAAAGTCTAACATAAGGGACCAATTTCCATAACGCAGAGGACCAACTATCATTTTTGTAATTGTTTCAGAAGTTTGTAGTTCATGCTATTGGAAATTGTTGGTAAAGTGTGTATGGAGTGTTGGAGGTCATGGTGTGGCACCCAAGGTTGTTGTAATTGGTCCATGTTAGGCATTTGACCAAGTTAAGTGCAAAAGGACCATTGTAATCGTTTACATGGGTGTGTAAACGTTTACGCGAGTTTAATATTTAAAAAGTAACATTATTTCCCAATTTCAATAATATTACCCATTCATTTAACTGTAATACAATGTCAAACATTGATAGTGCAATGAAACATCTGTCAACAATAACATTGCAATTCGAATAACAGAACATATATGTCCACAATAAAACATTTGTCAACAAATAATACAACCACTAAGTAAACTACATAATGTCTAAACATTAATCAAACTATGTCACTATTTCTTTATTCTTAAAGTTCCTATAAAAGGGGTTTTAAGAGCTCTGCTCTTCACTCGTGGTCGCAACCCCTTCCTCATAAAAGTCTTCAATGGAGTTGGATCACTCTTCATTGGAGTTCCATCACTCTTCATTGGAGTTGGACCAGTAGACATGTCTTCAGGGGAGATCGAACAATCTTCACGGGGCACACTCTGCCCACCTTCCTCTGGTCTTCGTCTAGCTTTCTCATAAGTAACCTCCTTCTCCAACTGCAGAACCTCCCTTTTAAGCTCTGCCACTATATTTTGCTGATGCTCCATCGTATGCAAACACTTTGTTTGAGTTTTTGTTTCAATTCTTTCTTTGCTGAAGGTCATTTTTGAACTTTCGTTTTCAGCCTTGGTTGGTCATCCTTGTCATCATTCATTGCACCGGCATCAAAGTTATGATCAACCTGAAATTCAACAAATCATATCATACCACCAAAACGTATATGATAACAGAAATCACTCATTCACTAAATATCATACCTCACCACTCTCCAAAGCTTGTTTCACAATGTTGTCTCCCAAATTTACATTCATCCAATGCAAAATTCTAGGAGATTTATGTATTTGACCTTTGGGAGGTAAAAATTTCTCACATAACCATACCTACAAAAAATTCATCATCACAAAAGGTACTCAAATATACAATTCAATCCACAACTCACAACACAATTATAAATGAATTTACTCATATTACCTGCAACAAGTAAGTGCATCCATCAAGGTAAACATTGCTTGTGCCTTTTCCTTTCTTCAATCCATCTGAAGCATTGCACAAACTACGTACCAAGTAACGATACACTAAACTACCCCAACAATAATTACCCAACCCACTTAAATTATCAACAATTTCATACAGAACTTGAAACACTCTTCCACTACGATTAGGAAATAATAACTCAGATATCCCCACTAAAATATAAAGACTACAAAAATCAGAAGAAGGAATGTTCTTCTTACGTTTCCTCATCATACATTTGTAAACCAAATATAAATTTTTTGTGTCTTTCCCTACATATTTAACACATGAACTGTTTTTATAATTTTCTTTGAAGTTCAAGTCCTCACCATCTGTACTCAACCCAAGACCTAAACAAAAGTCATTCTCAGTCATAGGAACTTCTTTATCTACGATTACAAAACAACCATTAGAGTCAACCCACCTCACGACTAATTCACTCAATATATTCCTAGCCAGCCTAAGTTTAGGACTCAACTCTAGGAACCAACCAAAAGGAGTCCCAAAAATCAATGACCGTTGCTCCTCTGTCAATTCCTTGGTCAAAGTTGATATATACATCGTGGAAAATGAGTGTCTAACCGTCAACTGCATCAACCACCAATGTTCAAAACCCTAAAACAATTACTACTGCGAACTTCACACAAAAGGGAGAAATCAAAAATAGCCCAAGGATGATGACGCTTACCTTCGTTGAAGAACTCGCCATTTCGGAACCAAGGGATCACACAACCAACCAAGATTGAAGAAATGAGACACCAACAACAACGACGAACAATGATGGCGAGCACGACAACGATGGCGAACACACCAACACGAGAACGAAGAGCACAGAGTCAGCGGTGGACCACTTTTTAATGAGGCAACGAAAGTGAGGTCAAGAGAAATGAGAACGAAGAAACCGTATCCCTGGACTGAAACTGGTCAAGGGCAGAAAAGGAAATCAAATTTTCAAATCTGACCCTAGGTTGTGACGTCACTTTTTTTTTTAGAAAAAATTATTTTTCAACCAATGACACGCCGACACGTGGCAGTGTCAAAGTAGTGTCAAAATGTTGGTGTCAAAATATCGGGACACTTTTGAAAATTCAGATTTTGTACAGCTTTTCAGATTTCGTGGGGAATTATGGGGAAAATGGCAGTAACTGAAAGGAAAAGAACTTTTTCACAACAAAAAAAATGTTATTTAGTAGAGTTTTTTTTCGATTTGCGGGGGTTTTCAACTGCCAAAGTTTAAGTTGCCACAACTTATCTGCGATAGGTTTTTCACGACCCCTGATATCATATTCAATTTGTGGAGATTTTTCTGTGGAGGGTAAAAACCTCCTCTATTACTGTGGGAGTTTTTGACCTCCTTTATTTTCAACTATTTGATTACAAAGAATACCTGTATTTATTTTTTTGGATTAATATATGCTATTCAATTCAGCAATTTGCAAAAATAATAATAATAAATTAATAAAATGTATAAAATAGTAAAACACACAAATAATTCAAAATTAATTTTATTGATGATTTAAAATAACATACATTCATTGACAATTACAATGTAAATATAAAAAAAAAATACATAATGTTTAAATAACATTGCACGATTGACTAAAAAAATCTAGTATTGTTGAAAACTACCAGACCAATTAAAAATATATAGACTAATGTTGATGACCTAAACAAAATCCTTAGTACAAATAAAAGTTTAACATGAGACCAATAGCTCTGCATTTGCTTCCTATGCTGCGAAGTAAAAGAGCTTCACTTCATCAACTACTTCCCTTAAACTCATTCTTCCACCACTACTTTTTTAAAATTCAATATATGCCCAACAAGTCATTGTTCATGGACTCCCAGTGCTTCCATTGCTTCTAATCTTTGGTTGATGATATATTTATGAAGTTCTGTGAGATTGTAAGCATGATAAACAAGATGAATAGTGGATTCATCATCCATTTCCAAACCTGCAAAACTGAGATTCTTCATACAAAAATTTATGACAATATGCAAACTGGAAAAAACAAGAAGATAAATATATAGAAAGGAATTTACTTATCTTTGATGCTGGCATTAGGTTACATCATCTCTTGCTTGACAACAACATATGCTCCACATCTTTCACTGAATTTGTTAAGATAAATGGCCACAAGAAGTACCTGTTGGGTATTGACGATTACTCAGGCAAAGTGTGCACTTGCTAACCCCACTAATTGCATGATGCTGCAAACAGAAAAAGGATTTAACAAATCACTACTTTTTTTTTCTTTTTTTTAACATTTTCTGGGTGTAAAATCTATATCCCTAAGTTATGTTAACTCTATCAAATTTAATTCTATCATGTTTAAAAGTTAATACAATTATCTATAAATTCGTGTTTGTCTAGATAATATGATTTAAGTAAATAAAAGAAAAAGTTGGAAAATCCTAGAGCAATCCCATTGTAGATGTGGAAACTTAGATATAAAATGCAATGACCCTTAATATCAAATTCGAGGAAAGAAACAAAAAAACTTTGAATAAAAGTGGAAACATCATCACGTCAAACAATACTTGTGGAAATTTTATACTAGGATAATAATACCTTATACCACTTTTTCTCCTCACAAAGAAAAAACACTTTGAAATTGTGGTCATCTCATCATTACAGTAAACGACCAAAATTCATGTTTCATGCATTTTTTATTCATAATTTGCAGCACCCATTATCGACTTCATTCTTAATCATAATTAATTATTATATAAAAAATTTCATAGTGTTCAGTATGTATTATCATATAAAAATTTATCATGAAAAAGAGAAAAAAAAGATAGAAAACACCTACAAGTACCCAACAACTATCATTATACCACAACAATAGTTTTTGGATTCTTACTTTGGAGATGCTTACAGGAAGAAGACCCATAGATGAAATCTTTGAAGATGGTCAAAATTTGCATACCTTTGTGGAAAAAGGTTTCAAGACAATAAATATGCAAATAGTAGTAGTACTAAAAAAATCTACAAGTATGAAAGAGCATACCTAATAAGTTCCCTAAGAAACACTTCTTTGTTACTGTATAAACTGTTAATGAGGTCCATGAGTCGACTAACCTGCCAATGATGCATATTTTCCAAAGTTAAGCTCAAGGCAAACCATATAATTGAATTAAAAATCATACAACATGAAAAACAGCTGTACCTCAGCCTGGTATTCATATCTCTCGGCTGGTGGGGAACTAGAAGTAGAAGATTTTGCAGTAGTTAATTCACATTTTCTACCAAAGAACAAATCTCTTCTCAAGTTTGGATGATTTTCATATTCAATTGTGCTGGACTTCTTCGTGCCCAGAATAGAAAACCATCTAGCTTGGGTGTCCTTCTCACTCATCTGCTCCTCACAAGCAAAACAAAAGGGACACACAAAAGCCGACAATATTTCAAAAGGAAAATGTTTCTTTGACATCATCCTTTGACACAGTTTTAACACCCATCCACGTGGCGCTTTTCTATTGGATTATTTGTGTTAAAGAAGAAACCCTTTTAAAAAACGCTGAGGAGAGTAATTTAGGAATTCTCATTTTATGAAATTTCAATTTGGCGGTTTCATTTTGGAAATCTTTCACTTTCGTTTTTGTTCTAAAGGTTCGTCTCTCCTATTCGGCCTCCTCTCTCCATTGGGTTCATGTGTCCAAAACCTTGGTCTCTCCATTTGTGTCTCCCATTCGGCCTCTTCTCTCCGCCTCTTCTCTCCATTGGCTTCTTTCGCAATCACTTTGTCTCTCTTCCGGTAAGCTCTGTTTTGCATTTGGTGTTTTGGGTGTTGTGGCTCTGTTTTGGGTTTTGCCTCTGTTTTGCATTGTATTTCTCGAAGGGTACTTAGATTTTGTTAGATTTTTTTATATTTTTGTGTTTTGTGAACCCTAATCCACCATTGATATATTGTGCAGTTGCAATGGCGTCTGAAAACCCAAAGGTAAGTTAAAGTTTTGGTTTTATATATAGTTGTTTTTATTTTTTTCGTAAGTAATAAAATTTTTTTATAATGTTTTGTAGTGGCAGGTTCAAATCTCTCTTGATTCATCAATCATTGTTGCGTTGCGTTGGTTCCCCTATAAGACAAGATCATTTGAAAAAATGGAAGAATTGTTTGAGACTGTAGATGTAAGTATTTGATGCATATCGTTTTATGTTTTTTATAATTATTGATGCTTTTAACCTACAAATAAATGTACTTTAATGTGTTGTAGTTAAAGTTGGAGTGGTATATTGGGGAGCGTGTTCGTGACATGCCCGAAATCATTGCGGCTTTGAAATTTTTGATGGAGGGATAGATTTAGGAGCACTGCCGAAACGATCGAGAGTTGACGAATCAGATGACGATACATCGGATGACGACACTTTTGAAGCAAATGTGGATAAGGGATTGAAGAAAAATAATAAAGAAATGATAACGTTGAATTCAAGGCTTGCTTCCTTGACGAAGGAGTTATTTGAAATTCGTCAAATTCCCATTTTTAATGAAGATGTTTTTAATGAAGAAGGTCTTGGTTTGGTCATGAAGAACCAGTGGGTGGAGTTGGTGAACAAGTCTTCAATGTGTATGGATTGTTGTAGGATAGTTCTTCTTTTGTAAAAATGTAGTGTAGTTTGTTTTCATAGTAATATGGTTGGTGTAATTGGTTTATGTACACATCGTAACATACAATAATTTATATGAATACACTATGCAAATGATTATTGGAATAATATTATTGATTTCAAGGTTGTTATTGTACAATGTATAAATGATTGTTCATTCGTGATTGATGTCCAACTTTCTTAATGTGTAATTTATAAAACTACCTTAGCAATATAGGCCAAGTAAAGCAATCTGTGCAGCCAAAAATAATGACTTAGGCCAACAACTGCAATATGTGCACCAAAAATAATTCACTTAGGCAATATGTGCAGGAAAAAGAAGTAACTTAGGCCAAATCCTGCAGTATTTGTTGCAAAAACATGCATGGTAATCGTTTACAAAGCCTGGTAAACAATTACGTGTGTCTGTTTGCAGTTTTGCACATCCTGTTACACTGAAGGAACCACCTGTGGTAACCTGGGTGACCACTTCAGTTCTCTCAAAATCTCAACATGGGTGCTTCCTCCACCTTCATGGGGGACCAAAAACATTAATTTCAACCCACTCCTCACTCAACAACATAAAAGTAAAACTAAAACAAGTGCACTTGTGTCAAAACACACTGCTATGAGGATATGGTCCCCTACGTGTTCACCGGTGGCTCCTACAGTTGAATAGGATGTGCAAAATCCATTTCAGGCATGCATAATCGTTTACAATGCCTTGTAAACGATTACAATGCATCTTTTCACACAAAAAATGTCATAACTTCAGTTCTCTCAATAATCTCAACATGGGTGCTTCCTCCACCTTCATGGGGAACCAAAAATATTAATTTCAACCCACTCCTCACTCAAGAACATAAAAGTACAACTAAAACAAGTTCACTTGTGTCAAAACACACTACTATTAGGATGTGGTCCCCTACGTGTTCACTGGTGGCTCCTACAGTTGAACAAGATGTGCAGAATCCATTTCAGGCACGCGTAATCATTTACAATGCCTTGTAAACGATTACAATGCATCTTTTCACAGAAAAAATGCCATAACTTTAGTTCTGTCAATAATCTCAACATGGGTGCTTCCCCCACCTTCATGGGGGATCAAAAACATTAATTTCAACCCACTCCTCACTCAAGAACATAAAAGTACAACTAAAACAAGTGCACTTGTGTCAAAATACACTGCTATTAGGATGTGGTCCTCTACGTGTTCATTGGTGGCTCCTACAGTTGAACAGGATGTGCAGAATCCATTTCAGGCACGCATAATCGTTTACAATTCCTTGTAAATGATTACAATGCATCTTTTCACACAAAAAATGCCATAACTTCAATTCTCTCAATAATCTCAACATGGGTGATTCCTCCACCTTCATGGGGGACCAAAAACATTAATTTCAACCCACTCCTCACTCAACAACATAAAAGTACAACTAAAACAAGTGCACTTGTGTCAAAACACACTACTATGAGGATGTGGTCCCCTACGTGTTCACTGGTGGCTCCTACAGTTGAACAGGATGTGCAAAATCCATTTCAGGCACGTGTAATCGTTTACAATGCCTTGTAAACGATTACAATGCATCTTTTCACACAAAAAATGCCTTAACTTCAGTTCTCTCAATAATCTCAACATGGGTGCTTCCCCCACCTTCATGGGGGACCAAAAACATTAATTTCAACCCACTCCTCACTCAAGAACATAAAAGTACAACCAAAACAAGTGCACTTATGTCAAAATGCACTGCTATTAGGATGTGGTCCCGTACGTGTTCCCTAGTGGCTCCTTCAGTTGAATAGGATGTGCAGAATCCACTACAGGCACGTGTAATCGTTTACAATGCCTTGTAAACGATTACAATGCAGGGTTTCACACCAGAATTGGCAGAACTACATTTGTGGTCCCTTAAGTTTTCATTGTTGTCTCCTTATGTGTAACAGGTTGTTAAAAATTTAAGTTTAACTCAAGTAATCGTTTACAAGACACAATTTAACACCAACATCTTCACAAATTCAGTCCAATTCATCATATGAAAAACATTACTTCATTGTTGTGTGACTAACATTATCAGTTCCAAGAAAATAAACTCATCAAAATTCCATATGTACACCAAATCAAAATATAAACCACTTCAATAACACAAATACATGGAACCAAACATGCATCAACTATATATTGCAAGAAATAGGTTTAATTACAACATCAAGTTCTGGTCCTATTCAAAATACCATACAATAATGACTATTTTTTTTTCTAGGTCCTATATTTTCGGTGTATGGTGTCCTCAGGGCTTGACTCTTATGACGTATTCTTCTTCCAATCCTCACATAGGTCTTCATTTGTGGTTCAGTGTTGTTGTTGCCATCTGGTGTGTTCTGCGACATTCCACCATGATCGGTCTTCAAAAGCCCACCCGGTTTGTTGTTGGACATTCCACCAGGGGAAAGAAATGCACTGTTACTATGTTCAGCGTCGTCTTTAGTTGGCCTTATAGTTCTTCTTCTGCAAATCTAATGTAAACACAAAAGCAAATAACCAACAAACCCACAAAGAAACCAAAAACCATAACCAAAAACACATAACCAAAAATACAGTACCCTTACCACAACATCAATGAAAACCAACAACAAAAATGCAAGAACCCAAACCAAAAACCCAAAACCCAACAACGCATTTACCTTGCTCCAACGAAGCTCCTTTCCCGGACTTCCCATTTCCACCAAACGGCGACAAAGGAGAACCACAAACCAAACGTCAGAGAGAGAAAGCAGGGGAGAACGACAACGCAGGGGGACAACCAAATGTGACAGAGAGAACCAAATCGGAGACAAAATGTAATGAAACAGGTAAAGGGTATATTTGGAAAGAAAATTTTTTTAAACCCTTCTCATTTTCCTGCCCAGATTTTTTTTTTAAAAAAAAACAACCAATGGGAGCTTGACACCTGTCGGTGTCAAAACTGTGTCAAAAATAGTGTGTCAAAATAACGGGATCCATTTCAAAATGGTTGCAACACGTGTTTGTTATCTCACGAACATCGATAAACTAATACTACATAATACATTAAAAATTCTATAAATATAGTACTCTGTCCAAAATATTATAAAAACAAACCGAATCACTGACCGAAAAATATCGACTTGGTTATTGAAGCAAATGACAAATGAATAGCAAGTCAGGGATTATGACATAAAAAATCAAACTGAAGAGCAATTCATAAAGATTTTGCACAATACACTTCTTCACTGCATAATCAAACACTACCTCTTGGGTTTCTTCCAGAGATCCACACACCCATGGCCACGTCGGACGCCGTCGCAGCCTTCCAACGCATTACCGAAGCAGCAGAGTTCGTCGCCATTCAGAAATTAGAGGAATATGAGGGCAATCTAAATGAAGCTATTAATGCTCATTTTCTTGAAGGGATCTGAGTAAAGAGAAAGAGAATCTCACTTGCGATTTAGGGATCTAATTAAAGAGAAAAAGAATCTCACTTACTGAAGAGGACATCATATTGGTAACTCTCAGCGTCGAAGCAACAACAACTCCATGAAGTGCTCGCGGAAAGGCGTCTTTGGTGGACAAGGCATGGCGACTCTCACTAAGGGTGTGTTCACTTGGGGGTGATTGGGAGTGATTGGAGGAGAGTGATTGAGTGAATTTGAGGATAATTTTTGTTGTTGTTTATTTGAGTGAATTTGGAGGTAAACGAGAGTGGATTTTGAAGTAAATTTTTTTAATCTGTCATATAAACTAAATCCTACACCAATTCTCACAAACTTTATTTCAAAATTTACTCTCGTTTACCTCCAAATTCACTCAAATAAACAACAACAAAAAAATTACCCTCAAATTCTCTCAAATCCACTCAATCACTCTCCCCCAATCACAAGTGAACACACCCTAAAGGATTGGTTCGAGGGTTTAGTAGTGGAGGACCATCAAGGCCAACAACAATGTGATTTTCAGAAATGGTAGGTTAGGGTTTATGTGGTGCGTTGAGCACGATTGAGAAAGGGGCGAAAGAGAAAACTATTGAAGGAGGAAGGGTTTATGTGTTGGGTTTTTTGTGTTATGACTAAGAAGAATATGAAATTGGGAAAAAGAAATACTGAAATTTTGGGAGGAATGTTAAAAAAGTGAGGGAGAAAAAAAAGTGAAAAACACATTTCAATTTTTACAAGTTACCAACCTCTTTTAAAAGAACTATAAACCCCCGCAATTATCAGCCTTCTAATAATTCATCACAATCATTCTAAATCATATCTATTTGCGGAGGGTTTTGTTAAAACCTCTGCAAAATAACTCCCACTAAATAAACTTTTTTTGTAGTGTTTTTTTATATAAAGTGTTTCGGTAACATTTGTCTGGGTCGACCGTCATTCCTTGCTATACTCCAATCGTCCAACTCTTCATGTAATCCTTCTCGATTGGGGGTTGACCTGCAGAAGACACTCCGACGCTCAAGTCAAATATGTTTCATAGAGAGGTCAATATTTTTATTAGGATTGATCAACATGATTGTACTTGGACATCCATTGTATATTTATAGGGCTTGTGACAACTAGGTCCATTATTAAACATTAATGCAAAGGTAATCAAACCCAATAATTAATAATCAATATAGTATATTTGTAAAGCATAAGGAAATCTGTCCTATTAATACCTGATAATTATCCATAAATGACAATTAACTCTGATCGGTATATTTCATATAGTACATAAGCCCCCCAAGCCCAACAAGCTCTTTATTGAAATAGGTGCATAGGGGTTATTATGAGCTTTAAAATAGGTCACTCATGTTATATTTAGGGAGTTTATCATCGATGCGCTTTAAATCTTCATTACTCCCTATATCGAGCGGCGAACTCTAGGAGCTCTCTTTGGAATTTTTCCATAGACTGAATAAAAAATGATAAGTGTTTTCTTTGAAACTTTTTCCTGTGCAAGAGATTTTCACTCCAAAAATATGCATTTAAATAAAATAGAGTAAACGCTTCAATATTTTATAATAAAAAGGCATTGGAACCTAACAAAGCTGAACCTGTTGAGTAGTCGATTGATAGTTCTTTTTTGAACTTCCTGCGTTGGATGGGGTTTTCTGAAGTCATTTTCCTGACTTCTCCCTGAGCACACCTCCTCCGATCATCCTGAGGTAGGAGTCATTTTTCTGACTTCCTGCGTTGGGCGGGGTTTTCTGAAGTCATTTTACTAACTTCCTAAGGTTCTTTGGAAGTCATTTTTCTGTCTTCCTTCCTCCTCCCTCCATATCACCCGATCAGGAGTCAATTTTCTGACATCCTGAGGTTCTTGGAAATCAATTTTCTAACTTCCTTCCTCCTCCCTCCATATCACCCGATCAGGAGTCAATTTTCTGACTTCCTGAGATTCTTCGAAGTCAATTTTCTGACTTCACTCCTCCTTCCTTTACCACCCGATCATGAGTCAATTTTCTGACTTCCTAAGATTTTTCAAAGTCAATTTTTTGACTTCACTCCGCCTTCCTTCATACCACCCGATTAGGAGTCAAATTTCTGACTTCCTGAGATTCTTCGAAGTCAATCTTCTGACTTCACTCCTCCTTCCTTCGTACCACCTGATCAGGAGTCAATTTTCTGACTTCCTGAAATTCTTCGAAGTCAATTTTCTGACTTTACTCCTCCTTCCTTCATACCACCCGATCAAGAGTCAATTTTCTGACTTCCTGTGTTGGTCGAGGTTTTCTGAAATCATTTTCTTGACTTCCTCCGAACGATGAACAAGTTGTAGAGGATTGAATCTTCCTGAACAAAAGATTTTTACTCACAAAAAGTATGGGTTAGAGCAAATTTACTATTTTCATTTTTTATTTGAAGATAGAAATCTTCCATGACTATTGGTGATTACTTAAATCAAGAAACACTTATGAATCCAATGTGATCAACTTTCCAGCCGTCACATTTCCACATGAGATATCCTCTAAAGAATTCTCCTCCAATTATAGAAACTCCAATTCAGATGGTTGTTTGTCTCATGCTTATTGGATATCTTGCCAGTAAGATAAGTATAATGCCTCTCTCTATTTATGAATTTTGCTTCACCAGTTTGTTGAACGTCACAATAATTCCTGAGTTAAGCAAAGAAAGCAGTGAAAGAACATCAAATGTTGAGAAAATAAGCACGCGGCAGATGACGCGGAGGTCGAAAGGCTCGATCAAACTAGCTACTGTGTTTTGTATGTCTCTGGAGAGATTTAGAGAAAAGAAACCCCAAGAAGTTAGGCAGCGATTGGGCTCAACTCCACCACCCTCCACCGCGAATGAGAATTTTGAGCCGCTTACGCTGCCATCGGCCTGAAGAGCCGTCGAGATGTAGGCTAAGGTGGCGTTGGTGCCGGTGATAGGAAAGATCCCTCTCTCGGGGTCGTGAAAGCATTTGATCCCCCTCCGCTCAGAGACGGCGACTGCGAGGGAGAAGACGATACTGTTGGGATACTGCATCCGTCGGCGGCGACGCTCTTGACCTGTGCGCATGGAGGCGGAAAAGGGGACCGCTCGCGCAGAGGTGACGATGGCGCCTCTTCGGATGAATTTTACGGCGGCCTACCATGGGAGAATGCCTTTCTCGTGAAGACAATTGTTGATTACGCCCCTTAATTACCAAATGCTCGCTGACGGGGTTGCAATTGTATGTGCGGAAACCGTGGTCAGTGGCGGAGATGCGAAGCTGGTCCTGGTTGAAGACGGCGGCGGATTGCACCAATGCCAACGGAGGCCCTATGGGGGAGAGATCGGAGGAGGACATGAAAAATCATGCAAAGGGAAGAAACTACCTATATAGAATGTCTAACAAAAGTTAACATCATCACCAGACACTCATGACGATTGTCATTAAATACTTGAATATTAGTAGTATTAATCATCCAGCAAAAACAATATGTATGTCATTGTCAAGGAGTTAAACAGAGAGCCAAGCAGCAGTATACAAGATATCAAGCTATCCTTCTATTTCTATTCATGCACAAAAAATGCATTAAGCCAAAAAGAATAAAGTTACATGTTTCAATATTCTATAATATATAATGAAAATCCATTCATTTTTCATTAGAAGTTAAGAAAGTGATTATCTTTCCAAGAAAAAAAAACTCTGAGGCTTGAATTTCAACAGGCTTCTTTACGAATTCTCCTTTGGAGGCTATGACCGATGAGCCAAATCAATTTCTTGAGACAGTGCTTCCAGTGTTGTAGAAATGTTGACAGAATCACAAACAAATATTTCCTGAGGCGTGTAGAGTCATTGTCTTTAAGGACTTATCCGCGGTGTATTGCGCAAGTCCCCCAGGATATAACAGGAACTTCTCAGAATTTTCTGAGGATCTCAGAACTAGCAAGTATCTCTTAAAAAGAGTAAAAGAATAAAACCCAGAAAAAGAGAAGGAAGAGAAACTAGAAAAGAAGCTAAAGAAAATTTATGCAAGGAAGAGAGAGAGCTTAACAATGTGAGAGAAAGAAAACTCGTTGGTTTTTGGTGGTCTCTGGAATGAAAGCAGTGGCTGTATTTATAGAGAATAAAACCAAGGGAAAAAGGCCCAAGGTCCAAAACGCATGAAAAATATCCCGAGCCTTGCGGGTGAATGGGCAACCATGCAGAAGAAATCCCAAGCCACGTTCTGCAATGTTCTATAACGTTATGCAACGTTCTGCGTTGCTTGCTGAAATGAGACGTTGACACCAGCTGGGAAATATCTCCAAGGCAAACTTGGAAGCAAGGCTTGCGGTCCAAGTACGAAACTTTCTCCGAAAAAGATGGCACATATCTTTGCAATATTATATTAAAATGATAACAATCCCCCACATATTGCAAAAGATATGAAACAATGATTGAAAGAAAGAAAAGAAGAAAAATCCTGGGTTTTATAAGATGTAATGCATCAGAGCTGGTATAGCAAGCTATATGAACCGGTCCTAGATCGACAAACTTAACACACAGTATAGTTGGTATAGCAAGCTATATGAACCAAAGATAGTTGAGTGTGTTAGAGGTTTATCAATCACAGTACACCCCCACAATCCTTGCTGTTATCGCTGTGATGCGCTTACTAGGCCATGCGCGTGCCCGACATTCATGAGTGCTCTAGAGATCATGTCAAGATCTCATGCAAGCGGCCCCACTTGACACTCATATAGGTGATTTCATTAAGTGTATGCTGCAAATCATACACCACCCATAAGGGATATGAAAATCATTAAAAACTTTGTTTGACTACAAAGTTTAACCTCTCAAAATTGCAGTCTCTAGCACTTTCACACACACCATAGGAATGGACATATTTGATTTAAAATCAAATTAGTGCTATCAGAACTAACAAGTGACTTGTTTTTACCCATATGAACCTTATTCATGGGATCTCCAATCACAAAGGTTGGGTTACCATCAATTGTTTGTTTGCAAGTGGCTTAAGTCCCATTCCCCTCGATGTTTCTAAAATCATATTTCTTCCTAAAGGTTTTGTCAGAGGATCTGCTAGATTCCCTTCTGACTTCACATAGTCAATGGAAATAATTTCACTCTTTAGCAGCTGCTTTACCAAATTGTGTCTCAATTGGATATGTCTATTCTTTCCATTGTAATTCTTGTTTTTAGCTATAGCTATTGCCGATTGGCAATCACAGTGTATAGACACCGATGGGGTTGGTTTCATTCCTAGTGGAATGTTTGCTAAGAAGTTTTTCAACCACTCAGCCTCACTACCAGCCATCTCAAGAGCGACAAACTCAGATTCCATGGTTGATCTTGCAATAATTGTTTGTCTGGCTGATCTCCATGTAATAGCACCACCCCCAAGTGTGAATACATAACTACTAGTGGATTTTGTCTCATCTGAATCAGAGATCCAGTTAGCATCACTGTACCCTTCTAGTACAACGAGAAATCCATTATATTAAATGGCTTAATCCATTGAACCTCTTAAGTATCTCATAAGCCTGGAAAGTGCATCCCAATGTTCTTGATTTGGACATTGAGTGTACCTACTCAGTCTACCTACTGCATAAGCAATATCAGGTCTAGAAAAACTCATCAAGTGCAGTAAGCTCCCAATTATCTGGGCATACTGAGGCTGAGATAACGATTCTCCTCTATTTTTCATTAATTTAGAGTTAGCATCATAAGGGGTACTCACGGGTTTGAAATCATAATACCCAAACTTCTTAAGAAGTTTCTCAATGTATTGTTCTTGGGATAGTAAAATACTATCTCCCTTCCTTGTGATTCTAACACCTAAAATTACATTGGTTTCACCCATGTCTTTCATTTCAAAATTTGATCCTAGAAACAGTTTAGTTCTAGCAACAATTTCATTGCATGTACCAAAAATTAGCATGTCATCCACATACAAACATATAATGACACAATCACCATTTTCAAATTTAGAGTACACACACTTATCAGTATCATTAGGTGAAAAACCATCACATAGCAATACATTATCTAGTTTTTCATGCCACTGTTTTGGTGCTTGTTTCAAGCCATACAAAGATTTTAAAAGTTTACATACCTTATTCTCTTGACCAGGTACAACACACCCTTCAGGTTGAGTCATATAAATTTCCTCCTTTAAATCACCATTCAAAAAGGCAGTTTTAACATCCATTTGGTGTATCACTAGTTTATGTATTGCTGCTAAGGCTAACAATACTCGAATAGAGGAAATCCTAGTCACAGGGGCAAAAGTATCAAAGTAATCTATGTTGGGTTTTTGAGTAAATCCTTTTGCTACTAATCTTGCCTTATACTTCTCTATAGATCCATCAGGATGATATTTTTTCTTGAAAATCCACTTACAACCAATGGGTTTTGCTCCTTTAGGCAAATCTACTAAGGTCCAAGTATTATTTTTCTGAATTGATTCAATTTCAGTCTTAATGGCTTTATCCCACTGTTTTGCATCAGGAGCACTAATGGCTTCTACAAAGCTATCAGGATCATTATCAACTAGATAAGTATAAAAATCATTGCCAAATGAAGTTTCCTTTCTCTGTCCTTTACTCCTTCTTAATTCCTCACACAAGGCATCACTATCATTATTATTATCTATAGGTTGAGACATCTCACTAACCTTTAAAGGAAAAACATGTTCAAAAAACTCTGCATTTTTCGTCTCCATTATAGAATTTCTTTTAAGTATATCACTTTTAAGAACTAGAAACCTATAGGCACTATGTTCAGCATAGCCTAAGAACATGCAATCAGAGGTTTTAGAGCCTATATTCCTTTTCTTAGGATCGGGTAACATCACCTTAGCTAGGCACCCCCACACTCTTAAATATTTAAGGTTAGGTTGATAGCCTCTCCACAACTCATAGGGAGTTTTACCAGTTTTCTTATGAGGTATTCTATTTTGTAAAAAACATGCAGTAAGAAAGGCTTCTCCCCAAAGGTTATCAGGTGCACTAGAGCTAATAAGCATAGCATTCATCATCTCCTTAAGTGTTCTATTCTTTCTCTCAGCTACTCCATTAGACTCAGGTGAATATGGTGGGGTTACTTCATGGATGATCCCTTCTTTAACACAATAGTCATTAAACAGTACATACTCACCACCTCTATCTGGTCTAATCCTCTTAATTTTCTTATTTAATTGATTTTCTATTTCTGCTTTATAAGTTAGAAACACATCAAAAGCTTCATCTTTATGTTTAATTAAGTAAACTTTGGTGTATCTAGAATAATCATCTATAAAGGTCACAAAATAATTTTTACCTCCTCTAGACATGGTTTGTTTTATATCAGCTAGATCAGTATGAATTAACCCTAACAGTTCAGTTTGGCGTTCTACAGAAAAACATGTCTTCTTTGTTAATTTAGATTCTACACATATATCACATTTACTAGTCTGTTTATCATGCATATTAATTAATCCTAGTCGTTGTAATTTCATAACATAGGAAGAATTCAAATGTCCTAATCTAGCATGCCATAAATCATACGAGTCAACAATATAAGCAGAAGAAGATGATTCATTAATATTTTCAGAAATGTTAAGTACAAAGAGACCTTGATCAAAATATCCCTTTCCCACAAAAACATTATTCTTTGTCATTAAAATCTTGTCAGACTCGAATGACACTTTAACCCCCACTTTTCCTAGTAGTGCCACAGAGATTAAATTAACTCTGATTGATGGCACATGTAGCACATCACTCAAGGCCAGAGTCTTTCCAGATGTGAGTTTGAGAAAAACTTTCCCTTTTCCCAGAACAGGAGTGGTCCTGGAATCACCGAGGTAGATGTGTTCTTCTCCATCCCCTACACTAGTGTAAGAGGTAAAGGCACTTCTGTTTGCACAGATATGCCTGGTAGCACCAGAGTCTACCACCCACTTGCTCACATTGGTCATCAGATTTACTTGAGAAACGATCGCAACAATAATATCATCTCCTTCAGCTATATTGGCCCTAGGAGGATTGTCGTTTCTTGCTCTGCGCCTGCACTGCGGTGCATGATGGCCCGGCTTCCCACATACGAAGCAATTTCCTTTCTTCTTAAAGGTGGGGTTAGATCCGTTGGGACGAGATTTTTGAGAAATAATTTTTCTTATTGTGATCAGGTTTATGTTCGTACCTTTTTGGAGCAGGTTTGTCTTCTACCACGTTTGCTTTTGCAGACAATGCTTTGGCCCTTGCAGTAGCACATTCTTTCCTGTTGGTATCTTCAACGATTATGTGAGTGATCAGCTCTGAAAGTGACATTTGCTTGTGTCTATGTTTCAGTTGTTGCTTGTAATCAGTCCAGGAAGGCGGCAATTTCTCGATCAGAAGCTGTGAGACATATACATCTGGTAGAAGAACGTTTTCCGCTTTGATATCCTCGAGCAGCTTGTGGTACTCATTGATTTGCGACTTTATGTCCTTGTCTTCAACCATTTCCCAACGATAATAATTCCCAATGATGAACCTTTATCTGACTACATCTTCAGCAGTGTATTTGAGAATCAACGAATCCCAAATGTCTTTCGCCTCCTTATAGGAACAGTATACATCGAACAAATCATTAGAAAGTGCACTGAGTAAAGTATAGCGGCATACCTTATTTGCATGAACCCAATCTTCAACTTGTTTTGAATTTGGAGGGAGATTGGAGTCAGGTTTTGCAGATGAAAGAGCAAAGGCGACTCCATACATGTCTAACAAGGTTGACACACGTTCTTGCCAGCGCCGAAAATTCTGACCAGAGAATACTTCAATTTTTGATACATCTGGGAATGGTTTAGCGAAGACCGTCTGAGTTCCGGAAACAGTATTATGACTCTCCGAGGTTGATTTGTTGTTGTTGTCAGCCATAAGTCCTTAAGATTGTTGTAGAAATGCTGACAGAATCACGAAAAAATATTTCCTGAGGCGTGTAGAGTCACTGTCCTTAAGGACTTATCCGCGGTGTATTGCGCAAGTCCCCTAGGATGCAACAGGAACTTCTCAGAAATTTCTGAGGATCTCAGAACTAGCAAGGATCTCTTAAAAAGAGTAAAAGAATAAAACCCAGGAAAAGAGAAGGAAGACAAACTAGAAAAGAAGCTAAAGAAAATTTATGCAAGGAAGATAGAGCGCTTAACAATGTGAGAGAAAGAAAACTCGTTGGTTTTTGGTGGTCTCTGGAATGAAAGCATTGGCTGTATTTATAGAGAATAAAACCAAGGGAAAAAGGCCCAAGGTCCAAAACGCATGAAAAATATCCCGAGCCTTGCGGGTGAATGGGCAACCGTGCAGAAGAAATCCCAAGCCACGTTTTGCAACGTTCTGTAACGTTATGCAACGTTCTGCGTTGCTTGCAGAAATGAGACGTTGGCACCAGCTGGGAAATATCTCCAAGGCAAACTTGGAAGCAAGGCTTGCAGTCCAAGTACGAAACTTTCTCCGAAAAAGATGGCACATATCTTTGCAATATTATATTAAAATGATAACATCCAGTAAGGTTAATAATATTCTCTGCCTTTTGAGACATAACTTCTGTTTTTTCTTCATTCAATAAAATGGTTATGTGGGCAACCTTGCACCTGCAACATAAATTTTCACTAGAAACCCACCAAAGTTAAGGCGGAAGTTAAGGCGGAGATGGTAATATAATATTTTATATCGCATGCCTTCTCTTGGTTCAGTAAACTAATTAAATATTAATAAAGTTTATTTATAATATAATAAAGTTGAAACTTTGCTGAAAAAGTTGCCACAGGCGTTTCTAACACTTCCCCTTAGCAGATTAATTTAACACTGATAACTAAAAGGTAATTATAATATGATTATTATCAAGAGAAAGAAAAACAAGTGCCACTAAATCGAAACAATGGAGGTGGCACTTTTATTACCAATCAATAATCACGGACAATGTTCCAAACTAATTCACAATTAGATTTTTTATTACTTTATTTTCATATATGAAATATTCATATTTCAAAAATACTTATCTTGTTGATAAAACTTCACGTGGAGATAGTAATCCATATTTTGTTTTGTTGAAAATTCCTTATGCTTATTTGAAGTAGTGATGTTGAGACCGAGCATTCATCTTAGATCCTTGCGATTTCATCGGGACGTCGCTCGACCCCACGGTGGGCGCCAAAATGTTTCGGTAACATTTGTCTGGGTCGACCGTCCTTCCTTGTTATGCTCCAATCGTCCAACTCTTCATGTAATCCTTCCCGATTGGGGGTTGACCTGTAGAAGACACTCCGACGCTCAAGTCAGATATGTTTCATAGAGAGGTGAATATTTTTATTAGGATTGATCAAGATGATTGTACCTGGACATCCATTGTATGTTTATAGGGCTTGTGAGAGCTAGGTCCATTATTAAACATTAATGCAAAGGTAATGAAATCCAATAATTAATAATCAATATAGTATATTTGTAAATCATAAGGCAATCTACCTATTAATACCTAATAATTATCCATAAATGACAATTAACTCTGATCGGTATATTTCATATAGTACATAAAGGAATGTAATAGGGAGGAGAGGTTGAACTTTTTCTTCATAATTTCTGCATAGAGCAAAAATATGTCTTGAATTCCTTAATAATGTTATTCCCTAGTAATGTTATTTCTTTCATATTCTACAATGTAGAGTTGTGTTGGGTACTTTGATGGTGAGAAGACCGGATGCCACTTGGCTTGCACTCCAAGCTATGAATTAACCTTTCGGGCTAGTTCCTTTTTAAGCTTGTCCAAGCTTGGCAGTCTCTTTACTGAGCTAGAGTTGACCGTTCATGTTTTGTGCTGACCGATACTCACATGGTACAAATAACAAATACTAGAACTCAAAACTTGCACATTCAAACACTAAAATCTTATTAAGGTGGACAAAAGATTTGTAATTGATTTATTTTATTAAATAATCATTTATATACATCAACAAAGAATTTACAAGTCTAGTTTATAGACACTACAAAAATAAATTATTTTAGGTGGGTTAGTTTCCGGCAATTTTATAAACCCGGAAACGTTTCTGGCGGTTTAACAAAACCGCCCTAAAGTATTTTTAAAAAATTCCTACTCTGCCCCCCACCTTTCTTCTGCCTTAGTCATTTCCCTTATTCTCTAATTTCTCGCTCTGCCTTCATTTCCTCAAACGAAAATGTTTGTTTAAAACCATGTTTTGACACAAATTTGACACCGGCTGAGGTGTCAAATTTTTATTGGATGGCTGAATAACATTAAATAATTCCATTTGAAAAAGCACAGAAGGGTAGAATTGGAAATCTGATGGTATGAAAATTGAATTTGGCGGTTTCATTTTTCATCTTCTTTGAGTTTCGTTCTGAGCATTGTTCTTCTCTCCCATTCTTCCATTCGCTCCCATTCGCCTTGTCTCCATTCTCCTATCCCATTCGGTTTTCCCATTCGACCTCTTTCCATTCGCCTGTCCCATTCGCGTCTCTCCCATTCTGAGCATCCTTCGTCTCTCCATTCAGGTGGCTTTGTTATTCGAAAGGCGTCATCTCAAGGAAAAGTGGTATTTTGCATTGACTCTGTACCCGTAAGTTTTCTTTCGCATTTTGGGTGTGTTTGGTGTTTGGCGTTTTAGGTTTGTTCCCTTTTACGTTTTCTTTCGCGTTTGGCGTTTTGGGTGTGTTTTGCTATGTGGCTCTGTTTCTTGTTTTGGGTGGAACCATAGTTTATTGTTCTTTGATGTTAGGTTTTTGTGTGTTGTGAACCCTAATGTACCATTGATTTATTGTGCAGTTCAAATGGCGTTCGGTAACCCTAAGGTAAGTTGAAGTTTAGGTATTAGTTATAGTTGTGATTTTTTATGGTTAGTAAAAATAATGTTGTCGTTATCTTTTGTAGTGGAGGGTTCGTACTTTTATGGATTCATCAATTGTTATTGAAATGAATCGTTTTCTGAGAAAAGACCATGTACAACGAATTGCGATGACACCATTTAGGTGGTGTGTGTACCTACGTGAGGTTGTGGACGTTAACTGCGAGTTATTAAAGGTTGTGGTATGTAGGTGGACAGGACATGATGTTAGCTTTAGGTTGAGTCATCAATTGGTTCCTTTTACAGTTTTAGATGTTTTCATGACGACTGGTTTAGGTATAGGGGTTTAGAAATCCCGTTCGATGAATGTATAGAAGGTTTGGTTGGAGAAATGTTTAATAAAAAAAGCACAACTTTGGAAGACTTGGTTGACATGTTTAATGTGATTGTTTTAGATGAAACCACAGAAGTTGATGTTGTTTGTAGGTTGTATATATTTGTGTGTTTGGTTGTCTTGTTCTTTCCTAGGAAGTCTAAGATAGTTGCTAACATGCCATCAAAAGTCTTAGATGACCTAGATAGTCTTTGTTTATATGATTGGGCTACCGGTGTACATAAACACCTAGTTGATAGTTTGAATAAAGGAATGAAAAAAATAACGGGTGGAGGTATCAGCAGCTCACTGAGTCTAAGTGGCAATGTCGCGGTATTACAGGTAAAATTCTTTGTAGTTCTTTAAGTGAATGAATAGAATTTTATACATTTTGATATATGTGTGACTGAAAATATTCTTGATGTTGTAGGCTTGGGCGATAGAGAGATTTTCCTTGGATGGTAAGAAACCGTATATGTTCTTGACTCTTTGGGGAAGGGCGTAAGAAACCGAAGAAAGATTGACACAGCTGTGGTATGTTTTACCTCATTTAATAATGATCTTGACTATAATTTAATAACATATTGTTAACCTGTTATTGTAATTTGTACTTTGTAGGCTGAAAACCTTGCTCATTTTTTTCGCATCTTGTACAACAGACCGGAAGGGAGTATAGGACCTTTGTCTGTTGTACATGCAAAAATCCCATCCCAACCTAACCTGTAAGTTGTGATAGGTCTTTAATTTAAAAATATGATGTTGTAAATGATGTGATTTGTCAAAAGTGGTTGATTTTATCTTTATATTGTTTCAGACATGACTGTGTAGTTATAATGTTAAAAGCTATGGAAATTTGGGATGGAGAGGATAAATACTATGGGAATAGTATGCCACTGTACACGAATGTAAGTCATAATATGATTTTCATTATTGTTTGATGATTGGGTTGATCTGACAATATCAATGTTTTCATTTCAGGAGGAATTGCTTGCTTTTAGAAAGCAATATGTAGTTGATTGGATCCTGGACGACGAAAACATAAGATTACTGGATGCGCTTTCGGTGTATGGGTTGTTGTAGGATAGTTGTCCTGTGTTCAAATGTAGAGAGGTCCTTGTAAGAAACATTATTGTTTATGGAGACTATGTATTTTTAATATATAGAAACACATTGTACAGATTCTTATATGAATAAGAAATATGATTTCTACCTTGTTTATGTTCAATGCACAAGGATGTTGTAATCGTTAAGGCGAGTGTGTTTGTAATCGTTTATATATTTGAAGACATTGTACAAATGATTATTGCAATACAACGATTGATTTTGAAGATTGGTTATGTGCAA
Organism: Vigna mungo; assembly: GCA_036885675.1. NCBI lineage: Eukaryota > Viridiplantae > Streptophyta > Magnoliopsida > Fabales > Fabaceae > Vigna > Vigna mungo. Next base: position 10,417,585 of record CP144694.1, on the reverse strand, counting down.
TGTTAAAATAATTGTTGATTGATGATTGATGTCCAGGTTTTAGTGTACTCTACCATAAAAAGCACTCTTGTAATCCTTTACAAGAGGCTTGTAATCGATTACGCGAACCATAAGGCTGTTTTGGACAACCTGTTGAACTGAAGGAGCCACCTGTGGCAACGTGGGGGACCACTGGTCATTTTGGGTGTTTTTGAAGACAACTTGACTTGTTTTTGGTGCAAGTGTGAGTGTAGGGTTTCATGTTCGTGGTTGGGACACCCCATGATGTACAGGGGTCCCACCCAGGGTTTTAAACTAAACCTTGGTGAGTTTTAGTGTACTCTGCCACAAAAAGCACTCTTGTAATCGTTTACAAGAGGCTTGTAATCGATTACGCGAGCCATAAGGGTGTTTTGGACATCTTGTTGAACTGAAGGAGCCACTTGTGGCAATGTGGGGGACCACTGGTCATTTTTGGGTGTTTTTGAAGACAACTTGACTTGTTTTTGGTGCAAGTGTGAGTGTAGGGTTTCATGTTGGTGGTTGGGACACCCCATGATGTATAGGGGTCCCACCCAGGGTTTTAAACTGAACCTTGGTGAGTTTTAGTGTACTCTGCCACAAAAAGCACTCTTGTAATCGTTTACAAGAGGCTTGTAATCGATTACGCGAGCCATAAGGCTGTTTTGGACATCCTGTTGAACTGAAGGAGCCAGCTGTGGCAACGTGGGGGACCACTGGTCATTTTGGGTGTTTTTTAAGTCAGTTTGACTTGTTTTTGGTGCAAGTGTGAGTGTAGGGTTTCATGTTCGTGGTTGGGACACCCCATGATGTAGAGGGGTCTCACCCAGGGTTTTAAACTGAACCTTGATGAGTTTTAGTGTACTCTGCCACAAAAAGCACTCTTGTAATCGTTTACAAGAGGCTTGTAACCGATTACGCGAGCCATAAGGATGTTTTGGACATCTTGTTGAACTGAAGGAGCCACCTATGGCAACGTGGGGGACCACTGGTCATTTTTGGGTGTTTTTGAAGACAACTTGACTTGTTTTTGGTGCAAGTGTGAGTGTAGGGTTTCATGTTGGTGGTTGGGACTCCCCATGATGTAGAGGGGTCCTACGCAGGGTTTTAAATTGAACCTTGGTGAGTTTTAGTGTACTCTGCCACAAAAAACACTCTTGTAATCGTTTACAAGAGGCTTGTAATCGATTACGCGAGCCATAAAGTTGTTTTGGACATCTTGTTGAACTGAAGGAGCCACGTGTGGCAACGTGGGGGACCACTGGTCATTTTTGGGTGTTTTTGAAGACAATTTGACTTGTGTAACAAAATAAATAGTGGTGAATTCATTCATATCAAAACAATGATTACAATAACAACATTACATTAGATCATACTAAATTGTAAAAGTTCTCAATAACAACATTGAAACTTCAATACAAGTACAGTCATCCAATAACCAGTCTTAGAGCTGATAACATACTATTACAGTACTCCATTAAAGTAAATTTTCCCCTTCACTACAAAACATAAAGCAAAGCATACGTAAATTAATATATTAATTGTCTGGTTGTTTGGATGATGATGACGGTTGGTCTGCTTCTATGGATGATGATGACGGTAAGTCAGTTGGGCGAACAAATTTGCGGAGGATGGCATCCACATTGTCATTGTTACCACGCAACTCTAAAAACCAACCAAATGGAGTCTTCGAGATGACTTCCCGTTGTTCCTCTGTCAATCGTTCGTTGAGAGTGCTAACATACATAGTTGAAAATGAATGACGCACGCTCAACTGTCCAAAACAAAATAACACATCAAATCAAATAACAAGAGGATAGAAGGCAAGAAACACACCAAATCAAATAACACACCAAATCAACAAAACCCATAACGTGTGAAAGAAACCACAAGAACCCTAATACCCAAACCTAAAACGAAATACCCAAACCTAAAGAGGATAGAAGGCATTTACCTTGGTCCAACGAAGGTCCATTTCGGAACCAATATGTCACAAAGGGGAGAGGAGAGGAGAGCACAATGGGAGACGACGGGAGAGAGACAATCTGTCACACAAAACCAATGAAAAAGCCAAGGGGTAGAATTGAAATACAGATTTTCTGAAAAGCTTTCCATTTTGCAAGCCAAATTTAAAAAAAAAAGTAAAATAAAACGACCCAATAGGACATTGACACGTGGTAGTGTCAAACATGTGTCAAAAACTGGGTGTCAAAATAACGGGACCCTTCCTCAAACCCTATCTTTTCGCTCCATGCTTCATTTCCTCGCTCCCTAAAACTTCACCAGAATCATTTTCCCTTAAACCCCTTTCCTGCACCATCTTCGTGTTGTTCTTCCTTGCTTGGGTTGAGCATTGTGTTTATCGTGGAGGCGTTGTGGAGGCGTCGTGGTGCTCTGCTGCGTTTGCATTGGGAAATTAAACTGTAGATTCGTTCACGCGGCTTAGAAACCTGTCGAGAAATCTTTCTGATTCATTTGTCTCCTATATCTTACTCTCGAAATTTTCATTTTGCTCTCTTCCTTCTTCCATCTGCTACTGTTTACTATTTTCATGTTTGTTTGGTCTCTTTAAAAGTCTGTGTAATTTACTTGTATAATTTTACTCAAACTATGCTGTTTATGATAACTTTACTTTTACCTAACTATTTCTTCTCTTTTTTCACTTAAAGCTGCGTGAGTACATTGACGATATTGAAGATTATATTAATATTTAAGTAAGTAGCTATCAATTTACTGAAGATATCCGAGTAAAAGACTTTTTACTTGTTGAAGAGACAGATTCAATGAAGTCCAATGCAACTAGTGGTAGTTTTAGTGAATGTTTTTAAATCTTTAAAATTTTTGACAATTTGGCAAAATTTCTTTCAAAGACAAGGATTTGAGGCAACATCCTGAAAATTTCAGACAAACCTATCACAGATGCCTCAAACTTGCTTCTGCTTTGGTTAACTTAGGACTTTCTCACAACGATAATGTAAGTTCGTTTAATTTCCTTTTCTTTCTTTCCTTTTTCTCTGCATTTCTTTAGATTTAGAAAAAAACATCTAATAATTGTCTAAGTCAACAACATTTTTAGAACATTATATCAAACACATGTAAATTATTAGAATAAAATAAAAATTATTCCTACCATACCTAATAATTTTATATTTTTTAGAAGTTAAGATTAAATATAGTTTAAATTTTATTTTTAAAATCATTGTATGGGAAAGGTACAACTTATGATATCTTGTTATATTCAAGTCATTGTTATGCAATTTCAAAGTTTCAGTTATGTGCTGAATATTCAGTTTCTTGGCTTGCAGGCTGAGGTTGTTGACTCTCACTAGTGCAAAAACGCTGATTAACGTCACCTCTTAGACGTCAGTTAGGGGTAAGCTCGACGTATATTGATGACCGGTGGCATTTTCGTAAATAAGTTGGCCATATAGATGTTAGTTAAGAGGTGCCCCGACGTCTATAGTCTTTTATACGTCGGGGATGTCCTAACTGACGTCTATATGTCTGACAGGTGGGTGAAAAGTCATTTCTTTCAGACATATAGATATCAGTTGGACGGGGCCCCAACGTCTATGTCAAACATATAGACGTCAGTTAGGACAACCCCGACGTTTATATGTCTGCCAGGTTGGTGAATAGTCACTCTTTTATGCCTCTTAGACATCAGATCCCGCCAAACTGACGTCTATATGACGGACATTAATGGCTATTTACCTACCTGTCAGACCTATAAACGTCAGTTAGGAGATACCCGACGTCTATATGTTTGCCAGATAGGTGAAAAGTCATTCCTTTCCGTCATATAAACGTCAAATGCCTCCACACTGACGTCTATAATCGTATATAGACGTTAGTGGCCTTAGTATTCGACGTCTATAAGCCCCGCAAATATTAATTTTTAAACCAGAAAGACGTCATATTAGTGAGGTCACCAATGTCTTTTCCCTTATAGACATCGGGCTTGTGTGCAACCGACGTCTGATTTCTTGTTAAAACAGTGATTGCGAACCAGCAGTTTTGCGCACTTCATCGTCTTCCTTGGTTTTTCTCTCTGCTCCATTGAATTTACAGGTGCGTTTAATCTCTTTTGATATGGTTAAACTTGCTTTTAATCCGATTAAAGTAATATTTGATGTATTATCTTTCATTTGAACGGATTAAAATGTGTTTTGGTGCGGTTTTTCTTGTGTCTTTATGTAGCGTAATGCAACTTCTCCCTTTGCTAGTTTCCTCTTAAGAAAGACTTACGTTTTTTGGATCTTTCATGGCATTCCAACCCGAAGTCGAACTGGGTCATTGCATAGAGTCATTCCCACCGCCAATGAAAAAGAAAACGGTGAGAATACGGTGTCACTGTATGTGAGAATACGGTATCACTGTATTCTCACCGTATTCTTTTTCATTGGCGGTCGAAGTGGACCTAGGCAACGACCCAGGTTCGTCTTTGGGTTGAAATGCCATGAGAAATCCAAAAGACACAATTTTTTCTTATGAGGAAACTAGCAAGGAAAGGACGTGCTACTACGTTACCCAAAGACACGAGAAAAACTGCATCAAAACAGAACACTTCATAGACGTTGGTTAATGTAATGACCGACGTCTATAGTGCCCATAGACGTCGGTTAATTTAATGACCGACGTCTATAGTGCCCATAGACGTCGATTAATGCAATGTTTGACAACTTTATAGACGTCGGACGTGTCACTGAACAGACGTCTCGGGATGTCCTTAGACGTCGGTTAGTGGAATGTCTGATGTCTTTATAGACGTCGAGCTTTGGCTTAAACCGACATCTATAGCGACATCGCACCTGCAGAAATTCGACGTCCCATTAACATCATCCTTAAAGACGTCAGTTCGTGAGGTGACGTTAAAAGCCCAAAATAACCGACGTCTAAAACGTATTATGCACTAGTGTCTATTAGTGCTGATGATGATCATCATCCAGAGTTTCAATTGAAAAGATATGACTACTTTGGTTTTGGTAATAAACTTCATTCTTATGTAAAAGATATGCTTCAAGACTGCTGCTAACACCCTCAAAGGTGTAGGCTCGTTGTCTAGGAGTTTGGGTCATTATGATTTTGTTATTCTTAATTGTATTGGTTAGATATTCTGGAAAATATCTTGTCATATTTTTATTGTATCTTTTAGACAATTTAGAGCATCTTAGATGTACTAGAAGTGGTTTCCTGATTTTGTTTCATTTCCTTATTTAATTTGGATTAAAGTTAAGTAATTGTATTCTTTGGATGCATGCTCTTTACTATCATTGTCTCTGCAATTGTATTCTTTGGATGCCTTTGTGGTGTTTGTTTTCACTGGGTTCTACCCTTTATCCCCTTTCCTGGATGTCTGTTCTTCGAACATTCTTATGTTGTTTGGTTACCTTTTTAAAGCATGATCTTTGCTCTTTTCCCTTTCTGATTTGTTGTTGTTGTGTTCACGACATAGAGAAGGCTAGGTGGCAGCATATGTTTCATGGGGATGGAACAACTAAAAGTGTTTTAGTTAAAGGTTAAAATTACAGGCTAGAAGTGGACCTGACCTACTTATAATCCAACTAGTTCTGCATAGTTGTCCAACTAGATGTGTGCTTAGAAGCATTGTGAGTGTATAGTAAATATTTTGTAATTGTTGGACAAAGTGGCTTTTCATCAGAATTGAACATCTGTATCACATTAGATGCTGCACCTATATGTAATTTGTGCAAAACTTCTCATCAACAACCTTAACTATATAATCGAAAAAAAGTTAACGAAAAACTGTATATATGTACCAAATGAATGTATGAAGCAGGAGAAGAAGATGAAGAGTCACCCATGACAGTAGCATGAAAATGTTACTAAGAAAATTTGATATATATAGAGAGAGATGAAGGGTAGCTACAGAAGATGTGGAGAGTGTGAAGACGAAAATAGAGGGAGTGGTGGGAGCAAGAATCCCACGTGAGAGATAAATTATAATTGGCTATGAAAGGATTAGAAGAGATTGTAAATGACTGCTTTGTCTTGTACATTTCCTATAAGAGCTTCTCCCTTCACGTGATTTGTGGGATATCCCTACAAACTAAAGACAAACCCTAAAATCCATTTCTCATTCATTAATTATTGATGCATTTAGAGAGACTCACTAACCTTAGTAGTTATACTTATATATACCCTCTTTCCATCCTTAGGAAAATCCAAAACATATTCTTTTTACTACAACTGTGAAACTGAAGGGGGATTAGAGTAATGAAAAGTTTTGCAAAAGAAATATATGATTCAGAATGTTGCTTTATGCATTTCTGAGATAAGTGTTTATCAGAGCATTGTAGAAACAGAAGGCTGTCGCTGACTTAATCTTCCAATATATATACTACAGAGTTACATGTAGCTCAAACATTATAACTATTCCTAACCTGGTTACATCCTTTATATAGACATATAGATATACTTGTTTTTCATGATATAAAAATTTTCGTTGACTTAATCATGAAGAAAAAACAAAAGGTTTATCTACATCCATCTTCTTAATCCAGGAAAAGTTAGTTTTTTTTTTCTTTTTACTTTTCGAATCAAAGTTTACAGATATGTTAAAAAAGTACAGCAAGATCGAATTATATAAAAACATAGTAACCTCTTTATGTCAAATATTGTTAGTGACTAAAAAATACATTTTGATGTCTGGCAGACAAACCTATTAAATAAATAATTTTGAAGATTTGTTGTTGGAGGAAAAGAAAAGTAGTGGACACCACTGTTTTAAGGCGAGCTAACACGAAAATGATAATATAGATTAGCGATGATAATTATGAAACAAGGACATATGATGCATTTACAGATCAGCATTGATGAAACCCAATTAAAATTGTTAATACCTGTTGCTATATATAATTAATGGATGATATATTATTGGTTGAAGATATATTCTCAACCACACTAATATTATGCTCTAAGAGACACTTTCATCCCTCAAGTCTTTACATTTACTAAACTGAGAGTGAATTGAGTTGGAGATCAATTAAGTTTCTTGATTTAAGTTAGACATAATGTCAGTATTTTATAAATTTATTTTTAGGACATTAAAAAATGTTAATAGTATTAAATTGTTTCATAGAATTAATGATTTAATTTAGAGTCTAGTAAATATTTATTTTTGTGCAATGTTATTATAACTAAGTAGGGGAACTATTTAGTTTTGAATTCTTCAATTCCATAAGTAAGGGAGACTATTTCAATCTTCAAATTTATAACTAATTTGGTATAAGACTTAGTTTTATAACCAATTTAATAAATTCATCTTATGTATAAATTCCATAAGGTCACTTATTCTAACCTTCCGATACTCTTGGCATGAACGGAGATCGTTTTAATGGATAAATCATGGATAGACATGCCTCGAAATACAAGTCAATATATGAGAGGATTGAATACCTTCTTGGACTTTGCATTCACTAATAGTGGTGTTAGAGGAAAGATAACATGTCCATGTCAGAAATGCAAATTTAAGAAATGACAAAGTCGTGAAGAAGTATATGATCACTTAATTATTAAACCTTTTCCAAAAGGGTATACAGTGTGGCTTCTACACGGGGAGAGAAGAGTAAATGACGAAGCGCCTCAAGTAATGGCCAAAGAAGATGGTGGAAGATTTGAAATTAATGATAATATGTGCGAAATGATTAATGATGTATTTGCAGATCATTGCTATAACAACGACATGACGGATGATGACGAGATGGGTGCAGAGTCAAGCCATACTAGAAGTCATGATGGGACAAAGTTGTTTGAATTAATGCAAGATAGACAACAAAGTTTATATGAAGGATGTGATAAATATTCAAAACTTTCATTCTTGGTAAAGTTGTATCACATCAAATGTTTATACAGAATAAGTGACAAAGCTATGTCCATGATACTCGAGTTGCTAGCAGATGCATTTCAACATGCTAAAATTCCAAATTCATTCTATGAAGCCAAAAAAGTCATTAACAAGCTTGGTCTTCATTACACCAAAATTGATGCTTGCCCGAATGATTGTATGTTGTATGTTGGAGAAGAGAAAGATAGAGATTCTTGTAAGAAATGTAAGACATCAAGATGGAAGCCAAAAAAGAGAAATACAATTGGTGATGATGTTGTTCTTAATAAGCGAAAGAAGATTCCTGCAAAGGTGTTAAGGTATTTTCCTTTGAAGCCCCGATTAGAGAGGATGTTTTTATCATCACTAGTAAAAAACTGGTATTTGACAGCGCACATTATGCCACGGTTCACCAAAAACCGAAGCATAATAGTGCGCAGTGGCAATTTTGAAAATAAATGGAACTTATAGACCGCGGTTCAGAGGGGAACCGCGACCTATACCCTAGTCAACTTTTTGCCCTTGACGCCATGTCAGAAAAACAATAAATTGTAGAGGGAATAGGTCGCGGGTCTCTGAGCAACTGCGGCCTATTCCCTCTGCAATTTATTGTTTTCCTGACGTGGCGTCAAAGGCAGAAAGTTGCAGGGGGAATAGGTCGTGGTTGCTCAAAGACCCGTGACCTATTCCACCTGCAACCTTCTGACATCCCCCCCTGGTCAGCCCCTGCAATAAATTGGCAGGGGAATAGGCCGCGGGTCTCTGAGCAACCGCGACCTATTCCCCTGCCAATTTATTGCAGGGGCTGACTAGGGGGGAATGTCAGAAGGTTGCAGGGGGAATAGGCCCGGGTCTCTGAGCAACCGCGGCCTATTCCCCCTGCAACCTTCTGACATTCCCCAAAAGGCAGTTTTTGGAGGCAGTTGGGAGGATACAGAACGTCAGGGTATAGGTCGCGGTTAATGAGGGAACCACGACCTATTCCCTGATCTGAATAAATTTTAAATTTTTAAGGGAATAGGCCGTGGTTAAGCGCTGAACTGCGGCATATAGAATTTTCACAATATATGCCGCCCCATTACGGTACGTTCCTCAATTTCACAATAGAATTTTCAATCTATATATTGTTGAATTTTTGATATAAAATTTATGAGTCTAGCATGTTTTCTTGTATGATATACATTCTGTTTCTGTTTTCGTGTATGATATAGCATATATGTTTGTCATAACTTGTATTCTATCTCATGATATTAACCTTTTTCTATATCTGATTTACTGGTTGGTTGGTAAAAGTAATATATCATAGTAATGAAAAAAACGGTCAGGAAGATTCATAAGTTATTGTCACAACAACTATGCTAATTCATATTTAATTTAATATTTATTGTCACAACAACTATGCTAATTCAAATTAAAAATATAATGAAAAATCTAAATAAAAAATTAAATAAACAACAAACTAAAAAGTAAACAGCTTATAACTTAATAAATTAAAAACTCTTAGAATAAATTTTTGTAAGTGAATTTCAAGCCTTTTGTAAGTAAATAGCTTATAGCTTATAACTAAAATAGATATAATTCAAGTCTTTTGTAAGTGGGTGCATAAATTTTATTTTTAGAGTGAATTTCAAAAGAACAACCTTATTAAATATTAAACTTGAGAACATTAAGAAAAGTTTTTCACAATAAAAAGATATCGTTTAAATTTGGAAAATTGTAAAAGCTCATAATTCCTCATAAGTAATACAATTAGTATTATATAGTTCCCAACTATCCTTCAATGCAACATAGTAAAATAATTCAAATTCAAGATAATTTTGGTGCAAGTCACCAATGAGTCTTCAGGCAGTTGCCCCTTTCCACGTGCATATAGTCATCAAGAACCTATAACATAAAAAATTCATAAGAAAATAGATTAAAGTTAATTTAAGACAAACAAAATTTCAGACACTCCAGAAATATAATAGTTAAGTTCCATATGTGAACTTTATGGTTAAGTTATTATATATCCGGGTAAGTGAACTTTGTTAACATAATAAAGTTCCATATGTGATTTTAAAATATAATAATGAAGTTATTATGAATTTCAGGCGCCATTGGCAGCTTCTTGTTATTTCTATGCACGAGAGCTATGCTTTATGGTTCTGCTCATTGCACAGGCCTCCTCTCACAAATCTGAGACAATTAGTTGATTGGTAAGAACCTCAATGTTTGGACTTTCTTTTTTATATAAATGAATGCTAAAACTCTTTTTTTTTATATATAGTTCTATTCCAGCAAGTCTGATGATGGTTGGGAGACCAATAGCTAACAGAGGAAAGATTGCATGGATTTCTCTCAAGGTTTGACATATGCTAAAGCCATACTTTCTTATAGTTGTTTTGTTTTAATGTTTTTCACTAACTATTTACAACTGTGATGATATATTGCAATGTAACAGACAGAATGGGTCATATGAGTGCGGATACTATGTAATGTGTTGGATGACCCATATTGTTCGTTCTCATATCACAAGAGGCTGGGAAACGGTAATATTTAAATCTAACAAATTTTGATTTTCTCCAAAATTTGGAATTCATATACACTTATTAATATTAATTGTTTTGTGCAGAAATTCAAGACTACTACATCAGTTCCTGAGAAGCCAATTTCATTTATGAGGAAAGCTGCTGCAAAATATTTAGTTAGATTATATAATAGGTCATAGTTATTAGATTTAAACATTGAATTTTATTAGACTTTGTACTTTATGTGATGTTAAAATACATTTGAACATATGTTTGATCTGTTGTTATTGAATTTGAACATGTATTTGATATGCAGGTCTGTTTTTATGGTAGTGGATATCACAAAAACAGACCTGCTATTTAAAAAAACTGCAGGAGAATATGCCGCGGTTGTGATCAAATCCGCGGTAGAAAGTGTGTCGTTTTTTTATTTTTTTTTTTAAAATGACTTTTGGTCGCGGTTATGGCCTGAACCGCGGTCTATTCCTGGTCTTTTACCGCGGTCTATTCCTGGTCTTTTACCGCGGTTCAAACCGTGACCTATAGTGGAATAATTTTTTTTAAAAAAAATGGGGTTTTGGCTGCGGTTCCTTATGCAACCGCGGTCTATTCGCAGAACTTTTGACTGCGGTTGCAACCGCGGCCTATAGTCATAGACTTTTTACCGCGCCTGTATATGCCGCGATTCCTAAACTGCGACGTAAAGGGAAAAACAACCACAGTCGTTTCCCTGCGCTGCACTAGTGCGTCTAAAATAGCTGAGCATATGAGATGGCATGCATTAGAAAGTACGAATGAAGGCATGTTAAGACATTCAAGAGATTCTGAAGCATGGAAGAAATTTGACCTCATGCACCCTCAATTTGCCTTAGAACCTCGAAATGTGAGACTCGGTTTAGCTACTGATGGGTTTAATCCATATGGCAACTTGAGCACCAACCACAGTATTTGGCCAGTTGTTCTCATACCATACAACATTCCTCCTTGGATGTGTATGAAAGAAAGTTCACTCATTCTCTCCAGGATCATTCTTGGAAAGCAAGCACCGGGCAATGTTAACACCCTGGCAAGTGTACCAGATCGTATCAAGTAATAAATAGACGGTAAGTCCAAATATCGTTTCCCAAGGGACTCTTAGCCTAAACGTTCATGTGAATTAATTTCATAAGACTTGAGTAAAAATTGAATTTAGGGTTTGTAATGTGAAAACTAAAATAAACATGCAAATGCTAAGCTTGATCAATTAGCAAATAAAGATATGAATGAATGGTGTTGTTGGGGTTTACGGTTTCATCCTAATCCACTCTCCTATATCTACTATTCTTATCTGTTATCAATGTTCATGCAACTTTCTAATTTACTCTAAACCTGATTCCTCAGCGAAAATAGCCTATCGCCAATTACTAGTTTACTATTCTTAGTCTCCCTAGTAATTACTAACGCATTAATGACAGGAGCTTAAAGCAATTTACCGTCCTATTCCTATTCCTAGGTAATATTTCATAATCAAGAGATCTCAGTTCTAGATTTCCCTGTACGTTCCCATATCGACAAAATCAATGATCATAACACTGAATGAGTTAAACAATGCAAGCTCTCACCTCAGAGAAGAAAACCCAAAACTATTGATAACAAAAGTAGATGAATAAAATAAGAACTTCGATATAAGAGAGTTTCAAAAGGATTACATCGTTCCCCAACAACAAAGGGTTTAGTTCACCATTATCATGGTGAAACTATATGAATTAAATGGAAAGAATGAAAAGATAAACCCTAGATTTGGTAGATTGGAGCTCCCACATCCAAAATCCTCCTTCAAGGGCTGAAAAGAGTGTTCTGACGTCTTTCTCTACCAAAGGATACATACTCTGGGTCGTCTGGGTCTATTTATAACACAGAAAAATAACAGAATTTTGGCCCAAACTCATAAGTACAGCGCTCAACGCTGGGTTGACCGCTCAATGGTAGGTGCAATACTCCACTGGAACGCTCAGCGTTGACGCCCAGGTGTCCTGCCGTATTGAATTGCAGATGTCAGCGCTCAGAGGTAGATCTTGGCGCTCAGCGGTAGGCACAATTCTTCATTTTCCCCTCAGAGCTGGCGTTTAAGCGTTTAACAATGGCTTTTTCCACGAAGCTGGTGCTCAGCGTTGGACTTGGCACTGAGCGGTGGCTGCGATTCTTCTCTTGCACCTTTTTTCCTCATTTCTTGAGTTAAACTCCTTTCTTCTTCACTTTCCATCCATCAATTCTCGTTAAATCCTGTCAAAACAATGTAAAACCAAGCATAATATCTCTAAAACCACCTTTGACTCTCTTGTAACCTAACTTACGTGTTTTGCATGATTTTAAGCTCATTCTAAGTCACAAAGTGTGTGTTTTGATATTAATTTCAAGTGTAAAAATAATGGTTTTTAGACCGTTATCAGGCAATGATATTGATGTTTACTTACAACCATTAATAGAAGAGTTGAAGGAATTGTGGAACATTGGCATCAAAACTTTTGATTCATATGGAAATGAAGTATTTGATATGCGTGCAGCCATATTGTGGACCATTAGTGACTGTCCAGGACTTGGAACCTTATCTGGGTGGAACACACATACAAGTTTGGCATGTCCAAGGTGTAATTTTGGCACTACTCCTAAGAAGCTTGTCAATGGTGGGAAATTTTGTTTTATAAGTCATCGTCGGTGGTTAGATGGAAGACATAGGTTTAGATTGGCTCATATGAGGTTTGATGGAACTATTGAAAATAGAAGTCACCCAGTGGCAATACAGGTCATGATATCTTACAACAACTTGGTAATGTTCATGTTGAATTTGGGAAAGAACCTATAGTTGAAGAAAGGTCAAAAAGACAACACAGAGTTGATCGTCCTAAGGTAGAGACTATACAATGGCGAAAGAAAAGTATATTTTTTGACATTCCTTATTGGGTAGATAACTTATTGCACCACAATCTGGATGCTATGCACATTGAAAAAAAATGTTTGTGACAATATATTGTTTACATTGTTGAATGATAGTACAAATAATAAATGCAAAGACAATCTAAAGGCAAGAAAGGACTTACAGCTTTGGGGTATAAGACCAGATTTGTGGCCTGACGAGAATGGTAGATATCTTCCTGCTATATATACATTGTCAAATGTAAATAAGGATATGTTTATGAAAACTTTGAAGAATATAACTGTACCTGATGGTTACTCAAGTAACATCAGTAGATGCGTTGATGTCAAACACCATAAGATTGGAGGACTAAAAAGTCATGACACAAATTTTATTTCTTCACAGATGACCAATGTAAGATGACTTCCAAACACTTAAAAACAAATAATGTTTGGAATTTGCCTCAAAATGAAAGGATTATTGTACATTGGAATGAGGAGTATCAACCGATTGGAGATGGTGGAGCATTACTTAATCGATTCTTGGGAAGTATTGCTAGAAACTTCAAGGTATTCCAAATTTGTTATTCTAGTTGGAAGAAGATTCCCAAAGACTACAAAGAAGACACAATTTAAAATATCATTCAAGTAAGTAATGTAAATTCAGAATACCATTTAAAGAAGGCATTCACAATTGATTTATTTGGTAATTGTTTGTTAATTTTTATTAAATATGTACGTGCGTACATATGTGTATGTACGTGATACATATATGTGTACATGTTATGTACACATATATGTATCACGTACATACACATATGTACGCATGTACACACACATATACATACATACATATACATAAATATATGTACATAAATATGTGTTTAGTCACAGAAGATTTATTATATATATAAGACAAATATATATATATATATATATATATATATATATATATATATATATATATTTGTCTTATATATATAATAAATCTTCTGTGACTAAACACATATTTATGTACATATATTTATGTGTATATACGTACTATGTAATGTACGTATTAAGTACATATATATGTATGTACATGCATACATATATATTCGTTCTTAAGCAACCTCCTTTGCTATCGGTTTAAACATGTGGGAAATATATATGGACGTACATATATATGTATGTACATATGTACGCATATATATCTATGTATATATGTACGTACGCATATTATATATTCGTCTTATAATAGTCTTTCTTTTCACTTTAGTGGTTTAAACACATGGGATATGATGATGAATGTGACCAAGATTATGAATGAGTTCTTTATGTTAAGTTTAGAAGATTTGTATTGATTTATTTTATCATGTAATCATTTATATACTTCATCCAAGAATTTACAAGTCTAGTTTATAGGGAAATTCAGTAGAATTGAGCCAATGAGAGTCACCAATGAAGTTTTTCGGAGTAAAAGGTTTGAATTTAGCAAGATATATAATCACCTTGAATTCATTCCATGTGACTCTTTTAAGGTTTGATAACCAGGTTCAACATTTTTATATTCGCTATAGAATAATGTGTTAAGACCGAAACTAGTGCCATCTCACTCAAACCAACAGTTGGGTTAATTATATCAGTCATAAAAATTTCCATGATAATAAATAGTCCTGAAATAATTCTTTTAGGGCCTCTCTAGATATGTTTGGAAATTCTGTTTCACGACTTCAAACTCAGGGACTCACACCAATCCTATAGTTTTGCATTGAAATGCCATGTGGGTCGTTCATAACATTTCTTCCTTGCGTAGTAATAACGTTCTCCTAGTCTTGGAGAGAAATTCTCACTTGGATGTCGTAGTTTTGTAACAACACTTGTCCCAATCACAAACATATAATCTACTATGCCCTCAATAAGACATTGCACATAAAAATTAGGGTTAAATAAGTTTTCGGTCCATTAATTTTCAGTGAAAATTGGAATTAGTCCCTCTTCGAAACTCTGGACTAATTTAGTTCCCCAACTTTAGAAATGTATGAATTTAGTCCTTTCAACCAAATTTTGTTAACTTTATTTGGTGTTTGAAACACATTTCTCAGTTGACATTGAAGCCAATATGTGTCAAACAGTGTAAACAACCCAAATGCTATTATGAAACGTACTTGATAAACCTAACAAAATTTAGTTAAAAGGACTAAATTCATACATTTTTAAAGTTGGGGTCTAAATTAAGCCAAAGTTTTGAAGAGAGACTAATACCAATTTTCACTGAAAGTTAAGGGATCAAAAACATATTTAACCCTAAAAATTATTATATGCAAAGCATACATAATGTATTGATATACAAGAATCTCACAGTTGTAAAATGCTAGCTAGAGCGATGTCTTGTTGCTTTGAAGGTCCTCCTGTATTCTTGAAAGTAATGCTACTCGTCAGGAAATCTGTAAAGATTAATTTAAATATTGTTTATTTTCTTCCTACAATGATAACAAATTAAAGAAATAATTGAAAAATTATACAATCATAAAAGGTTAGATACTTATTTTGGTCCTCTTATGTTGTGTGATTGAGGTTGAAGAAGGAGGAGATTGAGGTCGCAATTTCGCAATTCGTGACGAAGGCGAAGAGGAGCAAGGCGTTTCACGGTGGTGACACCGTTGTGAATTGGTTATCGCGAGAACTGGATGATCACGATTAGGGTTTCACATTCTCAATTTGAGGTTTTGTGGTGGTTTCTTGTAGGTTAAATCGTGATCATAGAGATTTGAACGAAGGTTTCTTTCGTGCTTGCACGATAACCGACATGGTGGTGATCCAAGGGAGATGGTGGTTTGCTACAATAGTTGATGAAGGGTTGGGCAAGAAGAAGATGATAATATTAATAAAAAGTAAAATAAAAACTTTTAACATTACCATGTGACGTGACCATATATTTGAAAACTAGACAAGTTATCCAATATTAACTAAGGTGGACATTACACTAACATTTTAAATACGGTCATAAAAAAAAAATTAAACTATTTAAAAAAAAAATAGAATCACAGATAACTCAAGTAAAAGATCACTTTGAACTAAACTAAAAAATAAGAATACTAGGTATTAAAACATCATAAAATAATATTATTTAAATTTTGAAATTTTTTAATCAACTTTTATGTTGTTCAAAATACTTATGTACAGTATTTTTGTATTTAAAAAATATTTTTTTAATATATCAGAATTAATATATTTGAAGATATAATAAATAAATAAATAAGAAAAAAAAATCGAAAAAAAAAAGACCTTGATTTACCCTCCCATTTTATTCTTCTCTTTGTAGCCTCACTCTCACACATTCCCTCTTTGCCGGAGAAGCGTTTCACTGTTCACCGCCAAACTCCGTGTATGCATCTCCGACAACAACCATGGGTTACTTCGATCTCAACATTCCCTATCCTCAACCCTCACTCTCCAATAAGGTCGCCGAACAAAGCAACCGCACCAGGCTTGCGGTGAAGGCCATGGAGTTGGGTTACACCGGAATCGCTTACAACCGCACGATCAAAGGCGTCATGTCTGATCAGCACCGTTGCTCCATTACCTCCCTCACCCTCTCATCTCTCCTCAACGTTCTTCCCTCTCTCTCCCTCTCCGCCAATCTTCACCGCTCCATCCTCGGAGTTCCACTCTCCACTCCCTTCCGTCAGTACACGCGTCTCACCGTTTGCGTAGACAGCGCTATCCAGGCCCAGGCCCTCAATTCGGGGAACCCCATTTTGAAGACCTACGATCTCGTCGCTGTTAAACCCTTCAACCAGACCGCGTTTGATCTTGCGTGTCAGACCATGGAGGTTCGTTATATCTAATGTACCCTTTACTGAAAGTTGTTTTTAGTCCTACATTGCTTAGGTGTTAGAGATTTTGAAAGTAAGGGTAGTTTATAAATTGTATCTCCTTTGACTTGGATGGTCTTTTATACACTAAATTGTGAAGGCAGAAAAGTTAAATGCAGTTGCCTTTGAGTTTGGGATAACTCTGCAGTAGTTAATACCCGTGCTTGGTGTTTCATGTTATCTCTTTCTCTGTCAGTTTTTTTTTTTTTTTCTTCTGATACAGACCTTTCTTTCAATGTTTATGTATTGTTTAGATGGTTTCAGAATGTTTTAACTGGCTGGTAGAGTTCACTCTCAGGTTTTAAATTATTTTCTGTTTTAGAAGAAGAAAAAATTGAACCTTAATACCGCTTGGTAGTGGTTTTCAATTTTCAGTTCTTAAGCACAATTGAACATCAACAAGCAGCGTGTTAAGTTTAATGTATCTTTTTCTCATAAAACCCCCCTTTTTATTGCTATAGAAGGAACACGAAAATTTACTCTACCAACCTGTTGTCTTGTTCTGAAACCTTCAAATGTGAGTGTTGATTATTACAGAATTCTTTATCTTGACGGAAGGACAACTTCAAATATTGAACTCTGATATTGAAAATAATTGCAGGTGGATATTATCTCGATTGATTTTTCAGCTAAATTGCCTTTTAGATTGAAGCAGCCTATGGTTAAAGTAGCAATGCAGGTTTGTTCTTGACTATTAATCTTTTATTTTCTCATAACTAAAAAGGAAGGTGATAACTAAAACGTGCTTATTAATTGCAGCGTGGGGTTTGTTTTGAAGTCACGTATTCTGGTTTGTTTGCTGATATTCAAAAAAGGAGACAGTTAATTTCCAGTGCTAAGGTGATTTTTTCTTTCCAATATAGTCGTCTGAATTATTGCTAGATTAGATCATATTTGGTGTTTGATTTGTTTAATTAGTTTTTACATAATTGATTTTTTTTGTATTGTTTCTGATTTATTTTTCTATGTTTTGTTTTTGAACAAATTTCAAGGTATCTGATTAGTATAATTACTTCATGCGCTAGCTTGCTAGTGTTGTTAAAATTAAAGGTTTTGAACTATAGAGATTAGACACCTGGTGATAGGATACAGAGGGAGAGGACTTAATGGAGAGGACTTAATGGGTTAGAATAGAAGGTAGAGGAATTCTATAAATAAGACTCGGTTATGTGTCAGGGGGTATCGAGTATGTTTTTGGTGTAAAGTCAGGCTTATTGCTTGTAGAGAAGGCTTATGTTCCCAAGTAATTGAAGGAGGTTATGCTCCCAATTACCCTCTTGTTTACTCATATATTACCATCAATAAAAGAAATTCTTTCGTTCAATTTCATTCTTTCATTATTCTTTTGCTTGCTTGGAGTGTGTGAGAGGGTGTTTTGGTTAGGTTTCATACTCCAGTACGTAACAATTGGTCCGACCTACCGGATAGTCAGAGAGGAGAAAAGGCGTGAGGAAGGGAACTGTTGGATCCGATAGAGAGGAGTGAGAGGCTAGCCTAATACTGATTGAGAGGAGAAAAAAATATCATGAAGGAAAGAATGAATGCAGTCGAAGGGAAACTGGAGACCATGGGGCTGAAGCTGGAGAACTTGGAGCTCTCCATGGGGACTTTGGAGGTGACAATGGAAAAAAGTTTCCAAGAACTAATGAGAATGATTGGAGGTCGAGAACGACAACTAGATGGCAACTCGGATGGAAGCCAAGGGTCTGTCAACGGAAAAAGGAGGGACCAGCGAGATGAAGAGGAAGGCGAGAGAGAGGGTGGACGCTAGGAGGAGCAATCCAATTGGAGGAAAAAGGTAGAGTTACTAGTTTTTGAAGGAATTGATCCATTGAATTGGATCAAAAGAGCTGAGAAATTCTTTGAAAGACAGGGACTGTCAGAGGAAGAGAAGGTGTGCCTAGCCTACATCAGTATGGAGGGAAGTGTTGGATACTGGTTCAGAGTGTGGAAGGAGAAAGCCAAGAATCGTTCGTGGGAAGGTTTTGAAGGGGGCAATGGTGTGGTGATTTGGAGAACAGAACAGGGGCACAACCGTTGAAGGGGTGGCGGCTAGTAAGCAGTCAGGGACCATGGAAGAATACGTCCAAACTCCGAATGGGAAAGGACTTCTGGAACCGAAGGTTGAGGATTGACGGAGCCGAACGTGAAAGGACGACCGGAACCGAACGTGAGAGAACTGTTGGAACCGAACGAGCGAGGACTACCGGATGCGAACATGAGAGGACTGCAGGAACCGAACGGTAGCAGACTGCTGGATCCGAACGTGAGAGAACGGTCGGAACCTAAAGAGAAAGGACTTCCCTAGCCGAACGGTAGAGCATAGCCGGAACCGAACGGGCTAGTACTGGAAGGAAGAATGAAGGCTTTGGAAGGGAGGGCAGATGGAAGAATCAATGCCCTGGAGAGAACAATTGATTTTGTGAGGAGGTGGGCTAGCAAACAAAAAATGGGGCTTGCTATTTTTGATACAACGGCAGAAGGGAGAGAGCTGAGCTGCATGAAGCATTGAAAGACATTGAAGACCGTTATCTCAGGGCTTACGATTCTGGAAAAGAGGTGATCAGAATGCTGGAAGCTAATAGAATCCAGGAAGAATGGAGGTCATTGAAGGAGGAATTGCCGCCACCCCGCCTCCCCCTAAGCCTCCAGACTTGACTTGGAGGGTAGTTGCCAAAGGATTCCCTTCATATGATAACACGATGATGAAGAGGAGCCAGGAGATCAAGTTTCAAATTTCCAACCTTGAAGACAAGGTTGTTTTGCAGCGGGTGTATTGTTAGGGTATAAGGTGGGAGGTAATGATAAGGGTTGGAAAGTATATGAGAAGGAGAAGAAAGGTAGGAGGGAAGTAAGGCCGAACGGTGGAAGGTGTTGAGAGGTTTAGCCGAACGGTGGAAGGCGGTGAAGAGTTGGAGCCGAACGGTAGGAGGCAAGGGGAAGCAAGCCGAACGGTGGAAGGTGGTGAAGAATTGGAGCCGAACGGTAAGAGGCAGGCGGAAGACCAAGCCGAACGGTGGAAAGTGGGGAGAGGTCAGACCGAACGAAGGCGGGGAGAGGTCAGGCCGAACGGTGGAAGACGGTGAGGAGTCGAGCCGAACGGCTGAAGGCGGTGAGAGCTCGAGCGGGGCAATGGGAAGCAGCGAAGAGCTGGAGCCGATCGGTTGAGGAGTGACTATCCTAATTGGGACAACAGTTAGGATGGGTGGGAAATAGTTATAGTAAATAAGAATATATCCTAGGGAAATATTCAGCATAAGATAATTACAATAAATAAGGATGTATCCTAAGGAAATATTCAATATAAGATATTTATAATTAAAGATATATGCTAGGAAAATATACGAGGGATATTTATATTAAATATAGATATATTCTAGGGAAATATTTAGTATAAGATGGGCGGGAAATAATTAATATAAATAGAACTGGAGTCGAGTGTTAGGGTTATGTTTTGAATTGTTGAGTTTGTTGACAGGCGGCTACGTCCTGTGAGGGAGGTTATGCTCCCAAGTAATTGAAGGAGGTTATGCTCCCAATTACTCTTGTTTACTCATATATTACCATCAATACAAAAAATTCTTTCATTACATTTTTGCTTGCTTGGAGTGTATGAGAGGGTGTTCTGGTTAGGTTAGGTTTCGTACCCAGGTAAGTAACACTAGATGTGATTGAATCAACACGTACTTAATAATTATCATTGATTGCGTTTAGCTAAAAGCAAGTGTGGGTATGGTAGGTAAAGAGATTCCTAGTGGACTGGAAGGAACCTGTTGGTTATTGTAGAGAAGTATTTTATATAATGACCCAGGTAAGAAGATTTTACCACAAAATTTGGTTTGATCCTCATTACCTTTTTGTCTTACTATTATCATTACTCCATTGCTGGATTTTGCTTGTGATAGTGCGCAATAGCGCCAACATCACACAATAGCAGACTGGCCACCTTAAGGTGGCAACATTTCTATATTAGGAACAATGTTTTCATTGAGGATAAAAATGTAAAACACCATTACAAGCCCAAATTCTTCAGTTTTCTTGTATGCTTCATGTATAGAATTTAGATGAGGATGAAATGCTTGACATTGCTGCTGAACATGATGTTTAGAAGATTTTAGAATTTAGATTAATTGTTCTGCTTTGGGGTTGTACGGTTAAAGCTTATTTAGTTTCATTACTTGGTTGTTTTTGGACACAGTGATTGGCTTGTTGCTGTGTTGGGATTGGTTATTGGTTGTTCTGTTGCAGCTTTTGCTGCTGAGTTCTGGACCTCTTGGTTATTAAATTTAATCAGAATATGAATATGTATTAATGTTTAGGCGTTTTTCTTTAGTTATCAGTACACTCACACACATAGGGATCAAAATAATGGTCATCCTGCTATCACTATCCTGCTATATGGGTTTTGGCAGTTGGCCACTCTGCTATTAACTACTATGCTCAGGCCTTTTGGTAGTCCCTCATACAATTATAAGTGTTTTGACAACCTTTTTATGTTATTACAAATATCATATTGAGATATGTCCAGAAACTTACACTGGTTAAACAAATATGTAGTTGTTGATGGACTGGACTCGGGGACACAACATTGTATTTTCAAGTGCTGCTCCTACTGTGAATGAGCTCAGAGGACCTTGTGATGTTGCCAACTTGTTGTCATTGTTTGGACTCTCCAAGGAACGGGCTAATGCTGCTATTTCTAAAAACTGTAGGTATGCAATTTGCTACAATATCCTTTATTGTGTTTGGGTCTGGAGGTGTGCACTGTTTAAGAATCTTGAATATCATTTTGAATTGTTTGCAGGATTCTTTTAGCTAATTCTTTAAGAAAAAAACGATTTTATAAAGAGGCAATAAGAGTAGAAGTTTTATCAACAGATGCAACATCTCAGTCCAAGGAAGATCGGTATCAAGAGTTACTACAGTGGGATCCTATCTCCAGTGGTGAAGGTGATATCCTGTTGAATGACGTGCACAAATCTTCTTTGGTCTCTTGTAAAGCATCGAAAACTGAAAAAGCCATTGACTTTACTTCAGTGGTCAACAGCCTTCCATCTAATGGTTTTGTAATCAGGAATATCTTACCTGCAAACAATGTTTTACCTGCCTGTTTAGGCAATAAAGTAAACTCCCCACCTGTTACCCAAAAGCTAGATCAGTCAGCAACTATACCTAACAGCTTAACTGAGAAGTCCAACATACTTGAAACTTGTCGTGAGCAAGATGAAAACTCCTTATCAGATGATATAACTAATAGTTACAGTTTAAGCCGTGATGATATTTTTGAGAAAAATATGCATAATGGAGTATCTGTTGCTGTCAATTTTACGGAGATAAACATTCCGATTGCTGTTGACTCTATCTTCGCCGATGATAAAATAAACTTCCTTCCGGTTGTCAGAAAAATTAATCAGTCAACTCTTGTGCCTAACAACTTAACAGGGCAACCTGATAAGCTTGATGTTTGTCCTGAGCAAGGTAAAATCTCCCAATCACAGAAACAAAGTGAAGAATTTTTGGAGAAAAATATACACAGTGAAACTACCAAAGCTTTCAATTCTATGGAGATGGACATTTCGACAAATGCCACAAAGTTGAAAAAAAGAAGTTCTACTGATTCAAATGTTGGTGTCGTCCTGTTTGAAACAAAAGCATTTGATTCAGAATCAAACTTAAGCATCTCAAGCAGTACATTGAATCCTCTAAAACCACATGAAAACGATAAACTTTCTGGTTCTTCGCAAGAGGCACATGATATTGTTCATGAAGTAGAAATCTTTGATAATATTATTCCTGCCCCAATTTATGATAAACGCTATAATGACAAAAGTTCTGATATTAATTTAAATGAGGTTGGCAAGATTCATGCAGCTTTGCCAAATGAAGATTTAAAAACGTCTATTTCTGATACTTCAAGGCATGAGACAGTTGAACACGAGAAGCAACAGCTGAAATCTTATGATGAGATGGAAATGGAAGATAATTTCAAAGCTGCCGGCCATTTAAGTCCAGATGTTGTAATGAAAGATAAAGAGTTCGGTGAAGTGATCACCGAATCCGATCAATTAGCCCCAGTTCATCGTGTATCAGGTACCCCCACTCATTGACTGATATCTTTATCTGGGTTGTTGAAAGCTATATATTACTTTTGTGCTTTCCTTCAAAGAAGTTCATGGATTAGTATTAAAATATTATTAATTTCATTTCATTTACCAATTATGCTGTTCCTCATAGCTTCCCTGTATGTGCATAGTATCTAGCATGTTTCCATTATACGTTTTGTGATGCAAGTATAATCATCAGGTATATTTCATTATCTTCAGGTGCATTGAAACTGAAGCGAAGGACACATCGGGGACTACCTTTATTCCCCTTCAAGAGATTGCTAAATCCAACTGCCTTTAAGAGGAAAGTTAAAGAAAGCAAGAGCAGAACTAAGCTGAAGTAATATTTTTTTTTTTCTGGATTATTAGTGTTACTTGGCATAGATTGTGCTAATTTTTTTAAAATGCGTTAATACTAGCATATTTACTAGAGTGTGAAGAAAATAGTGTTTAAAGACCTTCAAAACTTCAAATGCCCAAAAAGATTATTATACAATTTTATTTGTTTTATGCGGTTTACTCCAGGATTGTGCCATGTTTCCATTTGTAGAGTATTTATAGAAGAGGTAATACTGGATTGTCTGTTTGGAATTTGACGGGCAATTCGTGGGGCCTATTTTATTCCAACTAGACAGAAAAACTATCCCCCTCTCTTTTGAAGTCACAAGAAGTTGAAATTTTGAAGAGTTTTATGAGAACTTGAATTCATATCTGGATATTTTTGAATACTAAACCTTGACATAGATTTCGAAACTTGTGTACGTATGAGTTTCTATTAGTGTAATTAAATTCCTTAAAAATAATGCAAACATAAATTGAAATTAATGTATCAAAATTGAATATATTCGGGTAATATGATTCTTTTAGGGGAATTGGTAATGGGGTTGAAACTGAAGTATCCAACAATTAAATATACTAGGGTGGTGTTTAAAATTTTAATGCAAAATGTAAAATTATCGTTAAATGCTTCTAAAATCTCACAATTGTTTTTAAGCTAGTATAAGTTGTCTTGGGCGGACCTTGTTTGCCCCACCTTTAAAAAGACAACAATTTTTCTAGTTGCAACTGGCTGTTCTGTGATCGGTTGTTTCTTCTTTGTTGTTGACAGCTGATACACTGTCCGTTCTTTTGGTATCAGAAGAAATGAAAAGATTGCACGTTGTCACTGTTAGAGGTGACAAGACAATGCAGCTTCTGGACAGTGGATTGAAGGTGAAGGAATATGAATTTCTGCGAAGAAACTTCAGTGATACTGGGTGCTTTGGCTTTGGTATTCAAGAGCATATTGACTTGGGAAACAAGTAAGATTAAAATCTCCTGCAGCTTTTGGTTGAATACATGTTATTTATTGTTGTACTTGAAGCTGTTATTAACTGATACAAAACTGCATGGCTTTTTTTATTTTCATATATCAATTAATTATTCCATAGCTCTCTTCTGTAACCTGAGAACAGATTGAAATTTAATCCGTGGTTGTCTTCATGCATTGCATTCTTTGTTATGTCCATTGAATTTGGTTTCTTCTGGTATGATGCTATTGTAATTAATTTACTTGTAACTCTAACTATGCTAAATTAAAAAAGTTGTTCCATTAATGTTGAGCGTTGGCTCTTCTTCAGGTATTTATGGGATGGATTTCTTCTTCGTTTTGGAGTCTCGTGTTGGGATCCAGCATCATACTACCAGGAGGATGCTATGAAGTGGTTCCAGGTGGTGTCATCCTCAACAAATGTTTGATTAAATTAGCTAGTTGTTTTGAGGAGTTTACTTATTTTAAATTCGATGTTTCTTCATTTAAATAGCTTCAATTACTGGAATATTAATGCGAGTGGAAATATGAGGTGTTTACAAGTACTTGTTTTTGACATCCATATCTATTTTGCCTTTCCTCTAGCCATTGTGTTTGAAGAACATATTCATTCGCAGATGCTGTGGTTTTGTCGTTGCATTTTGGCCTTTAATTTTATGGTCATTTTGAGTAGGGGTGTTTGTATCAAACTCCTCTAATTTTGTACTCCTCTGATCCATTCTCTTAAATCTGTTTTCCAGTTTCGGATCAGATTTCCATTTTGTTTATATGGATTTTAAAAATGGAAAAATCCAAATTTCCAATCTTAATTTATAGCACAATGACACTGAAATTGCGCACCTTCTCTCCTAAATGTTTCAACTGTTCATGGAGATTCACGTGGACAGAGAGCACCAAGTCGTGGTGTAATCGGACAAGGTTTTGAGAGAGAAGGTCCTAAAAGTATATAAATATTTGAAATAATTTTATCTGTATGATAACTTCCATTATTTATTTTATACTTTTAATCTCATCAAATTTATCTCAGAAAATTTTAAAAGTAACCTATTATTGTAAGGTTTTGGCTTTTCTAAATTTTAAATAATAGTTGTATTATTTAACACATAAAATAGATAGTTATAATATATATATTGTTTCGGTATAAATTGTGGGACCGAAAGATCTGACCTGGATCACGTCGCTTTCTGCCTTTCTGTCCGCTTCTTCTACTTCTGGATCGCCCGGTTGATAGCTGCCTCAACCGTCCGGTGTTCTTCGAGCTCTGACCGAGAGGGGGGAGTACTTGAAAAGGCGCTCCGACGCTCAAGTTAGGCGTGAATGGAGAATTCCCGGTAGAAGAGAATTCGACCCTCTGTGAGAGAGGATTGATAGATTTCGCTAGCAAAGAGTGTGCTAAGGAATTATGAGTGAAGTGTATTTGGAGTGTGAGTAAAATCGTACCTTGTTTGGAGTCCTCCGGCCTTTATTTATAGGCTTTGGATTGATATAATATAAACAAAATATAAACAGAATAAAATATAAATCTTACTTGACATATCTCTGCTATGATATCTTTGTTTGGATTTTATTTGTGCTTGCAATATATCTGGTTGATATATTTCTGTTTGGAATATATGTGGTTGATATATTTGGAAATCCTTTATGCTGGCGTTGGGCCTCGAGCCCAATAAGAATTGGCACTGTGATGGAACTGTCTGCGCAAAAAACGCTGAAGAAGCTGCTAAAGTGATAGCGGATGGTCGGGCCTTGAACAGGCAGCTAGAGAAATTGAGTACTTGGATGAAGACCGAGCAAGATGATTTGTTGAAAGAGGTAATGGACACGACGCCGGTCGGACTTTGTGTCCTGTAAGGTTTCTAGATTTGAGAAATCTAGCGGACATGGCGCCCGGTGGGACATTGCGTCCTGAAAGGTTTCTAGATTTGAGAAATCTAGCGGACATTGCGTCCTGAAAGGTTTCTAGATTTGAGAAATCTAGCGGACATGGCGCCCGATGGGACATTGCGTCCTGAAAGGTTTCTAGATTTGATAAATCTAGGGGACATGGCGCCCGGTGGGACATTGCGTCCTGAAAGGTTTCTAGATTTGAGAAATCTCGCGGACATGGCGCCCGGTGGGACATTGCGTCCTGAAAGGTTTCTAGATTTGAGAAATCTAGCGGACATGGCGCCCGGTCGGACATTGCATCCGGTCCTGCAGTGTAAAGATGAATTGCACATAGAATTTTGAACTGAAATACCTCGTTGAAATCGTTGGGCGGAAGGAAATCTTTTCTTTAAACCTGCTTTTGAATCCAAACCTGTTTTAATAATCTGAAAGATATAATTGAGACCGGTCGATTGAGATGCAACCGCTTTAGTAATCTGCAAGAGATATAATATTAGAGATATAATTGAGACCGGTCGATAGAGATGCAACCGTAAGAGATATATATTGAGACCGGTCGGTTGAGATGCAACCGTAATAGATATATATTGAAGATATATTGAGACCGGTCGGTTAAGATTGTAACTGCTTTAGCAATCTGCAAGAGATATAATATCAGAGAGATATATTGAGACCAGTCGGTTGAGATTGTACGGCTTTAGTAACTGCTTCTGCAAGAAATATAATATTGAAGATATAATTGAGACCGGTCGATAGAGATGCAACCGTAAGAGATATATATTTGAGACCGGTCGGTTGAGATGCAACCGTAATAGATATATATTGAAGATATATTGAGACCGGTCGGTTGAGATTGTACGGCTTTAGTAACCGCTTCTGCAAGAAATATAATATTGAAGATATAATTGAGACCGGTCGGTTGAGATTTAACAGCTTTAGTAATCTGCAAAATATATGATATTGAGGATATAATTGAAACTGGTCGGTTAAGATGTAACCGCTTTAGTAATCTGCAACAGATATAATATCAGAGATA
The DNA here is from genome assembly GCA_036885675.1 of Vigna mungo. Classification (NCBI taxonomy): domain Eukaryota; kingdom Viridiplantae; phylum Streptophyta; class Magnoliopsida; order Fabales; family Fabaceae; genus Vigna; species Vigna mungo. Next base: position 10,390,147 of record CP144694.1, on the reverse strand, counting down.
TATTGAGACCGGTCGGTTCTTTGATTTATGGTAAGCTCCAGATAAGCCAAATGATTTGTGTGCAAGATCCTGTCATCTACATTGAAGAGATATAACAACTCGGAAAGACCAATATATTTACATGGTTAGACAATTCATAACAAAATAGATCATGTTATAAAAGTCGACCGGCCGAGAGAGTGCGCCACCTTCTGCATCATGTTCAGTATTCTTGCGGCTATCTTGATTTATCCTCATATTGCCCCTGAAGTTTTTCTTTTTACCTTGATGATATAATAATGAAAAGTGGTATCTTGATACATGATTACCGAATCCTCTAAGATTCAAATTATACATTATATTATATAATAATATAAAACAAGTGCGTCATATAATATGTTATTATATTATTACTTATGTATATCTTTTATATGAAACAAATGCATCAGTACTGTTATTATAAATAATTCTTGGTTGTTATAATGTGGAGATAATATTCTCCTTTTGAATTCTCATCATATATATCAATATTGAATCTTATGAAAACAGTTGGGGTACGTATATTTATATATACATATATGAATAAGTGAAATTGGTTATAAATAAATCTCGTTGTGGAATGAAACAACATTGATTAAAATCATGTATTGATAGTAAAATAATTTTATGAAGATGTATACATAATAACATATGTATATCATGATATGCATCATATGTCATGTATATGGGTTTCGTATATCATATATTTCGGTAGATATTTTATTGTTTCATATGAAATATTCATATTTCAGAAACACTTATCTTGTTGAAGATGTTCCATGTAGAGATGATAACTCATGTTGTGTAATCTTCGCTTTAGTGAAATTTCTTGATGTTGATATGGAGTAGTGATGTTGAGACCGAACGCTCGTCTTTGTTTATTATCATCTTTCTGGTGTTTTGTTGTTCCTCCATGCTCCTCGTGGTCGCCATTTGGGTTTGCCATTCGGCCCCACCGTGGGGCCGAGCGGCAAACCCAAATGGCGACCACGAGGAGCATGAAGGAACAACAAAACACCAAGAAGTTTCAGCAACAACATCAGTCATCATCTCTACAAGGAGTTTCGTCAACAAGATAAGTATTTTTTATTTAAAAAAATGATATAATAAAAACCTACCGTAAATTCTATGGGAGCACCAATCACCTTTTTCAATATATCATTATAAAAATATATCAGGAATCCTTGGAAAGATTAAAACTGCCCTATATAAGTGTCAAGAATACATACGGCAATCTCTTCACCAATATTTCAAGATTTATTCTGTTTCATGCAGAATCATCATTAATCATCATTAATTTATTGCTGCATAATTGAATACCATGGTATTCAAAACTAATTTTGATATCACTGCTCAAGATTTATTCCAAGATTTATTTACATATATTATATATCACAACCAATTCCACTTATTTATATATTTATATAAATAAATATATATATCTCAACTGATTTTTATACAGATTCAAGATTGATCGTAAATATATATTATGAAAATCCAAAAAGGAGAATAATATCTCCACGTTATAACAACCAAGATTGATTTATATTATTAGATAATAGTATAAATATATATACTAAATAGACTTGTTTTATATTGTTATAATATAATATAATGTATAATCTGAATCTTGGAGGATTCGGTAATCATGTATCAAGATACCACTTTTCATTATTATATCATCAAGGTAAAAAGAAAAACTTCAGGGGCAATATGAGGATAAATTAAGATAGCCGCAAGAATACTGAACATGATGCAGAAGGTGGCGCACTCTCTCGACCGGTCGACTTTTATAACACGATCTATTTTGTTATGAATTGTCTAACCATGTAAATACATTGGTTTGTCTTATTACTCTTTTCGAGTTGTTATATCTCTTCAATGCAGATGACAGGATCTTGCACACAAATCATTTGGCTTATCTGGAACTTACCATAAATCAAAGACCGAACGGTCTAGCCTATATTTCTAACTTGCAGATTATTAAAGCCGTTAAATTTCAACCGACCGGTCTCAATTATATCTTCAATATCATATCTCTTGCAGAAGCGGTTACTAAAGCCGTACAATCTCAACCGACCGGTCTCAATATATCTTTCTGATATTATATCTCTTGTAGATTACTAAAGCTGTTAAATCTCAACCGACCGGTCTCCATATATCTTTCTGATATTATATCTTTTGCAGATTACTAAAGCGGTTACATCTTAACTGACCAGTTTCAATTATATCCTCAATATCATATATTTTGCAGATTTGCAGATTACTAAAGCTGTTAAATCTTAACCGACTGGTCTCAATTATATCTTAAATATTATATCTCTTGCAGATTACTAAAGTTGCTAAATCTCAACCGACCGGTCTCAATATATCTTTCTGATATTATATCTCTTGCAGATTGCTAAAGCAGTTACAATCTTAACCGACCGGTCTCAATATATCTCTGATATTATATCTTTTGCAGATTACTCAAGCGGTTACATCTTAACCGACCAGTTTCAATTATATCCTCAATATCATATATTTTGCAGATTACTAAAGCGAAGCAATCACAAATCTCTAAAGAAGTTACATGCTCATCCAGTTACATCAAGAAACACCTTGCGGGATGGTCACTCCCGTCGTCCAGCGATCCTCGACGTTAAACACCTTGCAGGATGGTCACTCCTGTCGTCCAACAAACCTGGACGTTAAACAGGACTATAACGTCCGCTAAATACATCGAGACCATACCTGTCTCGGTCCAACAAATACATCAAGACCCACGCGTCTTGGTTCAACACGGCCTATAACGCCCGTTCAAAACATCGAGATCAAACCTGTCTCGGTCCAACAAATACATCAAGACCCACGCGTCTTGGTTCAACACGGCCTATAACGCTCATTCAATACATCGAGATCAAACCTGTCTCGGTCCAACAAATACATCAAGACCCACGCGTCTTGGTTCAACATGGCCTATAACGCCCGTTCAATACATCGAGATCAAACCTGTCTCGGTCCAACAAATACATCAAGACCCACGCGTCTTGGTTCAACACGGCCTATAACGCCCGTTCAATACATCGAGATCATACCTGTCTCGGTCCAACAAATACATCGAGACCCACGCGTCTTGGTTCAACACGGCCTACAACGCCCGTTCAATACATCGAGATCATACCTGTCTCGGTCCAACAAATACATCAAGACCCACGCGTCTTGGTTCAACACGGCCCATAACGCCCGTTAATTACATCGAGACCCTCCGAGTCTCGGTCGTTATTGATACTATCAAAGCTTATTTGTTTCAAGAGCGACCATCAGAAGACAAAAGCTCCTCAACACCGTTCGGCCATTATCCTTCTTAACACTCTTTAAAGTCCTGCAGTCACGCCAAGCTAAAGCTTCATCCCTCCTTTGGACTTGGGGGGCATGATGTACGGTAGTATGTCTCACACGACCGGTTACTCCAAACGGTCAAATTATATCTCGACCGAACGGTCAAATATTATATCGTATCTTGGATAGACCGAACGGTCAAGTATTATCTCGTATCAAATAAATATCTCAACAGTCTCGTATCAAATAATATCTCAACAGAGATATTTCAGGTGAGTTTGTTTATATTTCATACGATTTATATTCTATTCTGTTATATTGATTTTATATCGATCCAAAGCCTATAAATAAAGACCAAAAGGCTCCAAGCAAGGTACGCACAATCTAACCTACAATACACTGATTCCACATCCACACTCTCATACTTGATCGAGTTTCACACTCTCGCCGTTCCAAGCATCCACTTGCTGAGAACAGAGAGTCTCCTATACCGACATCTAACTTGATCGTCGGAGTACCATTACAGGTACCACCCCTCTCCTGGGCGAAGAGCGAAGAACGTGCGGACTGAAGGACGAACGGTATGAAGGACGGACGACGGAGACAACTGAAGATTTCACATCAGAAGGAGGCGGAAAAGCGCCATCGAGGTCAGTGCTTTCGGTCCCAGTAAATTCCTACCGAAACATATATATATATATATATATATATATATATATATATATATATATATATATATATATATATATATATATATATATATATATATATATATATATATATATATATATATATATATATATATATATATATATATATATATATATATATATATATATATATATATATATATATATATATATATATATATATATATATATATGCAAAAGCTATTTTTAATATAACTTGTTTGAATCCTTTAAATATTTAAGTTATTCCGATAGTTATGTAACTTCTAACTACTTCGCTTATATTAAATACTGTATTTTTGGGACTCTTCTTTTCTCATTTTACAGAAATAAAATCCCTATGGAATAAAAAAATTTAATCCGAAGAGTTGAAAGTAAAATAATTATAAAATATAAACATAAACAATTTTTATGTTTCATATTTTCAATAATTAATTTAATATTTTCAATAGAAAACTTAAGACTAAGTGTTTTCTTTCTCTCAATATTCATATTTTATGATCCTTAGATTAATTTTCATAAAAATATGAAAGTTCTTTTTTACATAAGAAAAATAAAAAAGTTGACAAACCAAAGAATAACAGAGATGACAAATAAATTTGTTCTCACATTTATCTCGTCTCCATATATATCCTAATATTGATCCTTGCCCTCATCTTTGTTTCTCTTTAAATTATTAAAATACTCATAATTTATTATATATATATATATATATATATATATATATATATATATATATATATATATATATATATATATATTCTTTTGTTTTATAATTTTTTTAGTTACATAATTTTTTTTATAAATGTTTAAGTTACAATGGAATCAATTCACATATCCAACATATTTTGTCTCTTATTAAAATCTTTGTAGAGTTGTGTTCAAATTATACATGTAAATTGAATATTTCTACTGATTTTTAATATTTTTATTTTTCATTTATTTTTTTCATGTGAGGATGTTTAACTCAATTTAAGTGTTCAATAACATACATCCTTCGTTTATTAAGTAATATAAAATGTTTATCTTTTAAATTATCTTATTGTTAATTTTTGATTTATTTAAAGAACTCTTTCTGTTGTACTAAAATAATTTTTATTATTTTTGTTGAATTAGTTTGAAATCTGAATTTTTTTAGATCTCCAAAGTATTTTTCATCTTATCATATCTTTAATTATACATTTGTTTTCTTTGGAGAATTTGATTCAATAATGGATCAAATTGTTTCCAAGACATACATTTGATTACTTTTACTTATTTTTAATATTTTTATTTGTTTTTTATTTCTATTATGTATAATATTATTTTTATATTTTTTAGATAAATAATTTTATTTTCTAACTCATTAAAATTCTATCAACACAATTGTATTAAAAAAAAAATCCCATTTACTATCATATAATAATTTAGTGTCATTGTCATGAATTTATCACCATCCAATATATATTGAAGTTTAAAAGATGAAAGGTCTATACTAAATTTCAATTATGATTAGTTTAATTTTTATTCTTTGGGTGATTTTATTCAAGTTGTATATTATCATTTTTGTTAGTGTATAAGAAAATAGATTTCAATAGAATTTGAAAAATGGATGTAAAGAGACTTTTGAAATATTTTTAAAATTTTAATATTTGTTTTATTTTTGTAATTTGTAAAAATATTACTAAATTTTATCAATTTTGTTTTATTATCGTTTGCAAATTTAATAAATGATTTGATTCTTATAAAATTTTATATGGTACTCAAATATGAAATATGTAATGTACAAAAAAGGACATTATCGACGATCATAATCCTTCGAAAACAACCAGAAGTCGTCGGTAATGATCATTTACCGACGGCTTAGCAACGATCATGAAGTCGTCGGTAAATATCTTGTCGCTAACTATTACCAACGGGCTTTGCCGTCGATAATTATCGAAAGACATACGCCGTCGAAGTTTGAAATGTCAGTGATCAAAGGTTGAAGAGAACTATTCAGTAAACTCTAACATATTTCATATTTTTGAATCTCTTTTGTATAATTGTTCTAGATTTCAATTTCCTTTGGTTTTCTTTTGTAAAAAAAGCCATTAAAAGTTCAAGTGGTTTGGAAGAGTCTTTGGTGCTCTTTCAACTCTTGGCAATTGTTTCTTTTGAATTTTGCTTAGACGGTGAGTGTGTCTTGATAGCCAAAGCTACAAGCCTTACCCTAAGATTTTTATTGTGCTTGTGTTTGAATTTTTGTGTTGCGTGATTAAGAGTCTAGGTCACACTAAAGACAACAAACATATATCCTACACTAATATCAACACATGCTCATAAAATTTCTCATCAAAAATCACTTATGATCTGCCCAATACAGCTAGCATAATTCCACAAATAAACCACCAAGGACAACAAAAAATTATAAGCATCACAATCATGGACATTCATTCATGGATATCAAGCATTCAAACACATAAACCAGTGACCAAAATCAGCTCCCTTTACCTACACATATAATATCAATACTTACTTTAACAGAATAATGTACACTTATACCTAAACCTAAGTACACTTATACTCCATGTTTTCCCCTTAAAGGGAGTTTCATACCTCTCACAAAGTCACCCAGTTACTACTATCCATTACACATTTGCAAAAACCAATTCCATCTTAACAAAACTTCAACTTCCCCATTTCAAACGCAATTAAAACCCAAAGTAAAGCAAGCCAAACACAAGAGCACGAACTTCACCTACCTGGAAATGATGAACTCTTGGCCACTTCAGTGCAGCCCTTCAGCAATGACACACCTCAGACCCTGATCGAAGCCCTAAAACCTTGTAAGTTAATGGAAAAATGACATTAGCAAAACCTAAGAGGAACAAATATTAATCATAAAAAACACCCGGTTACCTAGGAAAAGGGGCCAAACACATTCAGGTTAGATTAGAAACCTACTTACCTCAACGACAGGGGAAGAAAGACAACCTAAAACCTCCACCAAGATAATTTAGAGTAGCTCACTCACACGCACAAACCACACTCCAACAAGACCCCTCCAAGAACAACCCTCCAACCCTCGATCAACAACCCTGCAAGAAGAACGCACACGTCACAACAAGTGGAAGCCCACCCCTCGATGACAATGGGTGAAACTCACCGTTTAACTGCGAAACCAAACGCTGAACCTACCTTTGCGATGGATGAACTCCGATGGTGATTGCTTCACATCGAATCACGGACACGCGATTTGGACACAGCCAATCACCAACACGGTGGCTGACGGTCACACTAGCTGATGGAGAGGGCCTCTGCACAAGCCAACTAAGGAACACTGGGAGAACGCGCGAGAAGAAGAAGAAATGTGAAATGGGATTGAACGAAGGGGGAATGCTGGTGAGGGTTCGAACTCTCAAAGAAAGAAAGAGAAAGTGTTTGGCTTGAAAAATGAAAGTTGGGCGATGGGAAACCCAAGTTTTGGAGCTTATTACTCGAGCACCTTACCGAGGTTCTCATATCCTTCGGTAAGTTAATTCACCAAGCCTTTACCGACGGCCTAAAGACCTTCGGTAATATGCGCGTTTCTTGTACCATTATAATATTTTGTTTAAATATTTGATAATATTGTGTTTCTTTTGCAAGATTTTTTTATTTTATTTTATAAGAATAAATTGATATTGAAACATTATGAAAATAGGTACAGGTATAGGCACATGTATGAATGTACACCTATTATCTGGTGATGATAGGGATGACAATGGGTCGGGTCGGACATAGATAGAGTCTACCCACAACCCTACTGGAAACAAAAGTCCACCTACTACCCACCCGCTACCCGCACGGATACCTGCTTAAAAAAATACCCCACAGATATTTTAAAACCTACAGATACCCGTGGATACTCGCAAATATTTGAAAAAAAATATTTTTATAAATTGTTAAAATAAAATTTAAATAAAATTACAAAAAATATATAAAATGTAATATAATATAAATTAAATATAAATTAAAATTAAATTAAATAAAAAAATAATTTAATTTTAATTAAATTTAACCTTATAAAATATAAGTTAATTTGAATTTTAATTAAATTTAACTTAATGAAATATAAATTATATTTTTATTTTTATTTTTTGAGGATGATAGATATCTGCAGATACAGATAGTATAATACCCGCACTCGACCCGTTTATAAGCGGGTATTAAAATACCTGCAACCTGCAGATAGTAAATATCCACAGGTATTAACTATCCGTCACGGATTTTATCCGCGGATACCCACGGGGCGTAAAGTTTTTGCCATCTCTATGTGAGGACGAAAATGAGACAAAATTTATATCCTTTTAGTTTGGGTATGTGGATGAGGATGAATTGGGAAACATACGTAAATGCAAATGCAAGTGCAAATGCATTCAAGATGAAAAATGCAAGTGCATATGGAAACAGAATTGGAAACGTAAATTCAACCTAAAACAGAGAACAAAATTGGATTTAAAATGCAAAAATGAAAAGGAGAAAATGTAATTCAAAACAAAGAATCAAAGTGCAACGAAAATGAAATTGGAATTAAAGATGGTATTCAATACATAGAAGACAAAAATAGAAAACAAAACCTAAACCCTCCCAGGGGGGGTTTGGGTGCGACTGAAAAACAAAACAATGCTCCAAGACCTAGAGAGAAAAACGTGAAAAATGAGGGAGAAGAAGTTTTCTAAAATCTGATTTGGGGTTTTATAAACACTAATTACAATTCCACCCTTCATATGGGCTTCTACAAAAATGTGCCCAAAAATGGGCCCAAAGATATTAAAAATGAAATGCAAATGTAATTTGACGTGGATAATTGAAAATGATGTGGCCACACTCTTTTTGTCCCAAAATATGATTCCAAAATTGTACTGCAAATAATAATAGAAATAATTAGGTCCAAATAATTCAAATTAATTAAAATAAGAATTAATAGTCAAATTAAGCCCAAATAGTGAAAATGAGACAATAATGAAGAATTAAACACAAAACACTAATACAATTCGGTGTAGAAAACTAAGTGAATAGTACAAAATAATGATTCATCAAGCTTCCTAGGAAGCTGCTCCAAAATATCAATTATTCTATGTTCCTCCTTAGATAATACGTTCTTAGGAAACTCCTTATACCTAAGAGGTTATCGGTCCAACAAAAGGGAAATTTTGGGTTGTCGTTATCATCATAAAAATGTCGAACGACCAAACAGATTCACCAATACATATGAAGAATACATTCTTAAACTTCTTGAAGGATTAAGAGTAGGAACCTAGCAAACATGTACTCAACCTGCTCACCAATGACAACTAGGTAATGAGATCCCTTGGCCACGTTAAGTAAAAATGAGGGAAACACTCAGGTGAAGGAAAACCTAACTATTTGGATGATGTTGCGTTGTGCAACATTCAAAAGCCTAAGCACACCCATGTTAAAATCATCAAAAGGTAGTCAAACTTGCAATTGAAGAAAAAGAGCTATATACACAAAAAACATTTCTCCTTATACCCCTCTCGGTCATGGTAGATATTATCATTGACATTCACCCTCCTAAGTAAGACCATGTCCTTAGACACTCCTCTATTAAGCACATAAATAGTATTCAACCAGGAGGGAAAAATCCTAAACCACCTATAAATGAAAAATTGAGTTCTAACTAAAGGATCTATGTACTTATCCCTCCGTTCTAGGTAGTCGAGACTCGACATGCTCTTCAACGTGGTCCTCACTGTTTTCAATAATCACCTCTCCCTATAGTACGAGATGATGATGTATTTGATGACATTGAGATCCCGATATTATTACTACTATGGCTATCCGATTGCTCTCTAGAACCCATATTTGACTCGCTATAAGACATACCTTTTGAAGTAATCGACTTAGAAATTAATTTACCGTTTTCACAATATATCGACAATAGAGCGATTTCATAGAACTTAGTACTTAAATATGGCAAATGAGATTTGAGTCGTATGATGATATTTCTTGTGTGTGATATGTCTCTTGAATTGCTTGCACATTTGCCTTGGCTTGACTCTGTTGATAACTCTTTATTCATGCGCATGTTTGAAAGTGATAAAGGCATTTTTTTTTGTTGAGCCTCTCTAGCCAGATGAGTCTACCTTGTTGTGATCCTTTGATAACCCTTTTGAGCCTATACTTTCCCCATCTCTTTGTTTTGAAGCTCATACACTAGCCCTAACTGAAAAACCAGGGTTACCTTAGCCTTAGGGAATTTTGGAGCTTTGGAATTGTTTTGGGAATAAGTGTGGTCTCTTGGGAGTTTCAGATTAATTGGCTAGTGAGTCCTCTTCTTGTCGTGTTTTTGTAAATATGTGTTGTATCTTGTCTCTTGAAATTGTTGAGTAAAGAAAAGAGACAGGATGGGAAAAAAAAGAAAAAAAAAACAATAGAAAAATAGTGAAAAATGATTTTTTTTTTGTGAATAATGGAGTCAAGAAGAGGATTGAATTAGAGGTTTTGGGTGTGTTAGAATGTGTTTACACTTGTTCCCCATTGCCCCTCTATTCCTTTTGGTTTGTAGCTTCTTATCCAGATGTATCCTCCCTTATCCTTGGTCCCATTACAACCATGAAAAGACCTTTTAATTTGAACATGCATATGTGTTTGAGTGATTGATATTAGAGGCTTGCCAAGTCTGTTTGTGTTTGCTTTCTTGAGTGCATTGAGTGACATTGTTTACCTTAGACACTTGAGAGAAACACTGATAGTGTGCATCTGTGAGGCTCTGTTGCTTTTGATTCATCTCTTGAACTGATTGACTGTTTTCCGTGTTCTGAATTGCTTGGATGACTCTGTGAGGATCAATTTCACAGACTCTGTGTGGGATTCTGTCTATTATTTTTACTGTCCAGATTTCTTGAAAATTGTGCAACTCTGTTTCTGTCTTTTTGAGTCTTTATCGTCTGTTGTCGAGTCTGTCACCTCCCTGATGTCTGAGTTGTTCCCTGGTTTGTGTCTTGGTTTTGCCCAGGAGTGCAAAAGACTAAGTGTGGTCTATTTTGATGAGTCGTTATTTATTGAACTGTACTTAGTTTATTGCACTTAAATAAACCAGGGAATTGTGTTTAATTGTCTGTTATTTCCTCATTTTCCCGAATTCTACTTAATTTGGTCAGAAATTCGTATTTTCACTAATTTGAATTTTCTGAACTGATTAATTGCATTTTTGGGTGCAGGGAAATTTTGGAAACATCATTTGGAGCATTAGGGAAGGTGGCGTGATCATTCAAGACTCAACATTTAGTCACTTCCATTTTAATTAAGTTGTAATTTCGTTTTTTTTAGAAACCTTAATTAGATTTTGTGTATTGGGCCCTTTTTGTGGCAATTTTGTAGAAACCCAATGTGTGTGACACTTGGCACAACTTTAGGGTTTCATTTTAGGAGGTGGACCCCACCAATTTTTAGTTTTGGACGGTCTTAGAAGAGGGAATTGCCGAGACACTTTGGCTAAGCTCTCATATTCTCACACTTTGCATGGTTTCATGAACTTCCCCCTTGGGAGCTTGTAGGGTTTCATTTTCTTTGAGCTATGGAATGAACAAGATCATGTTTTTCTTCTTCTCTTGCTTCAACCTTGATTGTCTTTGCTTGGTGGTGGTCAAAACCATCCCATATTCCACTTTGTTTCTTGTTTTTTGAAGTTGAAAGTATGAGCTTGAGGTTGTTTCTTTGCATTTTCATGATTGGTCTTTGGTTTGGATGAAGAGCTATTTCGTTTTTCTACTTATTTGCTGCCATATTTTCGTATTTACTTTGGTTTTCTTGGATACAAACATAAAATTATACTTTTTTTATTAACCAAAATATTGTTAAAAATGGGTTATCAAGTAAAATATTCTTAAAAAAGGATTGTCGAGTGGTACACCTACGGTAAAAAAAAAACATTTTCTAAGGTGTACATTTATGAGACTAATTTTCTCTTCTTTAATAAGATAAATATGTTTACTTATTAGGCAAAGGGTTACTTTTAGTTTCTTTGACAAGGAAATGATGTGGCATATAAATAAGGAGAACGCTCTTCATCAACATAGTTCAAATTTTTCAATAAAATAGAAAATAAAATTTAAACAATAAATATTATTAAAAAAATAGTTATGTAAATGTTATATATATATATTTATCTATCAATGGTGAAATGTTAATACTAGAACAATTTATACATTATGATGTTGCATCCTTAGACATTTCGATACCTTTCATCTAATTATTTTAACTTAAAATGCTTTAAATTAAACAAAACATAAAAAATAGAAGGTGGTCTGCTAGATATGACACTCATGTAAACGTAAAATAATCATAAAAACATATAAACTTTTATATTTGTAAAAAATGAAAAAATAATAATAATAATAATAGATAATGTTAAAAGAATATAAAAAATTTAAATATTAAAATAAAACTTGGACATACATTTTAAGAAGGTAACACTTACAAATATATTTTTTTAAGGATTAAAAATAAACATCACATTTTTATTTTACACCCATTCAACATCAACAAAGAAGTATTTTTATTTTAAAATATAAACTAAGTTAAGATAAATAAAGTATAAAAAATATTATTATTTTTTAACTATTAAACAAGAGTAAGAAGATCAAAAGTGTATGTTTATGATTTTCCTATTTTAAAGTTGCAAAAAAAATGAAAATTTTCAAACAGTTGGCGTTATCTTTGTGGTCTTATATCAAGAAAATTTTGAATCAAACATTAACCAACGTCAAATTGAAATATGGAAAATGATATTTTGACATCAATTTTTTGACACTATTTTGACTCTGCATACGTGTCAAAATGTGGTTGGACGATTTCAAATTAAAAAAAAAAAACTTTGATTTTTCTCTTTCAAATATGTCCTTGACTCAGTTTTTTTTAATTTGAAATCATTCAATCACATTTTGACACGTGTGCAGTGTCAAAATGGTGTCAAAAATTGGTGTTAAAATATCATTTTCTTTGAAATATACATATGTGTTACCAACATAATAATGTTAAAAGTACAATAATTTATTTGGAACACAAGAGCTATTCCATATCCATAGACATCACTTTGAACACAACTCATGTTACAACATGAACACCCACATGAAAGTACTTCATTATTGTTCAAAAGAAACTAACACAGATTAAACATGTTTAGATATATATATATATATATAACATCTAGGCAGAACAAGATTCCTTGGTTCCTAGATTTGGTACCCAAGCAAGAGTCTTGTTGCCAACAAAATGGCAAACAGGTACAGTTCCAGGCTTGACTCTGAGAACTTGATAAAGCACAACAGGATCCATGCCTCTTGTATCATGGTGGCAAATGGTAAGTGCCTTAGCTTTAGCTCCATCAGACGCTACCAATGGAACCATATAAGTTGTTGTTGCATTCACTTGGTGGCAATAAAACACAACCTTTTCAAAGTTCAGCCTATGACACATAACAGCTTTTTCTCCAACTTTGTTCACTTCCACAACACTGTATCGATCATGATTCTCGTCAAAGGAACTTGAAACCACCCTGATATTCTTCCCAAGCTTTGAAATCGCAAAACCCATCATTGATTCCAAGGATGCTGCACAAATCTTGTGTTCTCCTTTACCAGCTGCTTTCCCACAAACCTCATCAAGATTATATTTCTCTGATATTTTTGCTTGTAACCATGCACCAAAGGGTTGGCTTGTTGTTCTTGTGGATGGTTTTGTATCAGAATGGTTGTGAAGACCCAAACGCATCATCTTTCTAGGATGAAGGTCGTGTTCAAAAAAGAGAGTCCAATACTGCTTCTCTTCATTCACTTTGATCGGCAAATTGCTTTTCTTTGCTGCATATACAAACATATGAACAACGATATGTTACAAAACCTCACATCCACCACTAGAGATAATAATCAAACCCATATTTTTCATCAAATTTTTATTTACAGTGTAACAAGAGTTACACTAGTAAAAAATTCGCTTTTTAACTCACCTAATACATTTCGGTTTAAACAAAATCGAAAACTATATAAACGCGGTAGTACTTTTATAATTACACCGAACTTATACGTCTCAGTTCAAAGAGAACCGAAGCATTAAAAGTTATAACTTTGATTAACCGAACAATCGAGTTCTAAAATGTTTACTTGTCCATCTGCAGAAGAATTTTTTGGCTATCAATATCATTCAAGGGAGTTATTGCCTCGATTAGTCAACAAATCGAGACAAAAAATCTGGCTAAAAAACAAGAAAAAAAAAATAAAAAAACTCTGCTATCTCGGTTCAGATCCCAACCAATGCAGTAGAAGCAAACATATTGTCTCGGATCAAAAGGAACCGAGGCATAAAGTTGTTCAAAAAAAAAATAAAAAAACAAAAACCCTACTGCTTCGGTTACCTTTGAACCGAGGTAAAATCTCACTTTTTTTATGTCTCAATTCAGAACCGAAATATAAAAGGTAGACTTTTTGTCTCGAATGTATATACCTCGATTCAGAAACAACTGTTTATAGACGAAAATAACCGCTATCGTTTCTTATAACTGCACTAGTGTTAGCATGTTTTGATAATAATAAGTGTAACTTACGAGGAAACACTAGATCTTGGAGAGGCTCCGGCACTGAAGCGTTTGGAAAAACAGAATCCCAATAATCTTTGGCAGATTGCGAGGCATCGATTTTGCTGAGTGCTAGCTGCAACAGAAAATGTTTAAAGTAAGAGAAGTGTTACAACAGGTTCAAAAGCATAGGTTAAGAAACACTAGTGTTTCCATATATTGAAGAATTTCACGTACTTCAGCAGTTTATCTTTTCTTTTAGCTCGTCAAAGTTAAAAACAAAAGCTCAGATATGTTTTAATCAAATCTGAAAATGAGTTTCTTGATGGTTAAGAGAAAGGGTCTCTTTCATTAGGTCAAACCATAACTGATCAAATATTTACGTTGTGTGGCTTATAGGTTAGGGTTTGTAAGGCTTTTTTTATGATGATGAAGATCATACATTCTTGAAAAGCATGTAAAATGATGAAGTTAAAACAATGTAAAATAATGAAATTAGCAAAGATATGGAGGAAAATGGCTTACACATAAGAAAGCTACAAAGATTAGATGTCCAAACTCCATTTTTTCTGTGAAGTGAGATTATGGAAACCTGTTATCGAGTTTATATAGTGAATTTAGTTGACAATTGCCACCTTCTTTGAAATAATTGTGTCATAATTTTTCAACAAGAAGAATATAAAATATTCTGCCATCATCTATCAATTATGGCAACTATTATTTTTTTATTCAGCTGTGACCACTTGCCAACCAGAAATTGCTCTCAGCACACCAGAACTAACTGTGACAACTACCACTGCAATTAATATGAAGAAAAAAATACACTAATTTGAAACACAAACACTTATCTATTAAGAGTATGCTTCTTCTGCATTTTTACTAAATATTAAAAGTAAATTCATATATTACAAAGTCATATTATTACATATTTTTATTGTTTTTTTTTTCTTCGTGTTTGAATACTGGTAGCTAATATTAAAAACGTGTCACCATAAATGGGATAACCACAATTACTATAGATAAATTATGATCCCAGTATCATATTCATGTGACTTTTCCAGTTTAAACAGTTCGATATATTTATTTATTTATTTTGGAGACGAACATAAGAATCATGGAATTCCAAGATTTACATAAAATAACTACCAATTATCAAATATTGTTCTTACTGGGATCTGCAACGTGAATTTTTAGACACATGACAAGATCTAAGTAGTGATTTGAATGTTATTGATGATTGGAATCCTTCATTATCAAGAGAAAAAAAATTCACTTGCAAAAAATTATGACGTTCAAGTCGATAAAGAAGTTTAGAATATATGTGTAGAATTGTAAGTGTGAGTTATGGTTATACACTTAGCAGAAATAGCACATGAGTTTATAGGATTATTAGGACCTATAAAATCCACTATAAAATAAATATTATAAAAACTTATCACATCTATGATAAATCAACGTGACAATAACAATAATATATTATTTAACCAAATTAACTGCATATTTTGTCCATGTATGATATAAAAGAATATTTATGATGTAATCAAACAATCGAAATTTAATTATATATTATTTTAATATACAATACCAACAAATATCTTTATTAATATTATTTATTAACTTTAGGGCAATGATGTTGAATTGACCATGTTGGGGCGTATTTTTTACTATACTTGTTAGGCTAGATATGTATTCATTCAGGAAAATGATATTTTAATGCTAATTTTTTGACATCATTTTGACACTGCACACGTGTCAAAATATGGTTGGACTATTTCAAATTAAAAAAAAAAACTTTGGTTTTCTTTTCCAAATATGTCCTTGCCTCAATTTTTTTAATTTGAAATCATCCAACCACATTTTAACACGTGTGCAATGTCAAAAATTGATGTTAAAATATCATTTTCCATTCAAGAAACCTAAGCTCGGAAGTTTGATTAGTTGATGGAGTGAACTTCTTGCAACTGCAACTAATCCTTTGATGGTGTTGAACTCAATATTGGCTTATATGTTGTTGAATTACATTTTAACTCGTACTATTGATTTAGGTAAATTTTAAGGTGTAAATCCAAATAATATCAGAGAAGACTTTATTTCATACTATCATCTTAAATAGATTGATATAAATTTAATCATTTTAGATAGTTACTAACAAAATATTAACAAAAATCTTCAAATGAATTATAAAAATTCTCCACATAAGATTTAGATTGATTCCTGTTATTATTTCTCATGTCAATGATATCATATTTATTTGCATCAAGATTATTTGGCAAGCTGCTTTATTTGAGCATTATACATTTTCATGTCACTAATATGATTTATGTCATTAATTCTTTAATCTTTTAAGTAATAGAATTTCATTTTATAGTTATCTTAATCCTCTTTTTATTTTCCATATTTATCAGCGTGGTATCAAAATGAGTTTGAATTTATGAGCTAACGTGATTTTATTGTTGATTTTTTAGTTAAATTGAGTTGAAATTTTTTTAACTCTTTTTAGATGAGTGAAACATAACTTTCAAATTAAACAAGTTTGAATTGAGTTAAATATAAGTTGAACGGTAAATATTTTATTATTTCTTTTACAATTTTTTTTATCATAATTATTCATTACTTTGGATTATATAGATTCATACTTTACCTTTATAATAATGTTTACAAAATTTTCTATTTATTAGAAAATAAATGAACTGGATTAAACTATGAAACGTATAGATCAACTGGATTAAACTCTCAACATTACTTTTCAGTTAAATACATATTTTATTCCTTTCGTAGCACTCAACTTTTCTTTTTTATTTATTTCTTAATTCTATTGAACTTGTGTCACACAAGTATACTCGCGTATTAACAATAGTATTTTGACACTAATTTCTTTTTACTTTTAGTTGACACTACTCTTTGCTACTTTTTTCTCACTTTCTTGAAAAATATAAAAGTTCACTTTTTGTTAGAAATATAAAAGTTCATTTAAAAATATATTATTTTCTTAATTTTTAAAAATTGTTTATGAATAAAATCAATGATTTTCTCAATTCATTTTAGTTTTTATGAATAAACTTTATTTCATATTTTGGTTTTCTACAAATTATTTTTCTATTTAAGCTTTTTTATTTATTAACATCTTTTAAATGATAAATTATTATTTAAGTAATCATTTTAGAAATAATAGGATTCAAATATGTATTTCTTAAAAAAATTAATTATAATATAAATAATTTCATTTTCTTCTATTAAGATTTATATTTCTTTTAAGGTAAAAAATTAATTATTATTGTTTTGACTCCAAATTAGTTCGGATAATTGTCAGTTTTAAAGTTTAAAGTTTTATTTGTATTATAGAATTGAAGAAAAAAAATATATTTTAAGTAATTGATCTCAATTTTTAAATGATGGGAATGTAAAAAAAAAAATCTTTCAATCGATATATAAAAGGAATGAATGTTTATCTTTCAAATTACTTTTTCATATTTCTAATTAAAGACCAAGGGAATTAAAATTCATTCTTAAAATTATTTTTCATTCTTTTGAAGAACTTTTGGAGAATAAAAGTTCTATTTTTAGAATCTCAATTTCGTTGCTCCAATCCTAAAATTTTTGGGATAATATTATTAGAGTCAATTATCATATTTAAAATATTATTTACTTTAAAATTTTAACAAATTTTATCTTTAAAAAACACTTTATCAAATTAAAGAAAAAATATTTTTTAATTATTCTTTAACTCATTACAATCATATGAATAATTATAAAATAATCCATACTTATCTTGTTTTTATTTTAGAATCTTGAATTCAATGACCATTCAACGGACACTGTAGGCCAACATTGATTGAGCGAGCGGGCAAAGCACAAAAGAAAAATGCCGTGGGTATCTTTAATACAAGAATGATGATTGTTTTAAAATTTTGTACAAATTCTTTATGGTCCTTAAATAGAATGCTCTATTTATTTCTGTCAAATAAATAAATTCTTATTGACTAAAATATTTGATTGCATGACTTTTTTAAATCCAATATATATGTTTATTTAATATTATTTTTTATAATATTCTTTTTTTTTATAGATATTATTTAAAAAAATATTTAGATTATTATTACTGTATGAGAAGAGTAAAATATAAATTTTATGTTTATTGAATATTAAAGACTAGAGTGAATATAAATGATCAAATTCCATAGGAAAAGTTCGTGAATCATCTGCATAACTAAAAAACTATGTGCATATAAATTTATATTCTTTGAACAGATTTTACTAAATAACCTCGCAAAGTATTATCAAAAACACGACTCTCATTAGCCACAATTTTCATACTATTTGGTATAAAGTATTTTTTGGATACAGAATTTCATAGTGTACTTCGAAAATTATAAGTTCAAAATATAAATGTTGTTCCAAATTTATATATTTAAAATTTAATTTAAATTTTATAATTATAACATTAAACAATATTAATTTTATTATTGTTTTATTTTAAGAGCCTAGAAATTACACTAGTGGAAAAATGCTGATTAACGTCGGCTATTTTGAACTTTTGACGTCAGTTTCGAAACCGACGTCTATTCCAGTGACGTTACTTTGCATCAGTCAGGTAATGACAAACGTCTATATAGACGTCGGTTTTGCACACAACCGACGTCCAAATAGACGTCAGACGCAGTAACAATAGACGTTACCATAGACGTCAGTGGTCAATAAAAGAGACGTATGTACGCCCTGGATCGTTTTGTGCACTGTTACTTATTAGACGTCGTTTTGTGCATTGACTGATGTCTGTGGACATTAGGTTTGCCTTAACCGACGTCTACTGGGCAATTTTTTTTTAATAAAAATTAATTTTTCGAATATAACCACACCTGAAATTCAGAAAAATTTCTCAGAACAATTGTTTATAATAAATAATTGTTTGTTTGAGCTATAAATAAATATAATTCAATCCAAGATCAATAAAATAAAATTATAAACTTAAACTAAACCTAAGTAATTGAAAACAATAAAAATAAGTCTTGCTCTACTTCCAGTTTTGGATAAGATAAGTTGCCCACTCGTGCCTTATCTGCCTTATCATGCCTTCGGTTATAGGAGATGAATTGTTGAAGTTCTGCACAGTTAAGAAATATTGATTATGGTTTGATATATGTTCAAAAGAATTAATTGATTTTTTGATGTTTTCAAAGTAAGCCTGATTATTACCTCATTCCACTTATCTGTAATGGCACCTCGAATGATGGTCTTAATCCAAGACATCACATAGTACCCACATTCCCATGAATCAAGCGGTTCATATGGAAGATATCTCGGCAAAGAGTAACTTAATCGGAGTAAAACTGAATTTAAACGGTGCAAAAGCGAGAAAATGAACCTGAAAGCTATGCCGCAACAGAAAGCGCGACGAAGAAGACGATGAATAGTGGTGTAACTGCTCGCGGGTTCGAGTTCCTAGTATAAATGTTTAGAGACGTCGGTTATGATTTTCCTCCGACGTCTAACATGTTATAGACGTCGGTGCTATCACTAATATAACGTCTTTCTGATTTAAATATTAATAATGGCGCGGATTTTAGGCGTCATTTGCATGGCTAAGCGACGTCTATGCAATATTAGATGTCACCAACGACGTCTCTATGGCGGAAAAATGATTACATTTCACCTAACTGTCAGGCTGTAGACGGCTGTTATCCGTGGGCACCGACTTCTATGGGACGGAACATTTATTACATGCACCAACCTGTCAGGCCAGCGACGTCGCCACCCTAGTTACCTGACGTCTATATAGCGGCTATTGACCTTCCAGGGAGAACAACTAGACGTCTATTCATAGCATGCGACGTCTAAAGACGATTAGAGATGTCAGTGTGTCGTAACCCGACGTCCATTCGCCTTCCTGCAAACCTTTTAGACGTCAAGGTGCAGTGTGCCCGACGATTGTATTGTTTGAGACATTAGGTATAACGATAAGCGACGTCTATGATTATGATTTATTTACCAATTTGGCACCGGTCATCATTTTACGTCCTTGCATGCTCTGACCGACGTTTAAGGGGTGACATTAATCAGCATTTTTCCACTAGTGATAGTATATTAGAAGTGATAATATGTTCTAAATAATGCGACTTACTTATTTTAATATTTAAAGTTTAATGTATAAATAAAATTTCAGTCAATGAATTTAATTATCTAAAACATATTATCTCTCTAAAACTTTTTCTCTAAGAGTCATTTATTTTTTCTTTAAGTCTTCTAACCTATAGTTCATCATTAAAGAGCGCTTGAGTGACCACTAATGTGAGATCTCCAAATATGTTCGATTAGTTTCTCCAAAAGAATAAACTAATTTATACTATTTTTTTAGTTTATTCATTTCTCCAAGGATGTGAGCAGTCCTTAATTGCATGTGTCACTTGAGTTTATATACGACTTTCTACTGATCAGTGGTCTTAACATTATGTCTTGATCATGTTTTTGTGATTTGTAGGAGCAGATAGAGTTCCTTGAGCCATGGGAGTCGTTTTGGGTTCATTAGAGCTACTTAATCCTAAAAATGACAGGGGAGCTAAATACCATTGTTTTCAAGTTTTGATTTTATAAGAATTGTAGATAGATGTTTGGTTGTCTAGGATTGAATGAAATTGCTGATATAGTTGGTTGAATTATTGTTGAATTTTTTTTGTAGTATGATTTTTATGATGCTTGATTTGGTTAGAATTAGTGTTGAGTTGATAAACCAAGTATCTAGCCATTTAAGCAAATTTGTATTCACTTTGTCATTAAAACTTGTTTTTGAACCATGCACTGAGTTATGAATATCAATTTGGTCATCTGAATAGCTCCCTAGTTCATCAAATTTCAGTTTTTAAGTAGTTAATTTTTGATATTGCGCTCAACATCAACTTTAATAGTTGAGCAACCAATTGTGCGAACGATATTGAGCGGTGACACAATGAAAACTCTTGTTGTATTTTTATCAAATAGTTGGTCTGCAACAAGAAATTTAACATAGATTATTTACAGTTGTCAAGATTAGATTTCATCAACTTCATTCTTATGCATTAAAAAACATCTCAATTCCATATTCAAGTCAAAATCAACTCACCAACATACTGAAATCATATTCCTAAAGCCTTTGATCCTATGATCACATATCATGTTTCAATACCTTGAATCCTCAACAAGTAAAATCATTAATTTCAAGAGTCTAAGATTACTAATGATCCAAGTTCTGTTCCTAGATAGAAGCATTCTTTAGACATTCAATTTCAAGTCTAGATTCTAAAAATATTTGCCAACATCTCAAGAATCACAAGTCAAGCATGGGAACAATCCACATTAAGCATTAATCATGGAAATCAAACACTAATTTGAATTAAAAAAAGCATGTATATATCAACAACACAATTTTACACAAGAATTCAATGTTTTACATGTAATCACAACAAATAGAAATAACTCTCCATGATAAAGAACCTAGGGTTTAAAAATTAAAGAGATAAAGAAGAAATTGAAACCATAAAGAAGATGAATGTCATTTCTCAAAGCACCTAACAGCTACTTCAAGCTTCAATCACACATCTCCTTTGCATTTCCACCTCCAATATGCAACCCATCTTCCTCTTCATCCCCATGGGAGAAAACCACCATGAGTGAATGAGGAAACCCAAGGAGGAGAGGGAGAGTTTCCCAACACTTCAAACTGCCTCCAAGAATCTCTCACAAGCACCCTAAGTGATTCTATTCATGTAAAAATGAGGGATCCCCAAAACCCTCTCGAATCAGGACTGACAGACTTGCTCAGTGACTTCATTCTCACATAGCGAGACCTAAAAATCGATGCTCTTTGACTTGTAACTTCTTAGACGAGCAATATTTGTGCCTAGCGACTCAAATACTATAGGTTGGGTTTTCATTTTCATCCAGTGAGAAGCCAACTTGTCTGACAACTTAGCCTGGTCCTTAATGGTGGTTTTTTGGTCGCCTAGGGACAGTCCATGATAGTATAACCCTATATGTGAGTCCTTTCTTCATGTTTCCAGTGTTGGGTGCGATTCTAGTGCTCCTAGTATAGGTATTTGTCAAAACAAAAAATTATACTTACTTAAGTCCCAACCAATATTTTGCATAGAAGGATGTTTTAGATCATCCGGTTGATCCTTTTGAAATGCACTAGAAGAGATAATTTTATTAGAGTTTCTAGAAAAATATATCCTTTAAAATATATAATTCTTCATGAAACATATTTTATGGATAATTTTTTTTAATGTTTAGTTGTGAATAGAATTTTTAAGAAAATACAAGGATAAAGTTAAAATATTTTACATGAGAATACCCAAGCATTTGGGAGGAAACTACAATCATACTCCGTGATATATTTTTAAATTACGCTTATATTATTACTAACTTCTATTTTATCTACTACCTACCATATTTTTGAATACAAGGGTAATATTTTAAAAATTTAAGAGATTGTACATATAACCACAAAAATTATAATATAATGTTTTTGAAAGAAAATTTAAGTAGAATTGAAATAAAAAAGAAAAACCTTAAATACTGATGAGAGTGTAATTTAATCACTCATGATATTTTAACCACAACTTCTGTGTGGAAATTGGAAAGGGCATTACTCTCTGCACCCCGACAACTATTAATCTCAGATCCACAATTATTAAACTCACCCCACTCTAATAGAAAAAGATTAAACTATCCATGATTACTATATCATAACACTGTTGCTACC
Organism: Vigna mungo; assembly: GCA_036885675.1. Lineage (NCBI taxonomy): Eukaryota > Viridiplantae > Streptophyta > Magnoliopsida > Fabales > Fabaceae > Vigna > Vigna mungo. The sequence continues at coordinate 10,366,848 of CP144694.1, read as the reverse complement.
GTGGTCACTTTAAAATGAAAAGTTTTTTTCAAAATATATTTCATTTAAATTTCAGAATTTGTTTTCGAAAACATATTATATGATGTTTTGGAAAATTCATTATAACATTGTATACGATTGTTTATTCCGATTTTTTTTTTTGAAATACATTTCAAATATTTCAATATATACGAGTGTTCCGTAGATTCTGGTTTCTGGAACATGTAATTCACAAGCCACTTTTACAAAAGGTAAAATATCATTTTGAAAATCTAAGCGGTGCATGAAAGGTTTTCAGAGGTGCAGAAAGTAAAAGCCATTTGGAAATGGCTTGTTGAGGAAATACATCACGAGGAAGCTGATCCCCACAAAGCCCAAACTTTGATAAATCATTGGAAACACACTAGTTTGTTTGCAATCAATTGTTATTAATCAGAGAAATACTTTAATTAATAATTAATTTTAAAATTTTCCAAAAATTAAACTTAATTAATGACATTACAAAATAATTTTGACTAACGTCAATAAAAACAAAATTAACTGATATTAGTAAAATTAATTTCAGTCAATATAAATGAAGAAAAATTAGATTTTGAAATTCAGAAAAAAAAATCTATAACTAGATTTCATAATCTGAGAAAATCTAAGAATAAATGAGAGTCATAACCTAATTTCTGAGTTGAAAAGAAGAAATCCATAAAAAAGAATAGAAGAAATGGAGTTCTTAACTGTGGATATATATATATATATATATATATATATATATATATATATATATATATATATATATATATAATTTATAGGGTTGTAGGGAAATCTTTATAAAATTTAGGTGTGTAGGAAGGAAAATGTCAAGTAGGAAGAAAGCCCCACGTAATTGACACCGATCCATCACCTGAATATTTCGAAAAACAGAAAATGCATATTGTTTGGTTTGTACCAGAATTATTTTTGCAGTAACAGTGGGAAGCTGAAAGGAATAAAAGATGTGTATTGTAATTGGTGTCTGCTAATCCTTATTTTTCTTAAATTAAAGAGGCTATAAAGTAGTCAGTAAGGTAACAAAATACATGAAACCGAATGCAGAACAAAGTGCTAACTGCTAAAATAAAAACTATCTAAAAATTAGGTATTATTATGCAATAATAAAAATATAATAAAATATCTTTTCATTCCCTCACTTAAGCTGACTTACAACCTAAAATCAATTTATTTGAGAGAAATCAAGCATTCCCATTTTCATCTTGAGTTTCTAGAAAGTTTAGAGTTTTAAAGTCTTGGTCATTAGATCTGCAACTTGTTCCTTAGTTCCACAATGAACCAACCAATCTCCTTGCACAAGATTTCTTAAAAAATGAAAATACACTCTAATATGCTTGCTCTTGTGATGCATTACTAGATTTTTTGAAAGTTTAATGGTTGAATTATTGTCACACATAATAATAGTGCTACCATCTTGAATATGAGTTAAGTTTTTCAAAACTCTTCTCATCCACATTGCTTGATAAGCACTAGTAGTAGCCGCTACAAACTCTACCTCTATACTTGAGAGAGTAACAATTGGTTGTTTTTATGGACATCTATGATACTGCTCCTGAACTTAGCAAAAATACATAACCATAAGTACTTTTAGAATCATCCTCATCTCTTACATAATTAAAATCTGTGAAAGCAAGCAAATTTTCTTCTCCTTTCTTCTTATAAAATATCACATAACTAATACTCCCTTTTAAATACTTTAAAGATTCTTTTAGCAGCTTGTAAGTGCATCTTTGTTGGCTTAAACATATATCTGCCAGTTAAGCTTACACTAAACATGATATTGGGCCGTGTAGAAGTTAGATATAACAAACTTCCTACAATTTGCTTGAAATAAGTTTCATCCACGGTTGTACCTTCTACAACTTTATTAATCTTACTACCTGGAACAATTGGACTTTTCACATGTTTACTCTCTGACATTGCAAACTTTTTCAGCACATCATTGGCATATTTTCGTTGACACACAAAAATTTCACCTGGTTTTTGTAAGACCTCAATGCCAAGGAAGAATCTCATCTTCTCTAAATCAGTCATATCAAAGGCTTGCGTCATAGACTTCTTGAATTTAAGTATCATACCCATGTCATTGCCCATATAAATCAAATCAACAACGTATATACTGACAATCAATATGTTTTCTCTAGTACCTTTTTTGATGAATAGAGTCTACTCACTTGGACACTTTTGAAAACCCTCTTGCATGAGATGTTCTTTTATATGGCTAAACCACGCCCTTGGTGCTTGCCTTAGACCATACAAGGCTTTATGTTACTTGTAAACCTTGTGCTCCTTCCCCTTTTTGATATAGCCCTTTGGTTGTTCTACGTAGACATCTTCACTTAACTTTCCATGTAATGCAGATTTTACATCTAGCTGAAAAATTTGCCATCCTTTGCATGCTGCAAGTGCCACGATCAACCGTACTGTATCCATGCATGCAATGGGAGCACATACCTCAAAAAAATCAATTCCATATTGTTGAGAATACCATTTAGCTACCAATCTTGCCTTATATTTATCAACTTCTCCATACTCGTTCAACTTTGTCTTGTAGATCCATTTAACTCCAATGGTTCTAGTTCCAGCTGACAGGTCCATTAGTTCCCATGTCTGAATATTTTCAATTGAGTTTATTTTGCTATCCATAGCCTTTCTCCTTTTCTTTTGTTTAACATGTTCCTCAAATAGAATTGGATCTTCACTTGTGACATCTTGTACTATGTAGGCTGTTATCTCAACTTCATTTTCTTCACTTAATCCTTCTCCAGTGACATATTCTTCCATCCACCTTTGCCTTCTTCTTTCTCTCCCTTGAATTATGTGGTTTTTTTTTTAACTCACTGCTGCTTCATTTCTAACACCACTTTCCTCATTATGCTCAATATTCACACCATCACTACCAACTTAAATATTTTCCTCACATCATCACTATGTAACTCATCATCACCCCACAACAACTTAGTTTCTATTTGCTCTTTATAAGTTGGACCCTAGTCCCAACTCTTCTCTTCTTCAAATATGACATCTTTAATAACAACAATCCTCTTTGTCTTAGGATTAAATAAACGATAACCCTTTGACTCTTCACTAACACCCAATAAAATACAAGGAAAACTTCTATCATCAAGCTTACCTTTTTTTGCCTCTGGTATGTGCACATGAGCCAAGCATCCTCAAACTCGAAGATGTTTTATTGAAGGTTTGATTCTACTCTAAGCATCTTGTGGAGTGATGTTCCTCACAACACGCGTTGGACACCGATTCAATAGATAAAAGGTTCAATTTACTACTTTAGGCCAAAAAAACTTGGGAGCCCTTTTGGTAGAGAGCAAACAATGTACCATATTCATAACAGTTATGTTTTTGCGTTCTACAACTTTATTTTGATGCGATGTATAAGTTGTGGTAAGTTGCCTTTTTATTTCATGTTCTTCACAAAACAACTTGAACTAGAGAGAGTTAAATTCCCTCCTTTATTCATTCGTAAGCATTTGATGGATGGTTCAACTTCCTTTTTTATCGAGGCCATACCCGAATGAAATTTAATGCTCAATTAAGTGCAGTATAATACTAAGAAGTAACTCCTAGATTGTCTCTCAAGGACCAAAATGGTTCAGGAATTAGATTGAACACTTGGTGGGAGGGTTGTGGATAGTTTTGTGCATGGAAATGAACTAAATTAAAACTGGAATTAAACACAGAATTAAAATGATTGATCATTAACTCAAATGCAATGTTCCAATCTCATATTAACCAGCAACACACTACTCTAACTCCTAATCCAACACAAGCTAACCAACTAAGCGAAGATTAACCATGTTTTCAGAATTGCAAACTAAGAAAATACAATGCACACATTGAATCAATTCTGCACCATACAGTTTCATCAACTAAGCGAAGATTAAACACCAATTGAGCAACTAAGCGTATATCCAATCGCAAGCGCAAAACAGATTCAACATTATGCCAAGTTAAAGCAGCAGAAACACAATTACAGTCCAAAAACCTCAAGGAAAGAATGCCATTTTGCTAATGACCAACCAAGCAACCCTAAGATACCATTAAAACGAAATTACAACAGTAAAACGAAAGTGAATTCATTCTGGAACAGCAGCAAACAAAATGCAAACGAAGCACAACTAAAAACACAATTGAAAGCACACAACTGAAACATAAAACGCTAATCAAATTGGGAAACGAATAGCAAAAGGAATTGGGAATTAAACACAAAACCCCCACATTACGAAAATGCCCTTACTATGGGCTTCTCCTAAATTTTGACCAAAAATGGCCCAAAGTCATAAAGTTTGACCCAATTACAATATAAATGAAATTAAACTATAATGTTGACTTGACCACCCTCTTGAAGTCCCAAAATATGTTTCCAAAATTGTCCTGCAAATAATAATTGGAATAATTAAGCCCAAATAATTCAAATTAATTAAAATAAGAATTAATAGTCTAATTAAGCCCAAATAGTGAAAATGAGACAATAATGGAGAATTAAACACAATTCACTAACACAATTCGGTGCGAAAAGCTAAGTGAATAGTACAAAATAACGATTCATCACTTTTCCACCATTTTCTTGTAGGATTTGAAACACTCTAAAGTTCATACTTTTCAAAGAGAAAATACACCCAAGCTTTACGGTTATAATCATCAACAAAGCTTAAGAAATACCTTTTTTCCATTATTTGAAATAGGTTCTATTGGACCACAAATATCTACATGTATAAGTTCCAAGACCTTGCTAGCATGCCATTTACTTGCCTTACAAATTGGATTATGATGTTGTTTGCCAGTGAAAAAGTCAACACTAGGGATGACAACAGATCGGGTCGGGCACGAATAGTGTCTACCGCAACCCGATCCGACAAAAAAAAATCCACCCGGTACCCGACCCGGTACCCACGCGGATATCCGCTTAAAAAATATTCGCGGATATTTTAAAACCCACGGATATCCGCGGATACCGGCAAATATTTAGAAAAATATATTTTTATAAATTATTAAAATAAAATTTAAATAGAATTACAAATATATATATATATATATATATATATATATATATATATATATATATATATATAATTTAGATTAAATTAAATATAAAATAAAATTTAATTTTTGTTTCGGTTGAATTGATTTGAGGGTCAGTCATCCTTTTTTGTTGTGTTCTCTTTTGATCTTCAATCCTTCCTGAGAATGTCATCCACTCCGATGGATTGTTGACATGCAGAAGACACTCCGACGCTCAAGATATAAAAAGGTCTAAATTTTATTAGAATAGAAAAGGAAGATTGTACCTAGACATCAATTATATATTTGTAGAGCCTGTGGTAGGCAAGTCCATTGATTAACCATCGCTGCAGTATATTTTTAGGCAATCAAACCCAATAATCAATAATTAATACAATATATTTTGTAAAGAGTAAGACAATCTGACCTATTAATTAGTGCAGTATATTAGGCAATCAAACCCAACAATCAATAATCAATACCGTATATTTTGTAAAGAGTACGGCAATATGACATATTAATACCTGTTAATTATCCATAAATGATAATTAATTTTGATATATAATACAATTTTAATTAAATTTAACCTTGTAAAATATAAATTAATGTTAATTTTAATTAAATTTAACTTAATAAAATAAAAATTAAATTTCTATTTTTATTTTTTGCGGGTAACGGATATACGTGAGTACGAATAGTATAATACCCGCACCCGACCCGTTTATAAGCGGGTATTAAAATACCCGCTATCCACGGGTTTCGGGTAGTAAATATTTGCGGGTATCAACTATCCGTCGCGGATTTTATCCGCGGATATCCGCGGGTGCGGATTTTTTTGCCATCCCTAGTCAACACACATGATATTAGAGTCGCTGAGTTCAAGTAGTCCATGAACTATTTGTTGTGTTTGTAGTGTCTTCAAGCCTTTGTAGTTTAAGTGGCCAAACCTTTGATGCCAAAGGTAAGTGATGTCACAGGAGGTGTGTAGACATTCTTCAATGGGTGGGGTGATAGATCTTTCATTAAAGAGAATAAATATATGGTTGTTACTCATTTTGTATATGCGATCAAACCTTTAGACGGATGATAGATGTTGCATGTTCCATTTTGAATAAGAATAGCAAGGCCTTTTTCTTGTAATTGTCTTATGCTCAATAATTTTTTTTGAAGCTCTAGGACATAGTATACATGACAAATAAGGAAGGTTTTGCCATTAAACGCCAATATGACAATTCCTATTCTAGCAATAGTCATCCGAGAATTGTTTCCACATTTGACAAAATGTTGATCTCTAGATACCAATTCTATAAACATACCTTTATCACCACACATATGATCAGAACACCCTTAATCCAGAAACCATGTGCCACTCCTTTTCTATTCCTTTTCTACAATAGCGATCAGAAGAAGCTCTTTTGTTTCATTTAACTCTGCATAATTTGCTTCTCCTTTGTTCCATTGAGGACATTTATACTAGAAATGTCCCAAGTTGTGGCACTTAAATCATTCAACAGTTGCTTTTCAAGAAAATTGTCTTCCTCTTCCCCGTCCACAACCTCGATGTGTTCCTCTTCCTCTACCTTGATTTCTCTCTGATGTGAGTACTTGTTCATTATCTTGTAAACCTTTTAAACTTTTACTCATGGACCACCAAAGAGCTTTGAAGTTCATCAATAGACATTGCCTCTATGTCCTTTGACTCGTTGATCAAAACCACAACATAGGTGAAACGTGTTGTCAACGTTCAAAGTATTTTTTTCAACCACCGTTGAGTCAGACATAAACTCTCCACTGTTTCTCATTTTGTTTGCCACTATCATGAGTCTAGCAAAATACTTTGTGATGGTTTTTGTTTTTTTCATTTCAAGCACCTCAAACTCCCTTCTCAATGCATTAAGCATTGATTTCTTCACACAATCATTTCCTCCATATTTTCTTTTTAGGGAATCCCAAAATATCTGAGATGTGCTCTTGTCCAAAATTTGTTCGAAAATTGATCTATCAATGGTCCTGAAAAGGTAATGTTTGACTTTGTGATCTTCAATTCTAGCTTTCTCCAATTGCTTTAATTGTTCATGAGACAGAACAATACCCCCTATAGGCTCCTCAATGCCATTTTTAATAAAACTCCAGATACCCTTGGCACATAGAAAATTCCCCATCAGTTCACTCCAATGATCATAATGTTGACCATATTTTTTAGGAGAATTTGTCATTGTTCATCTTCGTAAGCTGCAACTTATGTATCAGCCTAGTGGGGCTCTAATACCAGTTTGAAAGGAATAAAAGATGTGTATTGTTATTGATGCCAACTGAGTACATTTATTAAATTAAAGAGGCTATTAAATCACCAGTAACGTAACAAAATACATGAAACAAAATGCAGTAACATAATGGTAACTGCTAAAGATGCCTAAAAATTAGACATTATTATGTAGTAACAAAAACAAAACAAAATATCTTATCAGAACCTAATTATTTTTTAATTTAACTCTTAGTAAAAGGTTTTCTTTGGAAACAATTTAATAATTATTAAAATTTGTTGATCAATACCAGTTATCAATGTCTTCATTCGAAAGATTTTCTTTTTCCAATGATGACTTATTTAAATTGTTGGAAACAAGATGACTTAGTTTCAACAATAAGAGGGGGGGGGGGGGTGAATTGGTGAGGTTTAAAAATCAGAGTCTTTTTAAAGTCTTTTTCGCAAAGTGTAAAGCTTTACAAATTTTCTTGAATCGCAAGGAATAAGAAGTTTAAGTGCAGCGAAAAAGTAAAGTTGATTGTGCTAAATGTAACGTTGACTTAAAGTAAAGAATGTAGGGAAAGAGAAAGCAGACACAGAGTTTATATACTGGTTCGACCTCAATGCCTACATCCAGTGTCCTTCCACAACCAGGAAGCCAATGCACTATATTAGTCAAGGTTTTTACACAAGATTTCTATAGAGACCTCCATGTCAAAATATAGATAATCTCTCTAACACTCTAACTAAAAGTATGGGCAGCAACACAAAGATCTGCAGCAAGATATCCCCTCTTCTACAATCTTCAACCCACTTTGAACAATCCTCAAAGTGTACAAAACTCCACGTTCTCTTCTTGTAATCCCAACAGGGCAGTCCAATCTTCAATAGATTGATAAGTCTTGATCAATATGATGAACACCAGTAGTGCAGAATTTGATCAAACAGTAAGCACAACTTTCTTCCTCCTAAAGAAACTCTTCAAAGAAAGATCTCCTTCATCTTCATGATGAGTTCTTGGAGCGTTTTCACAAAGATCACAATCTGAAACAACAAATGAAAATTATCAGAACAACCAAAGTCTCATTCTCTTTTTGAATTATAGAATCACGTCTATTTATAGTTTTCTATGAAACAGACACTCATGTAGTCAACTTTTCCACTAATGTAGTCGACTGTCATCAGACAGTTATAACAGTTAAAACAATTAGCATCAGTCAAACCAACTAAATTGGTTACGCATTTAATTCAGTTGTCTTGCATTTGATGTTTTAGCATAGAATTGAAATATAGTCGTTATAACACATAAGCATTAACATAATTTCAAAACATTAACTAACTAAGTCAAATTCCTTGCGCATGCAGACTTTAACACTTCAAAACAGTTTTGAAACACTTTTCATTGCAAAATTACTCACAACACTGTTTTAGAAAATTTGTGCAAAGTCACGAGTTTTAATCGACTTACTTCGTAATGAAGTCGACTTAAAACTTGCAGTTTTGCCACACAATATAAGTTCAACAAAGTGCATGTGGTTTTCTTTTCATAAACATATATAATGCATTCACAATTGATGTATCAAGTATAAAATTAGTGAATATGCATACATATATGACAATCAACACAAACATGTTCTTCAAGATATCATTCATAATAAAGAATAAAACATGTAACACATAACAATACATGTGTTATTAATAATGTGTTGTCATCATAAAAAACAAAACACTGTAAGATTAAGGTTTAGCTAAACTAGTGCTTCCCTTATCAATAATCTCAATATAAATCAAATAGGGTTTCATTAAAATCCAATGGGACTTTAAGTAGCATTTGTAACTCCAAAAACAAAGTACTAATTATATCATAAGGAAAGCAATATTCATGGTGCTTTTGAATTATTCAAACTGTACATCCAAATTGTTATTTAGTTATTTATAAGACTATATGATTTAAGTATTCTTTATGAAAAATATAGTCCTAGAGTTAAGTAGGAAGAGATAGTTAAAAATGAAAAAAAAATTAGGATTAATTAATTTTAATTATAGGTGTGAAAACTAGTAAAATATATACCAAGTTGAATTATGTATTTAAAACTTTTGAAGATTTTTCTAGTATTAGTGTTTGATGAAAGCATTCAAACAATTTTAACTTGAGAGATGCACTATCAAAAGGTTTATGTTAGATCAATGTTTAAGGAAGACAGACATATCCAATTTCAAGGTGATCTAGTTTAAGTAATTAGGTATATTATTGTTCTAAAGTACAAGGTAAGTATTATTTAGACGTTAAACTCTCATGAATAATATTAATTATTGTTTGCATATCAATCATTCTTCACTAAAAGTGAGTATTGTTTGCAATACAATTACTTTTGACTAAAATGAGCATTTTTTGAAATGTAATCACTTTTGACTTAAACCAAATATTATTTCGAATACAATCACTCTTGCTAAGACTCGGTATTCTTTTTAACATAATTACTACTAGTTAAGACCTAGTATTCTTTTTAATACAATCACTCTTATACAAGACTAAGTATTCTTGTAATGTAATCATTCCTACCTAAAAAAGGGGTGATCAAACTATCACATGTTCATAGATTTTAAGATTACAAGCAATAGATTTCAACTTTAATGCAAATTATAAAGTTGTGCTAATCATCATAACTTTTCTTCAAAGGCATTTTCTATTTATAAATATTTTTGAAAGATTCATTGCAAATCCTCAAATAAGTTATGAATGTCATACAAACTCTTCCTCTTTAGGTTGCTTTTATCCTTGTCCAAATGTACATATACTTTAAATGTTTTTCATGAAACATTAAGTTGTATAATTTCTTCAAGCAACATCACATGACTTATTAGACTCAGGTCATATAAATTTTATCCAAAATGGATTAAAAAACTTAATCGTACAAAGTTGATGGTCATCATAAAAACGACATTTCATCTTTTCAATAAAAAAGCTATTGACATTGGGCAACTTTAACGAGTTTTTTTTTGAAAGGTCTATATGATATTCTTTTATAAAATGAAAGAAAAACGAATATTTTTTTTGCATACATTGAATAGACATTTATAATAGGTTTAAACCCTTCCTTGGTCCTCGTATTTGTGTGTCAGTCTCAAGTTGGTCATCGTTTTTTTTTTCTCAATCGGGTCCTATTACTTGTAGAAATGAGGCAATTAAGTCCTTTCCGTTAAGTTTTTACTAACAACGTTAAAATTTGCTTACGTGGAATTTATTATCCAATTTTATACAAGTATTACATGACCTATCTTTTATGTTATATTATTTAATTTAAAGATACCTACCATTTTAAATGATATATTAAACGACCCTGTTTTTTTCGTTTCTTTGTGGAAAAATGAAAATCTAATTATTTCTTTGCGAGTCATTAATCTCATCAAAGGCCATCGACTCATTAATCCCGTCAAGGCCATTGTCACCGGTCACTCCTTGTCGCCGGAGTTACTCTAGGGTGGGTGTTGTTGAGAAAAGTGATATGATTTTCTAGTGCTTCAGGTTAACTAATTTAAACCTTGTCCCGGCAATCACTGCAAGACACCCATTTTGGATCTCCATAGTTGTCCGAGTTGTTCATATAGCCTATGCTCAAGTTGTTGCCTGGAATTAAGTCAGGGAAAAGCATATGGAGAAATTAACTTATTTGCATTCAATTGACCTGATAAAATGAAAAGTAGTAGTGCTAGTGAGAGCCAGACTTTGGACAAGAAGCCCATATCTAGTGGCAATTTAACTGATACTTCAATATTGACTGAGTTGAGATCTGTTTTCCCATCCAATTGGATCAAAGAGATGGAAGTAAAGGCAGAAGAAATTGTTTGCATTTATGACTTTCCTGAAACTTCAAATAAAAGTTCAAGCTTCTAATTGTGTTTTGACACCTATCATAATACTAACAGATAAAAGCAGTTGCAAGAAGCAGCTTTTAAGAGCACCGAAAAATCATATCACTTTTCTCAACAACACCAGAAAACCATCTTCATCACCATGAACCATGCCGCGCTGTCACCACGGTGCTGGAAATCGCATAACCAGGCTTGAACCATGTCGCGCTGACACCACCGTGCCGAAAATCGCATAACCAGGCATGAACCATCATTGCGGCGCAATGCCAAGCGAACCCTAAACGCCCAAATCAAACTCGCCCCCGTCGCGCAACCAGCAGAAACGCAGAAGGCGAGACCTTTTGCTACTTTGGGTCTAATCAAAGAATTGAAGGGATAATGCTTTGTGGGTTGTCCCGTACTGGATCATTGCCTCAACGATGGCATTCCCTACCACTCCATCACGAAGTTTATTGGTGAGAGCGGTTCCGACAAGACGTAGCTCTGCCTCCAATTCGCCCTTTCCGTCTAACTCCCCTCCTCCCACGGCGGCCTCTCCACCTCCTTCATATTCATCCACACCGAGTTCCACTTCCCCTTCCGCCGCCTCCACCAACTCTCAGGCGCCTTCTGAACGTCGCACCCCGACCTTCCCGACCCCTACGACAGCGTCTTTGTATGCGTCGTCCACTTTGTGGATGAGCTCCTAAACTTAATTCCAACCATCGAGACATTGTGTACTCTCGATCTCGGTGGCGGCTGGTGCGAATCGTCGTTATCGATTCCATTGTGGCTCTCTTCTGCTCCGATTTTGAGAACATCGGATCAGACCTCCGGTGCAGGTCGTCGTTGTTCTTCGGAATCTGTGTTAAATCCCTAATTCCCTTTAACTATTTCTGTTTTACTTAAAAAAACCCCAAATAAAAATACGTAATTCACTATTCCCTGCCACGTCAAAAGCTTCATTTTAAATACATATCCACGTATTTAAATTCTTATTAGTCATATAATTTTCTGTGCACCACGTCATAACAGGTAGACGGTGTTATTGATTATTTAATGGAAAGGGCTTAATTGCCTCATTTTTACAAATAATAGGACCTGATTGAGACAAAAAAAATGATGACCAACTTGAAACTGGCACACAAATACGAGGACCAAGGGAGAGTTTAAACATTTATAATATTTTAATTAAATTATAAAATACTTAAACCTATGTATATTGTCACCATGTTTAAGAATACATGTATATTATTTGCTTAAAAAGTTAGCTTATCAGGTGAAGTTTAGAATACAAGTTGTTTTTTATTTCATTCCACAAAATGAGACAATGTGTTATTTGTTATCGTCATTAGACAAAATATTACATCTATTATCATCATACATATATTTGAGTGTATTATATGATGTTAGTGTTCTAAGTTTTATACTTTGTTTTACCTTAATCAAAATAATTTAATAATTTAGTGTGTGATCAACTTGTTTCTAACAAGTTACTTTCTTACTTAATAAACATATAAAAACTTACAATAGAAAAAGAAACTTTTAATAGGTGGTTAAGATGTATTCAAGAAATTCTTTTAGTAAACCTACTTGTATGCTATATTTCTTATGTTTTCTTCTTACATCATAAATTAAATCTTTTAAATTTTTTTAAATATATATGGTAATTACATTTCTGTTCTCTAGATGAAATTTTCGACTATGTTCCAAAAAAACATTGAAAGGGTGTTTATAGGTTGAAAGGGTCCATTAACAACATCTCATAAACCTTTATTCACTTATTTTAAAAAAAAATTTCATTCTTATTTTTCTAAACAAGTAATTTTCTCCAACAAACAGAAATGGTTTCTTTATGGATGTCCCTTCAGCAAATATTTGAAATATATTAGTCATAACAAGATCAATTTAATCAATTAGTATTTGATTAACAGTTTTGGTTTCAATGGTTAAACTATGACAATAATATATCTCAACCAAGAAGGGGTGAATTGGTTTAAAACTATTTTTTGGTGTATAAAAATGCTTTAAATGAATCTTTCAACTCTTCAAAGATTTAAAAAGTTAATAAACAGGAACAATGAAAGAAATCAACACAAATATTTATACTGGTTCAACTCTTCAAGAGTTTATATCCAGTCTTCTTCAATTTATATCCAGTCTTCTTCCAACAACTTGAGTTGGAAGGAAATCACTAATAACAAGTGTTAAGATTACATAATACGATACTCACCATTGTACTCTAAATATTTCAATCATAACAAAAACAAAGTCCTAAGGGTGAGGCTACACACACTTATTCTAGGAACCTTGCCTACACAAAAAAAGGTAATCACAATTCATAAAGAATTACAGAAAAAACAAAACTTAATACACCTATAATGTAGATATAACAAAGAACTCAAAATTCAAACACTCCCTTGATCTTTTCTCTTACTCTTGTAGGCTTGAACCTTTAAATTTTTTCAATTAATGTTTGCTTCTTTAAGAATGTTCCAAGACCTCTCAAAGAATGTTCTTGTTTCATGATCGAAAGCTCTAAGAATGTTTTTCGTGCCTACAAAAGGAATTAACTACATACATATAACAAAAAGACACATTACTGTTTGTTTTAATCAATTAAATTATTTACTTAATCGATTAAAATAGATAACTAAGCTTCCTGGTGCATCAAACAATTTTAATCGATTAGATTATTTCCTTAATTGATTAAAATTTGCCCACACTTTTAATAGATTAGACAATTTCCTTAATGACTAAAATAGAGAGTACATAAGTTTTTGACAATTTTACTCTGAAGTGTATATCATCAAACAACCAACATAGATTATAACACAGACAATTCAACATAGACTTACAACCTATTTATCAAGTCAGGAACATTATTCAACTTCATCAAAAACAATTATTCAATTTATCATCAAACAAAGTCAAGAACATCTTGAGCATTTTGAGTTGCTTGTATTGAATAGCTTCCCTTATCAACATTTAACCGATATAAAAAGTAACACCTTTTACATGGATATTAAAACTGTTTAGAAAGTGAAAACATTCTATACCGTCTGTATCTATATTGGTTTTAAAATTGATATAATTTTTTTTAAACTTATATAAAAAGTTTTTTTTTTGTATTAGTGTCTCACACACACTAAAAAATATAATATAAATAATTCACTCAATTTTAAGTAATTTTGATGGAAGAACAATTTAGCTGATTTTGGTGGTGGAATTAGTGAACCAGATCTCCTTCTCTGAACGGACGGTAGCAGTACGCAACAATGGAAAAGGTGCTTGGGCAACGCAGCGGAATGGATTGAAGAATGATGATGATGACCGGAAGAAACTTAAACATGTGGAAGCCACTCTCAAGAGGTGTTTGGTGGCTGGATTGAAGTGGACGTAATGAGTCGATGATGAAGATAAGTTTGAGGCAGAGGAGGATTGAATCAAACAGTGATTCGGTGAAGAAAACTGATGAAATGGTAATGGAGAAAATGTAATTAAGGAAGTGGTTTAAGTGTTGTACTGTGATGCGGATGATGTATATGAATGCTAGGAATGGAGCCTAGCTAGGGAGAGAGGCTAAAGGAAACTCTCAAGCTCTCTCTCGGTTACCTCTAACAAGAAGAAAGTTTGGGACAGAAATCAACAGAATCAATTCTTCATTCAATTCAAAGGTATTTTCACAAAATGGGCAGCCTGGTATTTAAAGGAAACCCATTGCCCCTAGTCAAGCCTCTTCTTGGGTGAATGTTGACTAAGATGAGCAACTGCCTAGTTGTGCAAGTGTGAAGAAAACGTGAAGAGCCATGTGGAGATCTCTTGAATTTGCTGAAACGTTTTTTGAAGCTGTTGGTTATACATGAAAAGTGTTGGATGCACGTGGAAGATCACAACTGGTGTACGCTGGGCACAAACCCTTCCTTGCTGAGCATCAGGCTTCATATGGTGCTAAATAATTCCTTTTTCTCCTTTGCTTCTCTTGGCTAAATAAGCTCCTTGGTTGGTTGTTCCTTGACCTCCTAACTTTATTGAACCCTACAAAACAACAATTACAAGTATTTATTAGTTAGAATCTTTCTAAGGCTTTAGAGAGAAACAAGAAAAAGCTTGTAAAAATCCTTCTTCACTTCTCTTTCTTAGCCTTAGCTTAAGTTGATACTCCTTTGAATTAAGTGCCCTAAATGAATTTTCATCAAATTTTATTCATTTATAATAAATAACTGGTGAGATTCAGTTAAACTATTCTCCCTGTAGTTTAAACGAAAAGGGCTAAAACATTAATGAAAAATTCAACTTCTAAACTATGAAAAGGAGTAATATTGACGAATGAAATTTAAAAATATTGATTGGAATCAATCTCTTAAAACTTCAACTTTACTAAATTATACCAATGAAACTATTCAATATATTTCCTTTTACCATTCACATTTCCATCAACATTGTATATGTAGTAAAGACATTTAGATTTTGGTTGTTGTTGGATTTGGTAAACAATTACATTCACCTAACTCACATTCATGAGCATGATAATAGAATAATTTATATATTGCAAAATGATAATATAATTCCTCACTAGCAGATTTTCTATATAAAAATGTAGGAAAGAAGATAATATTAATTAGGTTTAATGTCTCGATAGGTCCCTATTTTTGGCATGAATTTCAAATAGGTCCCTTTTCTTTTCGGCGTCTCAATTAGATCCTTTTTTGTGTAAAATTGATGCAATTAGGGGTGTGCCGTTAAATTCAATAAACGACCGTTTAAGTTTGGTCTGTTAGATTATTAATTAAGTGACATTTTGAATTAATTTTTGTATTAAAAAATGGATTCAGCAAAGGTTGAATCGGATATCTTCAAGGGTAAAAAGGGCAAACCCCTTTTCTTCTTCAGAACCTTGAAATCTAAAGGGATATGCACGAAAAGGAAAAGAGAGAAATGCCTCTTCCGTCAACCTCCGTCGCGCCTTCTTTTCCCCGGCCAAGAGTGTCGCCGACGACGCCACCCACGCCGGACGGAAAACTTCATCCTCCTTTTCGCATGCGAGAGAGAAATATCGTCTCTCCCTGCGATGTCACCGACATGAACCAGGACCACCACCGCCGACGCCGTCCTCAATAACCAGTTGAAGTCGTGAGGACCGGTCTCCTCTCCCACTGTTAAGACTATGTCTCTTTGCTAAATGGATGTGCGCTTGAAAGATCTTACTTTCACCCTCAAAAAGTTGAACCCTTTTGTCCCCTTTCTGGATCATCTTTGCTTGCAGCAATGGATCATAGTTCTCAAGCTCCACATTTAGATGTATTATCTGGTCAGCCTGGGGATTTTTCTGCGATTGATAACAAAGAAGAAAATGATGGATCACATTTTAGCAATGAGACATTAACGAGAGTGGATGACATAACAGGAAGAGTCCACCAAACTGTTGATGTAGCAGAGGTTATACGACGATGGACTCATGCCTTGCAGCGTATTAGTTTTCTGATTAGGGTTTCCCTGGTATTTGATTTGGAAATTTTCGCAGTGGTGAAAATGTTTGACAAACACGTGATTGGGTTCCTGTAATTTGCAGTTCTGTTTAGAGTGGCTGTCATGGAAGTGTGATTTGGTTATCAGAGAAGATGAAAGATGGCATTCCAGGAACAAAATCTGATGCAGAAACTAATTAGGAATAGAAATTAGCATTAAATAAAAAAAATCATCTCATTTTTCAAAAATAAGGAAAACATTTTTTTAATGCCATGTAATAAAAAACTACACAGTCAGCATGTCCTCGTTAACGTCGTCTGATCAATTTAACTGAAAGGTCCTATTTGATTCAATTTTACAAAAATAAAGATTCAATTGAGACGCCGAAAAAAAAGGATCATATTTGATATTCTGGACAAAAATAAGAATATATTAAAACATTAAACCTATTAATTATTCCAAAAAGTAACAAAGATGTCATGTGATTATATTTATAATATAAATGTTACCTTCTTTATATGTTTAAAATAGTTTTTGAGACTAGAGTTATAAAACCTTTATGAATTTAAGTTTTCAGTATAATGAAACAAATAGTATTTTAATTGTGATTACTTTTTTATATTATAGACCACTTGATATGAATTGACCATCAAGTACAATTTTATTTTTCTAGATATTGAATTCTCATAATTTTTTTTTTAATTTTGCAGGTTATTTGTTGTTAAAATTATGTTTTCTATAAACAAATTCTTAGTAACATTTCTTTATAATTTTATAAATTTTTATATTTATTTATAATAAACTACTTTATTACAAATTTAAAATTTTTAATAAACTTATGTATTTAAATTTTAAAAATATATTTTATTTAAAGAAAATTATTAACAAATTAAATTATATATTTTTATATTAAGAATTTTTATATTTTTCTATATTTTAATTTGATATATTTTCTAAATAAAACCTTTATATAAAAGTTCTATACTTTTTAATATTTTCTTTAAATAATTTTCTTTTTTTATAAATAAACCTAAATGTTTTACATTTATATTACTAATTTTAACTTCACATTAATTTTTTTTTTAAATATTCTCACCTACTATCATATTATTATTAAATATTATTTTTCTAATTTTTATACAATTTTTTTATTACATAAATTATTTGAACAAATAAATGCATATTTATTAAAATTAATTTTAGAAAAAACAACCGTAATTACAATACTTTATTGTGGTAATTTTTATATTACTATATTTACAATATATTTAAATTACCTTATTTATTATAATTACTTTTTAAATTTTTATTTGCAATTAATTTATAAATATTAAATTAAATATATTTTTAAAATTTATATTCACATTCGTTTATAAAAAATGGTTTTTTTTTAATAAAGTCATTTGTTATAAATAACTATACAAAATTATAAAATTAGAAAAAAAATATTAGTAAAAATTTGTTCTTAAAAAATATAATTCAAATAGCAAACAATCTGCATAATTAGAAAAAAAAAACATTGAGTATTCAGTCTTTGAGGAAGCAAAATTATATTTGAATAGTAAAAGAGTCTTATTTAAAAAAAAAAGTTACTTTTACGTCAATAAAATTTAAAAAAGTGGTCAGAAAAAAATCTTTACTTGTTTTTTCATTAAAGTTACAAGACTTAATATCTATTTTTTTCTTTTAAAATTTGATACAAATTATAAATTTTGATGCTCTATCAAAGTAAAATTATCATTCCGCTTGTACATTAATTAAGCTTGAAAATATGACATGTTTTTATTGGCATAACTTTAAATAAATAATAACATATGAAAATTGAAGGGTAAAATAATTCACATATCAGTTTTCTAAATAAAAATTATAGAAATATAACAATAAATGTTTTACACTAAAAAAAATTAGACAACGAAATTGACTTTAACAACTTCTTAATAATAAAAATTGTAATAAAATAATTGTTTAAAAAAATGTAAAATAATTGTTTAATATAAAAGTAAAATAAATAATTATCATTATCTTAATTCATACCAAATAAAAAAATATAAATAACGTAAAAAAATTGTAATAAAGCAAAATTTATAAGTGTGGAACGCGCTTATATAAATTCTTCATAAACTAAAACAATTATTTTTACTTAAGTTCTATTCCTTAAACAAATAATTTTTTATATAAATATATTTAAGAAACACGTGTCTACGTAGAACAATCACAATTAATATATAAGTCGCAGCAAATGCATGCTGAATTTTATATTCTTATCAACTTCAAACAAATCCTACCAGCTTTGATCGTATTGTCTTCTTTATTTAATGTAGTTGTTCTTTTTCTCGTTGACTATATATATATATATATATATATATATATATATATATATATATATATATATATATATATATTTCAATAACTAAAGGATTTAGAAAACTAGATTTGAATTTCTTATTATTACAAAATAAACATGATAATGTGATTCTAGAGATATATAGAGGAAATACGAATTATTTTCAAATTAATCATAAAACTTAATATTCACATTTATTAAAAAAAATACGTTTTTGTCTGTTTAAGTTTAATATAACCATATTATATTATAAATAATATCTAAATATTCAAATAAAAAATAGAACTACAAAGAAAAGTGAGAAACATAAATAACCTACCCGCAATAACTCACATTAAATATCATAATTAATATTCGTTTGTTTGTTTTATCCGTAAGTGCTTATCTCATTGTAGTGCATTTATACTTGACGTGACATGTTGTCCTCAGAAACAACGTAAAATAATCTAATTCAATCATGTGTAGAAATACTATTTACACAAATTTATTATTATTATTATTATTATTATTTTAAAAAAATTGTAGTTGAAAATCTAAATTTTAATGATTTGGAATTATGTAACTATTTTTTGAATTTTAAAATAAACCATATATAAAAATTTCAATGATTTGGAATTATTTGACTAATTTAAGACAAAAATTATTGTATATTAAAAATTGTTCAAAACTAAACTACCATCTACCATATATAAAAATAATATAAATGGAAATAACACTTTAGTTCTATGTATATGATGGCTATTAAGATAATTTTATGCGTATAAAATATTTCAGTTTTTTTAAATTAATATAAGATTTAAATATTCAATGAACTAAGAAGATATAAAAATAGGTTAAAATACAATTTTTTTTTTATTTATGACCGTGCATGAGTTGTTTCTTTTTAATATAATAAGTTCTTTCAGCTCATGTTAATTTTTTATAGATAAGTTTTTATAAGTTGAGTTTGTCTCAGCTAACCACCTCTAAGCTGAGCTCTTTGGCCAACTTTCGTTAGTCAAATTCATATAAGTAAAGCTTTTTTAGGTCGACCATCTCTAAACTAAGCTTTTATTAGCTGAGCTATTCAAAGTTAAACTTTTCTAGACTGAGTTCCTATAAGTTGACCTCTTCTAAACCGAGCTTTCTAAGTCAAGTTTTTCTAAGATGAGCTCGTACATGTCGAGCTCCTACAGTTCGACAAGCTTGGCCATCCCAACCATCATCCCAACCATCACTCTAAATCGACCATCTTGCCAACCTGTCAACATAGTTATTAAGCCAGCCTAGCCAGTCAATCCATTCATTCTATCTCGGACACCAAAGGTAGATAGGTCAGCTAGTCTATCTTGATCATTCATTCAACCTATTCATCTCGACCCACCTGGGAAGCTCGGCCAACTCGACCAACTTGGCCACTCATCAGCATGACCATTAAGCCAACCCAACCATTCTGGCTCACTAGTCCATCTAGTTTATCCTGGACACCCAGGCAAGATAGGCCAGTTGGTCCATCCTAGTCATTCATCCAACTCGTCCATCCCCTCCATCCCGACCAACCTGGATAGCTCAGCCCGCTTGGGCAACCCAGGCATCCCGTCAACGTGACCATGATGATCAATTATTTCATCCAGCTTATCCCAAACACCTAAGCAAGATCGCCTAACCCTTATGCATAACCATCAAGCTTGTTTGCGCACTTATCAAGCTAACCCGACCAAGAAGTCCCTCCATTTTATCCCAACCATCCAGGCTACGCCTACTAATTGGTCCATCCAAGCCATCCCATCCACCCCGCCCATCCTGGTCATTTTTGCTAACTTGACCCATTTGGCCATCCTGCCAGATCGCCCATCCTGCCAACCTCTCAACACAACCATCAAGGTAGCTTGACCAACTCATCCATCTAATTTAATATCGGGCTCTATAAGGAGTTGCGTTCCAAGTTTTTAAGAGAACGAAATTGAAGTGTTACATTCTAAGTGTTTAAAAACAGTGAACTATCAATCATGTACAATGGGTATTTTGGAAAAGCTTGACCTCCAAGGTGTCGAGCTCTCTAGATCGACTTCCTTCAAGTCGAGCTCTTCAAGCCGACCTCCTTCAGGCTAAGCTCCTATAGGTCGAGCCCCTCCAAGCTGACCTTTTCCAAGACAAGCTCTCTAGGCCAAGCTTTTATAGATCGACCTCTTCTAGACCAACCTCTCCAGGCCAACTTCTTGCAAGCCGAGTTGTCTAAGTCGATGTCTTGCAAGCCGAACTCCAATAGGTTAGCTTCCTCTAAGCTGACTTCCTCAAGGTCTAGGTCTTAAAGGCCGAGATTCTACTATTCAAACTCCTTCATGGCGACCTCCTTTAGGCTGAACTCTCCAAGCCGACTTCCTTCAGTTCAAGTTGTCCAGGTTGAGGTCCTACAAGCTAAGCTCCAACACAATACTTCTTTTAGGCAGACTTCCTCTAGGTCAAACTCTTCAGGCTGACCTCCTAAAGGTCGAGCTCTTTAGGCTTACCTCCTACAAGCTTATCTTTGTCAGGCTGAGCCTTCCAAGCCAAGATCCTATAAGTCGAGCTCCTCTGGGCCAAGTTCTCCAGCTCGACTTCCTCTAAGGCGAGCCCTCCAGGCTGACATCCTCCAAGCCGAACTCTCCAAGCTGACTTCTCTAAGCCAACCTCCTCCAAGTCAGGATATTATGGTTGTATGATGCGGGATATAGGTTCTCTTTGGCCGTGTGATACGAGGAGAGGGTGTCGTGTGATTTGTACTGAATTGATTCATGAATGACGTGGTTATGCTGTAACGCTGTGGTGAAATATGTTTATGATTAAATTATTATCTGTTTAAAATGATTATTATATGTGGTGTCTTATGATATTTCTGGTTACTCACCTTTGCACAATGTGGTTGTGGTTTTCACCTACGATGATCGTACTTGTACGGACGTAGATGAAGTTATACATAAGACCGGAGCGAAGTAACTGACGAGAGTTGGGATTTAAGTTCGAGGATTTATTATTGTTTTATATTATTGAAAAGTTTTCACACTTGGTATTTTTATGTAAAAGAGATATATTGAGATTTCGAGACAACATTTATGGTTACGTCATGCTTCCGCATTTTTAATCGAACAAAGTTTGATTATCTTTAATGAATGTTTTATGGAAATGTTTTGTTTCAGATTTTTTTTTTACCCCGTGACATCTAAACAATTGGGGTGTTACATTTGGTATAAGAGCCATGATTTTGAAAAAACTTTTTAGGGTTTTTGTAGAGTGAACTCGTCTAACTTTTGTTGTGTGATTGTAATCCATGTGTATGCATATGAATGTGTGGATTGTTGTTGAGTGTCTTGTGAAGGAATTTAATTTTTCTATTGTATTTGGTCTGGTAATCTATGTCTAAATTGCTTTAGAATAAATTTATTTCTTTGTGAATTCGTGTGGAAAAGCTTGGTCTTCTTATGTTTGATCTTGATTGTGAATTAGTTGTTTATACACCAACATCTGAACAATTTTTAACCAGTTTAGTCTGTATTGAGTGTTACAATTGAGGAAACCTAATACATGACTTGGGAATTAGAGGTTAATATGAGGAAGGAATAACCGCTTTTGGTTGAGTAGTAGCATAATTTTTTAGCATGAAAATTTTTAGAGTTAAGCATGTAAGGTCTGAATAAAATAAAAATATATATCTTTAATTTTTATTTGTATAATTTCTAATATTAAATATTTAGTTATGATATTTTATTGGGTGATAAAAGTGTTTAGGAGTTATATAAAACTTTTATTAGTAATAGTTTTAGTTTTAAGTTTCGAAATGAGTTGAAAAAGGGTTGATGTACTAGTTTTTGCATTATTTTATCAGCGTGTTAATGATGGCCTAGTGGTGTGTGTATATGCTTGAAATTCCCTACACTTGAATGTTAGAGTGACTGCAACAGAATGATTAACGTAGAACAATAGACCAAGATAGGGGGGGTGAATTGGTTCTTAATTAAGACTTGTGCCTTTTAAAATTTCTTTTCAATTTTACTTACTTAGCAGATAATAAATATAAATAAAAGAGTAAGGTAGAGAGAAATTTGCACAGATGAATTTTATACTGGTTCGGATCTTACCAATCCTACGTCCAGTGCTAATCTAAAATAGATTAACTTTCCACTATCACAAAACAATTACAAATAATAATTGCACAAAAAAAGAATTTGTAAAAGTTTTGAAACCACCTCTCTTGAAACCACAAGAGATGAACCTGCACCTCCTTTGAATATTCACAAAGGATGAATCACTTCCTCCAATACTTCACGAAGGATGAACCTCTTCCAGAAACTTCCTTAGAAACAGCAAGGATGAACCAACTATTTCTCTGTCACAACAATAACAATTTAACAGCTCCACAGACAAGAGTTTCTTTAGCTGAGCAAGAGCACACAATTCTCAATGATTTCATATATCTAGAGAACAAGGGAATAGTTTTTGATGTTGGATAAAGAGATCCTATTTATAGACTCAAGAAAATACTCTTCCATTCTTCATAATTGGCCATTTAACGCTTTTAATCGATTAATACAAGTGTTAATCGATTAAAATGAGCACAACGGCTAGTTTTAGCGACTAGAAAACTCCAACAGGTAGCTTTAATTGATTATTCCTGGGATTAATCGATTAACTAATCGATTAAAGTAGGATTTAATCGATTAACAAATCAATTAAAGTAGGCTTTAATCGATTATTCTCGTGCCAGTTTGGGTTTTCAGCATCTGCAACGTTTTAATCGATTATAACTTGTTTTAATCGATTAAAACCGTGCATTTTTTATTCTGATCAGCAGATATACACTATGTAATAACAAGAATCAAAACCTAATACAAATCTAAGTTATAAACATCAAACTACAATTATTACAAAATCTTTTAATAGCAAAACAAGTCTTCAAAGGATCTTCTTGTATCTCTTGACTTGAATTGAGCATTATCAAAACTTCATCTTCATCATTTTTCTAACACTGAACTCAATTATGTTGAGATTGTTGATAAGGGAAGCACTAATTTAGCTATACCTTAATCTCACAGTGCTCTATTCTCTCTGGTTTTTAATGATGACAACACATTTTTAATAACACATGTATTATTGATGTGTTACATGTTCTAATCTTTAGTTTGATTGTAATCTTGTTGAACATGTATTGTGTTGATCTTAATATATGAATGCATATTCACTGTTCTGATATATGTTACATCTGTTGTGATTGCATGCATATGTTTTGGAAAAGGAAAACCACATGCACTTTGATGAACTTATATTGTGTGGCAAATCTGATAGTTTAAGTCGACTTCATTATTAATTGATTCGATTGAGACTGAAGACTTTGCACAAATTTTCAAATACAATGTTATGTGAGATTTTACATTGAAAAGAATTTCAATATGTGCAGATGTGTCAAAGTCGACTGTGTGTGCTTTGCATTCGACTTTGTTAGTTGTTTTATTTGAAATTATGTTATGCTTGTGAATAGCAACGACTATTTTTTGAAAGTTAGTTAATTGAATGAGAGTCAACTGTATTGAATATGGAATTAATTTGTTTGACTTGACAACTACTATTTTGACTTATCTGTTATAACTGTCAGGAGACAGTCGACTCTATTAGTAGCTTAGTCGACCACGGGAGCGTCTGATTTATAGAAATCTATAAATAGACGAGACCTGAGTAATTCAGAGAACTTTTGGAAGAACTAACATTTTCATATTCTGTTTCAGATTGTTTCTCTGTGATTTAGTGCTCCAAGAACTTATCAGGAAGACGGTGGAGATCATTCTTTGAAGAGGTTCTGAAGGAGAATTCTACTATACTTACTGCTTGATCATTACATGCACAATTGAGGTGTTCTTTGGTTGATCAAGGCTCATGTTACAATCCGCTGGAGATTGTTGTACCTGTTGTGATTACAGGGGGTGGACTCGTGGAGTCTGGTACACTTTGAGGATTGTTCAAAGTGGGTTGTAGATTGCAGAAGAGGGGATATCTTGTTGAATATCTTACTATTTGTATTGCCTATATTTTGGTTAAAGGGTTAGAGAGGTGTTTTATATTTTGACGTGGAGGTCTCTATAAAAGCCTTGTTGTAAAAACCTTGACCATTATAGTGCATTTACTTCCTGGGATTGGAAGGACACTGGATGTAGGCATTGAGGCCGAACCAGTATAAAAAGATGCGTTTGATTTCTCTATCCTACTCTTTTACATTCAGTCGACTCTGTTATTTGCGTAGTCTAATTTGAAATTCCGCTGCACTTAAATTTCTATTACTTGCGATTCAAGAAATTGTGTAAAGGTTTCTACTTTGTGAAAAAGATTTTAAAAAGACTCTGATTTTAAATAGACATAGACACACAAGGACACAAAGACATACATATGCACACACATAATCACAAACACATAGATGCAAACAAAAACACACAGACACACACACCCAAACATAAACATACAAAGAAAGACACATACATACAAAGACACACAAGCACACATTAAGACATACGCAGACACACAAATACAAAGACATAATAAACACACACATACACACATACATAAACATAAACACATACACATAGACATAGACACACAAACAGCCACACGTAGACACATAAACACAAACACATGCACACAAAGAGACAAACAGATAGACACATAAATACACAGCCACGCAGACAGACATACACAAAAACGCATAGACATACTCATAAAATTAGATACAAAGACAAACACATAGGTATAAACACACATAGATACACACTCACACACAAACATACAAACAAAGACACACATACACTTAAAACACCTCACAAACACAAATAGAAACAAACACAAACATGTAGGAATAGACAAAGGCACAAAAATATATACACATACAAACACATACAGACACACAAACATAAACAAACAAAAACACATCAACATAGTCAAACATAGATACAAACACAGAAGCACAAACACACACTTCAATTTAAATGTTAATAAATATAGCAATACAATGAAAGATATTAGAAATTTTTAACATTTAAACTTTTATAAAATCTTGTATTTTTCAATGTTAAAAAAAAGTCTCTTACTCAAATGGAACTTTGACTCACATAGTAAATTAAACATATTTTCAACATCTAGTTGCCTAGTGAACAAAATATTTGTCCAACAACTACACCACTAAAATATATAATATACACAAAACATTCATCTTAAGATTCAAACAATTTGAGCAATTACAATCAACATGGAATGTAACACTTCATTTTTTTTTGTTTCCTAGTGTACATAGCTACACAAATAACCCTGTTTGAAATAGTTACTTGGAAAATAAAACTCAAATAAAAAGAAAATTCATACCTTACATCACAAGACTTTTATTATCTTGAAAAAATTGTAAAATAACAATGAATTAAAATATCTAAGGGCGGTCACAAATTCATTGATCCTGTCTCAACTCTTGTGTTTCAGTGCATATTTCTCAACTCATATTCAATCATCTTCTCGCATATAAAAAATTAATATTATTTTAAAATAAGATTCATTTTTGTCCTAAAATAAAGTTTGAATAGTTAACTCTTTTCTATTTATAAAATGTATATTTAAATAATAAAATATATATTAACTAAGTCTTTAAACATGCTTCATTATAATTATACCATATTTACTCAAATAATTTACTATATCCTTACCCCTCATTTCCTATTTCCTTACAATCCATTTCCTTGATATACGTTGATAATGTCCCGTGAATAATGAAACATCATTAAAACATAGCAAGAGCAACTGGGTATGCTACTAGATTTCAAATATTTTATTTTAGTTTTATTAGTCCATTCTTTTTCAAATGGCTACGTTTTCATTTATTTTATTTCACAAATGAATTTAATTTACTATGCTTAAAATATTATGACTTGTTACCTGGGTATTTATGCAAGCACTATTTACTGTTTTAAATACACACTCCCTCGTGTGTGGTGTGTCCAATGTATTAGGTCAGATTACATGCACATTGTCAACGAGTTTCACGACATTTTATAATTATTTTTGTTCTTCTTTTAAAAAACCAACAATATTTTGTAATGATTTAACCATTGCTCGGTCGATTTCACTACTTCCTATTTATGAAGATCAATCATTTGCATATTTTTAAAGTTACATGTTTTCACATCCTTTTTTATATAAAAAGAATTTGATGATCTCCTCGTTTAATTAAAATATTAATAATTTTATAGCACGATTATTATTTCTTATTAGTTTACCGTTTCAGAAATTATTCCTCTCCTCTTTCTTAAGCAACATTTTTTCTAAAAAAGTAACAAAACACAAAGAAACCTGGATATTAATAAATAGTAAAAATAAAAATTTCAAGCAGTTCTCAAAATTTATATTAGATGACATTTGTATCTCCTTTGATTTTAAAATAAATATTTTTTATTTTTAATTATATTCATTTTCTTCATGTTTTTAAAGAAGAACATCTTCATGTTTTTAATAATGTGATGCCACCTCCTTATTTTTGTTCACCAAACTAATACCTTTTTATATTTTAAAATTTTAATTTTCATATGATTTTAAATTTGAATTAATATTGGTATTTTTATTTTAATTCAAAATATAAAAAATGAGTATTCATTATTAGAAACATAATGTGATAAAGGCAATTAGAAAAGAAATTAAGATTATTTTACAAAACACAATGATGCTAATTTTGAAACTAAAGAAAAAGTAATTATATCTTTAGTATAACTTTAGAAAAAATAAGTGATTCTTTACCTCAAATAATTATACTTGTTGCTAATAAAAAATTTCAGACTACAGATACCAAAGTTACAATTTTGGTTTTTCACACTTATTTTTGGGACTGGGATATATATCTCTTACTACGTTTAGAGTTTTTAATGTATAAAAATTTGATTAGGTATTTCCTTTTCTAGTAGGTATGAAAATGGATCCCGTGGTTTAATTAGTTGTGAAGAGTAGGTGAATTATGTTCTATATAAGAGGGACATGGTGGAAATACTCTTCATCATCTCCATCTTTGTCTCTTCATTTTTTCCTTCTAGTGCTTCTTTGATCATCATGACACTTGCTGGTAAAATCACCACTGAAATTGGTGTTCATGCAACTGCTGCAAAGTGGTTCAACCTCTTTGCAAAGCAACTCCATCATGTTCAAAACCTTACTGATAGAGTCCATGGAACCAAGCTGCATCGTGGTCAAGACTGGCACCACACTGAGTCCATCAAACACTGGACTTATACCATAGGTAATTCAACTTCTTTTAACTCTGTCAATATGCAACCCTAAGGTATATTTTTTTTAACCTAAGTTTCAATAATACAGTTGGCCTCTCTACAGTTCTTCGAGTTTTAGGTTTAGTTCCAGTTCGTTACATATTGATTTTCATGTATAAGATAATTTAGGTTTTACTTCTTAAAAGTTTTAAAAAGTAGCTGTTTGCAATCATAGCAATTACTTATATATTTTAGTGTAAGTCGATGTGTTTGTCTTTGTATAATTCTGATATTGGTTTTGATTTTGAGAAAGAACAGATGGTAAGGTTACAACATGTCAGGAGAGCATTGAATCTATTGATGAAGCAAACAAAACAATAACCTACAAACTTTTCAATGGAGACATCGATCAGCAGTTCAAGCTCTTCAAGTTCATATTTCAAGCAATCGATAAGAACAGTGGTGGTGCTATTATCAAATGGACCATTGAGTATGAGAGGGTCAGTGAGGAAGTTGATCCTCCTTATGGCTACATCGAGTATCTGCACAAATGCACTGGAGACATTGATGCTCATCTTCTCAAGGCATAGTTCCAAAAAGTTATGCACAAAATTAAAAAACTAATAAAAAAAAAATAATAACAATGGCCTTACCCTTAGGTTAAGTGCTTATCTTTAAAATAATATATATGTGTGTGTGGAGTTTGACAAAGGATGGTTATGTTATGTAGAAACTTCCTTTGTGTGGAATAAACTTGGATATGCATGTGGGTCATGTCTTGAAGCTTGTTGAATTATTGTATCTTCAAGAGTTTAATGTGATGCATGTGAATGTTTATGATTTTCTGTGAAAATATATATTTTCTGTGTCACGCTCTATTTCTTTTATATTGATTGAATTATTATATTATATTTTTCTTTTGATGGAAAAGAAGATGTTGATTAAATTAAATGATTGTGTCAATCTTCAACGGCAGACGCATTAATGAAATTTTCAGTAATTTAATGTAGCTATTTTTCAAGAAGAATCAGGAATGCAAAATAATATAAGTTATCCCAATAGAAACTAGATCACAACGGAGTGAGGTGGGTGAGTGTGTATTCTACACCTACTATTCCGTTTTCATCCTAAACAGTAAAAATACTTGTTATTGGTGCAGGAAATGGTAAAATAAAAAATATCAAGCATGAACAAATTTATGAATAAATGAAAAATAATACTCAATTGGAACTCCGTAACCAGAAATATAAGCTTTTAACGCCCAAATCAATTTTCTAAATATTGAATTGTATTAGGCTGAATTGTGTTTTAACTGTGCACAAACAATCCCTGGGTTTGACTCATAGTAGCATAGCTTCTAACGTGGAAGAAATCATACAAGTAACATAATTCATCAGTATTAATTTTAAACACGAACAAAATTATCTTATTATCACTTGGGGCTTTTGTGTTTTCAAAATGTAAAATATTAAATTTTATTATAAAAAACTGAATTCATTTTTTGATAGCAAAGTAAAATTAAAAAAAATTATAATCTAGTCTATTCTCACAAGCTAAATTAAAAAAAAATAGCAATGATAATAACTTTTTTAAGTTTAAATAAGCAGGACCCTTATTATTAAATCCCATTAATTCTTTAAATTAAAGTAATTTAATACATGATGCTTACCAATTTATATAATTTATTGATATATGTTTATATATTGTATATCATTGAATATTCTGTCTTATTAACATCTATTTCTTCCAAGTACAATTTAGTGCAGGGCATACTGATAGCGTAGTTTGTCAAGGTTTGAATATTACTTACCAAAGGTTAACAACTGTCTCTCGAGGGTAACGTGTCGCATGCTAAGGACTAAATACGACCTACGGAAGGTTAACTACTGTCTCCTGAGGGTCATGTACCGCTTGTCGATGGTCAAACACGACCTACTGACAGATAATTGCTACCTTTGAGATCATGTGTCGCATGCCAAGAATTACTTCCTAAAGGTCAAGTACTACTAAGGGTTTGGTGTCGTTTGTTGATAGTTAAGTGTCGCCTTCCAAGGACTATGAGTCTCTTATTAATACCAGGTGTTGCATGTCGAAACTAATGATGAATTATCTCTCAAGCGGCTTAATCGAATACTTGTTGGTTAACTGAGTACATCTCGGCCTATCAAATCTAATGGTGCACCGTTCATAAAAGTTAGCAAAATTTGGTTAATCTTTACCTTAGTAAGAACATACGAGTATTAAATTATACTATAAATATAATCATAATTGATGTTTGTTTTCATTTTTTTTACATTAATTATCATTTTGACTTTTTACTAAAACTGAAAACTAACTTGAACGTCAAAAAATCTTCTGTAGGCACAATATCCATTCATCTTTGCAGAGAACAAGTATCGATATAAAGAAGAACCAGTGGTTGATGGAGTGAAGATTGAAGAAGTACATGGAGTCGAAGTGTCTTTGCAGGGTACTTTTCAATTCTGTAAGAACAATTGGCTCCACAATAGGTTGAGTAGTATTATGTGAAGAAATGCTTAGTTCAAAGAAAAAAAAAGACAACTATAGTGTCCACAAGAAGCATGTATGTTCACTAGTAAAAAATTGGGTTTTTACAGTGCACATTATGCCACGGTTCACCAGAAACCGCAGCATAATGGTGCGCGGTGGCAGTTCTGTAAATAAGTCGAAGGAATATGCCGCGGTTCCCCTCTGAATCGCGGCATATCCTCTAGTCAACCATCCCCTTTGACCCACGTCTGGAAAAAAACTTAAATAACAGGGGTATGTCGCGGTTGCTCATAGAACCGCGGCCTATACCCCTGTCAATTTATTGCAGGGGCTGACTCAGTCAGAGAATTTCAGAAGTTACAGGGGTATATGCCGCGGTTCCCCAGCGAACTGCGGCATATACCCCAGTAACTTCTGAACTTCTCCATCAGTTAAAGAGAATTTTAGAAGTTACAGGGGTATATGTCGCGGTTCGCTGGGGAACCGCGGCATATACCCCTGTAACTTCTGAAATTCTCTGACTGAGTCAGCCCCTGCAATAAATTAGCAGGGGTATAGGCCGCGGTTCTATGAGCAACCGCGGCATATACTCCCCATCATTAACTGATATTCCCCAGAAGGCAGTTGGGGAGACAGTTGTATTCAGAACGTTACAGGGGTATATGTCGCGGTTCCCCAGCGAACCGCGACATATACTCCCACCTCAATAAATTTAAAATGAATTTTAAATATTTCGAGGAATATACCGCGGTTGCCCGCTGAACCGCGGTATATAGTTTTAAAATAATTTTCAAAAATGCCATTTAGGTTATTTTTTTAATGAGTATAGGCCGCAGTTGGTTGTGAAACCGCGACATATAAGCATCTTATACCACGACTAAGTATAGAACCGCGGTAGATTCCCCTATCAGAGTTAAAAAATAAAACTTTCGAATAGTATCGTCTTCTTCGTGCAGACGCTGGACTTCGAGTTTCTCTTCTCCCGCCGATCACCCCCTCTCAGTTCCCTCTCTGCTGCAAAGTATCTAGTTAGGTTATATAATAGTTCTTAGTTACTAGATTTACACATTGCATTTGATTAGATTGTAATTTATTAGACTTTGTACTTATTTCATTTTGAAATACATTTGAAGATGTTTGATGAATTCAAATTAAATATGTATACATGTTTTCATATGCAGGTCTGTTTTTGTGGTATTGGATGTCACAAAAACAGACCTGCTATTTTAAAAAAAAAGCAGGGGAATATGCCGCAGTTATTACCACAACCGCGGTATAAAGTGGGAATATGCCGCGGTTGTTACCACAACCGCGGTAGAAAGTTCCCCGTTTAAATTTTTTTTTTTAAATTAGCCTTTTGGCCGCGGTTGTGGTACCAACTGCGGCATATTCCTTCCTTTTTACCGCGGTTGGAACCGCGGCATATAAGGCTGGGATTTTAGGATTTTTAAAAAAAAAAAAACACAGATTTAGGCAGCGGTTCCTAAAGCACCCGCTGTCTATTCGCTAGATATTCTGCCGCGGTTACAACCGCGGGATAAAGTCCCAGACTTTCTACCGCGACTGAATATGCCGTGGTTCGGGGACCGCGACCAAAGGGCCAAAACAACCGCTGTCATTTCCCCTGACTGCACTAGTGGTTGGAGAGAAAGAAGCAAGACTTTTCTCTATTAACATACAGTAGAAATTTGCTGACTTTAAGAAGAAAAGTACAGAAGAGATGAACGAAAAGAATGTTAGATTGGAAAGGAAAAAAATGAAGAGAAATTGTAGACAACACTATCTCGTAGTAGAGGAACCCCGGCACTTTCCCAACCCACGAGAATGAGGCCGAGGACAATTACCATCCTAACCATAAGTCCCACATGATGAGTTTCATGACTTTTCTATATTCAGATCGTTTGTATATTATGTTACATTCATGATTCTTTTGAACAACATACATTAAATCACTGAAATTTTCATTAGTGCGTGCTGTTGAAGATTTTGACAAAAATCAATTAATTCAATAAACTTTAAAAAAAAATTGCAAGACAATATATAATTTTACACAAATCATAAATATCCATATGCATCACATTAATCACTTGAACATACAATAATTCAACAAGCTTCAAGACATCAAAAACATCAACCACATGCAAATCCAAGTTTATTCCACACAAAGGAATGATCTACATAACATAACCATCCTTTGTCAAACGCCACACATATATATTATTATAATTAACCTAGGGCCAAGGCCATTGTTTCTTCTTCTTCTTATTATTATTTTTAGTTTTCTTCATATCGTTTTGGAGCTATGCCTTGAGAAGATGAGCATCAATGTCTCTAGTGAATTTGTGCAGGTACTCTACGTAGCCATACGGAGGATCAGCTTCCTCATTAACCCTTTCATATTCAACGGTCCATTTGATAATAGCACCACCGCTGTTCTTGTGAATTGCTTGAAATATGAACTTGAAGAGCTTGAACTGCTGATCGATGCCTCCATTGAAAAGCTTGTAGGTGATTGTTTTGTTTGCTTCATCAACAGATTCAATTCTCTCCAGACATGTTGTCACCTTACCCTCTGTTCTTTCACAAAATCAAAACCAATATCACAATTATACAAAAGATAAAGAAATCAACTTACACTAAAAAAAATCATCAAAAATGACTAATTCAAAAGGATTGATTTAGAGACTATTTTAAAAATTTTAATCTATTGTTTCTTGTCGTTAAGAACCTAATCTAACAACAATGAACTAAATTAAAAAAATAAATAATATTGATAGCTAGAAACTCACAACTAAACTAATTAAGCCCTTTGGTTGGTTTTTCATAAAAAAATGTGGTTTTTAGTTTAGTATGCGTTTGTCTAAACTGCTGAAAGGAAATCAACATTTGGTTGAAATTTTTGTTTTTTAGTAATTAATTTCTCATGAAATTAGCTATTTCTTTTAAAAATGTCAGTAATTTTTATGATTGCAAACAGATAAAGTTGAGTACCTACATTTGAAAAGTTTTAAGAAGTAATTACTAAATTATCTTAGATCAAAATAAATATGTAATGAACTGGACCTAGACCTAAAACTGGGAGAACTGTAGAGAGGCCAACTATATTTATTCAAACTTAGGTTAAAAGTAAAATCTACGTTAAGGTTGCATATTGACAGAGTTATTAGAAGTTTAATTACCTAAGACATAAGTCCAGTGCTTGATGGAATCAGGGTGGTGCCAGTCTTCACCATGTTGGAGCTTGGTTCCATGGACTCTATCAGTAAGGTTTTGAACATGATGGAGTTTCTTTGCAAATAGGTTGAACCACTTTGCTGCAGTTGCATGAACCTCAATTTCACAGCTGATTTTACCAGCAAGTGTCATGATGATGAATGAAGAAGGAAGTAGTAAAAGGAAGAGAATGAAGAGACAAAGATGGAGATGATGAAGAGTATTTCCACCATATCCCTCTTATATATAGATCATAATTTACCAACTCCTCCCGACTAATTAAACTACGGGGTCCATTTTGAAACCCTAGTATAGAAAATGAAATTGCTAATCAGATTTTACTTTGAAACTCCAAACATAGTGATATATATATATATATATATATATATATATATATATATATATATATATATATATATATATATATATATATATATATATATATATATATATATATATATATATATATATATATATACATATATTCCATGCCAAAAGTTAAGCTAACCAAAGTTGTCATTTTGGTATCTTATTATGCGATTTTTCATTAGCAATAAGTCTAACTATGTAAGTTAAAAAATGACATATTTTTTCTAAAATTATACTATATGTACTTACTTTTTCTTTAGTTTTAAAGTTAACATCCACGTGTTTGTTTGGTAAAATAATCTTAATTTGTTTTCTAATATTTAAGTACACTTTTATCTCCATTATGTTTTAATGATTAATACTCCTTTTTTACATTTTTAGCAAAATTACGCATTTTTTTATTTAAAAATACCATATTAAGTAAAAATAAAAATAAAATAAGAACATAAAAATTTTAAAATATAAAATTTATTATATTGATAAAAAAAATAGGAGAAACATAAAGAAGTTATACTTTAAAATGATGAAGAAAATGAATATTCATTTTAAAAATATTGAGCAATGATTATTATTTTATAAAAAAGAGTAAACGAAGAAGAAGAATAGCTATTTTAAATTAAAGGAGATATAAAT
Organism: Vigna mungo; assembly: GCA_036885675.1. Taxonomy (NCBI): domain Eukaryota; kingdom Viridiplantae; phylum Streptophyta; class Magnoliopsida; order Fabales; family Fabaceae; genus Vigna; species Vigna mungo. The sequence continues at coordinate 10,331,936 of CP144694.1, read as the reverse complement.
GTCATCTAATATAAATTTTGAGAAGTGATTATAAACTTTATTTTATTTTTCATATTTTCATTAGTCGGTATGTAATATTTAACATTATATTGGTTTCATTGTGGTTTGTTACTTTTATAGAAAAATGTTGCTTAAAAAATAGGGAGAGGAATAATTTGTTAAATGGTATAATAATAAAAAATATGGATGGTGGTATAAAATTATTAATATTTTAATGAAACGAGGAGATTGATAAATTCATTTTATGCAAAAAAGGAGCATGAAAGCATGTAACTTACAAAAATAAAAGCAAATGATTCATGTTTTTAAACAAAAAGTACTGATACCGACCCATCAATAACTGAATCATTTCAAACTGTGGTTGTTTATGCAAAAAAGGAGAAAAACTTTATAAGATTTATGTCGTGAAAATCATTAGACAATGAGGATGTGAATCTCACCTAACACATTCTACACACGACACTTGAGGGAAATAAAATTCATTATGAAATAAAATAAATAAAATCTCAGATATTTGGAAAACAAAAAACAAAATTGAAGATATAGCGTTGCAATTGGCTGTCATCAGAAGTAGGAAATGTTGTTTTTCCTTTGGTTTGAAACCTGTTCAAGTTAAATGTTTTGTTCGTATATATAAATTCAAATTATTTAAATAATTTTTACTTTCTATTCGGGAAAATGTCTTCAAAACTTCAAATGTTAATGTGCAGTATATCACTCAAATCCTTAAATCAACAACACAGTTGTTGTTGTAATTCTTCACATTAGACTGTATAAGAGTGTATAAAGACCGAACTGTTAAAGATAAATTAACTTAAATATCATTTTAATTAACGGTTTAATCACGTGTTATAATTAGGTTAACGTTAATAAAAATTTATAATAAGTTATGTATTAATTAATATTTATTATCATTGTTTTCAAAACTGAACTTTTGATATCAGAAAACTTTTACATATATTCACCTGTACGAGCACTCAATCAGAAGTAGAAAACTGCCGAAACAGTTAATATTACTAAATTACAAACTAATAATCTCGATTATATAATCAATTGAATATAAAATCGGTTAAGTTAATTCTATATTAAAATTAAAACATAAAAGTTTAATTAAATTTAATGTATTTGATATATATTTATGCTCTCAAATTTATTTTTCGGTAATTTTAATATTTATATTTGTTTAGTTAATGTTAGTTTAATTAATGATAATATAACTTATTTTTAATAATTATTTAAGTTTAGTGTTAGTCTATCTCATGTTAATTTTATTATATTATATTATATTATATTATATTATATTATATTATATATATATATATATATATATATATATATATATATATATATATATATATAGGGGTTTGTTAACACGCGTACACCTGTTTTTCAGTTGGTACGTTTTAACAATGTATAGCAGACAAAAATACCATTGTTAAAACGTACCAACTGAAAAACAGGTGTACGCGTGTTAACAAACCCCTATATATATAGGGGTTTGTTAACACGCGTACACCTGTTTTTCAGTTGGTACGTTTTAACAATGTATAGCAGACAAAAATACCCTCATACCCTAATTTATCATGGATTCTAAGTTTTAAGGTCAATAATATTTAAATAATTTCATTCTCAAAACTAAAAAAAAAAAGAAACCCCCAAACCCTTACTCACCTCCCTCATTGCTCTCAACCCTTTCTCTTTCATCTCTCTCACTCCAACATTTTCTCTGTCATCCCTACTGTTGTCCCAATTGAAAAAAATCAGAAACATTGTTTTGAGAATGGAAATTAAAGAAATAGGTATAGAAGAGCTCCCTAGGAGTACAATTCTTTCAATTCTAGGTTGTAATCTTACATAATGTATACCATACCATAAGAGAAAGGAAAAAGAAACACTTTGTGTAAATGGAAAAGGACAATAGAGGGAAATATCTTGTTCTTTAAAAATATAATGAAATGTAGTGTAGATGTGTAAATGATGTATGAAAATTTAATTGATTTATGAAGGTTTTATTTACATGATTTAATTTAAAAAATGAAATTTAATAATAATAAGAAGGGAAAATATATAACACATCCTCCAAATGAACGAACAAAGCAAGAGCAACAAATTACGATGTCGCGGGTTGTTGTGTGTGGTTGAGGGAGAGTATGGAGACGAGATAGAAACAAATTGGATAAGTGAGGAAGGTGGATTAGGGTTATGCAAGGATTTTTTATTATTTTTTTTTCAATTGGGGCAACATGGATGACAGAGAAAATGTTGGAGTGAGAGAGATGAAAGAGAAAGGGTTGAGAGGAATGACGGAGGTGAGTAAGGGTTTGGGGTTTTTTTTTTTTTTTTAGTTTTGAGAATGAAAATTATTTAAATATCCTTGACCTTAAAACTTAGAATCCATGATAAATGAGGGTATTTTTGTCTACTATAATCCGGTACACATTGTTAAAACGTACCAACTGAAAAACAGGCGTACGCGTAACAAACCCCACATATATATATATATATATATATTGTCACTCTTCCAATATAGAATATATCGGTTGAAAGAACTTGATTTGGGTGTATGACGTATCACTAATTAAAATTTTGGTTCTATAATTTTTTTATGATTGTTTATCTATTGATTTTGATATTAGAAAGTATGAATGGTTTTATACTTTTTATGTTCTTTTTATGAAAATAATGTTAAATTTCTTTCTCATTTGTTCTATTACTATTCAATTATAAGAATGATTGTTCTATTACTATTCAATTGTAAGAATTGTTGAAAGAAATATTTTAGGATTTGATTTTTTTCTATTTTTTGGATTTAGTGGTTCAATTTATTAAGTCATTTTGTTTGATAAAGTGATTCAAGTAGATACCATTAGGGTCGTTATGTGAATGATTTGGTGGATGAAAACTCATAGTAAATTTCAAAATCCAATATTTCCTTATGCTATTTTTAAAATTAAGAAGTTAGTGTATATAAGAGAGAATAAAGTTAAGAAACATATGAGTAATACTTTCTAAGTTTTTGGTGTTGGAATTTTTCAATATTCAAACTAGGAAAGATATGATGATTTCATTTATAGATGTAATATGACAAATTCAATCTGCTAATTGGCTTAAGGTAGTTGTTTAGCTTTTTCAACTTTGCATCATTCTTGGAGATAGAACTTTTAACTTTGGTTGGAGAGTGATTCTTCTTTAGTTTATCATAATTTGTTGGATCAAAAAATCATTCCTTGATGTTTTAGAAGGAGATAACATCGGTCGGTGCTTACATTTTTGTGAGCATAATTTCCTCATTTTTTTGTGAGAAAAATCATTGTATTAATAGATTACTTAATTTAACTTTAATTTATAGATAATAGTATAAGTATCCTATTGTTTTATGTCCATGTATTTATTTATATATTTTTCCCTAACAAGTATAATTTGTCTATCTTTTATGAAGTGTAATCATTAGTACAGTGAAAGGAATTGGCATCGGTTAATTTTGACCATTGGCACCGGTTGAGAAACCGGTGCATATCTTGACGAGGTAAAAAAAATTTTCTCTTATGCCTCGGTTGTCAACCGAGTTAGTATTTCATCATCTACTGCCTCCGTTTGGACTAAACTAGGGCAGTAGAGTGGTTTTTACTTCTTTTTTTCTGGCCACACTTTGTTCAACTTATTTTCATAAGAAATTAGTAGGCAAATTCTTCCAACCCAACAACTTTAGCACAAACACATCAGAAAATATAACCAGATTTCAAAGTTTCATTTGAAATAATTGGTCAACACAAAATGCTACAAGGGCCAGCTAAATCACCAACAGCACATCCTGAAGAAAAAGAAGACAGCCTTAAGCGTATTGAAGTGAAACAAGCAAGAATCAACTCAAGATTTTGTTTATATAATTTTTTAAGCACAAACAAGTTTTTCAACCAGTAGAAGAAAATTAGAAAGTAAGTTAGACCTTAAATTGCAAAATTCAAGGAAACAATTTTACCAATCCATTGACCCAGCGATGGACGAACAAGGGTTGCACTGATTCCTACTTCTATGGAAGCAAAAATTAAAGATGAAGCATCTAACTGTAGTGATGAAAATCTTTTGTCCAAGAACTCCAACTTCATTAGTTTTATCAACATCATTATCCTCTTTCTGCACATAAATGAATCTATATAAATCAATGCCAACTTGGACAAGCCATGATGCTGCAACTCCAAGCATGTGTCCTGTACAAAACAGAAAGAAATTCATCACAAGTTACATAGAGTGGTTACAGAGAACCCAAATCACCAAATTTGTTCATTGCCAAACCTCTTTCGAATCCTTGCCACTTCATCCATTGCTCGTTGGGAAGTAGAAGTGCGTGCAGAGAGTGCTTACAAAGAACCCAAATAACCAAAAATCATTATCCTCATGCAAGCACAGAGAACCCAAAAATCCCAAATGAAACCCTCGCTGACAAACGCAGAAGCCCTCGTTGCACCACCACCTCGCCCTTGTCGCTCCATCGTCGCGCCTTTGTTGTGCTAAGGACGATCCCCTACGAAGGCGAGATCCACCGCCAGCCGCCACCAAGCCTCCCACAGTGTCGCCAAGCCCCAAATCGAAACCCTAAATCGAATCGCCAACACCAAGCCACAGTGTCGCCAAGCCCCAAATCGAATCACCAACGCCACTGCTGCCACCTCCATGAACAGGGACCGTCACACGACGGAGACGAAGTCGCGCCGATCGCCCCTACCTACGCGAAACTGCGTCTGAACCTGAAAAGAAAGAAGGGAAGAAGAGAACCCAAAGTCGAACCCAAAACGGAAAAGAAGAAGAAGAAGAAGAACGACCCATGCACCACCGCGAGACACCACGAACGTCACCTGGTCGCGCCATCTCCACACTGTTGCCTGGTCGCACCATCTCCACACCATCGCCTGGTCGCCTGGTCGCGAGAAGAAGAAGAACCAAAGGCCAGGGTTTTTTGAAAATGAAATCTAAGTAGCCTTACCCCTTTGGACTGAAAGTACTGGAAAGACATGGTAGATTGCCTCGGGTCCCAGTCAACTGAGGCATTCTCAGGATGTTAGGTAACGGGTGGGGTTTGAACCTAGGTCATTTTGTCTATATGACTCGGTTCCCCTTAAACCGGGTCAGAAAAGTTAATCTAAACTACGAAAATGTCACCGTTTTCTTATAGATTTCGGTTCCACTTTAACCGATGTCTAATGTGCGATTTCAAATCCAGTTTTTTTACTACTGAATGTTTATCATAAATTTAGTATGGTCTTCCATACCTTGTTCTCTTTTATTTTTTTCTTTTTAATAAATTTTTATGTGATGAATGAACATTAAATATCAATATAAATTAAGATGTCAAAAGTTTATAATATCTAACATGATCCTATTTGAAATTAATGTAAGTTAATTTAGTATTAAACTTTTTAAGATTTATTTAAATTAAGGTTGAAGAAGTGAATAATGTATCCCTATAATTAAATTAGGAATTGTGAATAATTTTAATTTAAAGAGAAGACACTAATTTCACGCGTAAAAATTAGAGTGATTATAGTTGTTGATGAATGAAGATTCATCCATTTGCATCTTCTTCATCAGTTGAAACATTAATTAGATTCTAATCATGTCCAATTTTCTATTAACCTCCAGCAACTAACTAACTGTCTTCGATCCACCACATGGCACTTGCATGGCACATGCCTCACTTTTCTCATTTTATGATAGTGACAACCAAGGACTGTACTATGAAATAGGAGAGCATGCTACTTTAGTGTCAATAACTATTTTAGAATAATGATATTTTAATAATATTTTTTTAATAATATTTTAACATCGTTTATGTGTGATTATGTTATTGGTCCAAAATTATTAACATAGACCAATTACAGAATGACACGTAGATAATGTTAAAATATTGCTAAAAAAATATTGTCAAACTATCATTATTCTTCAATAAAATCTTTTTTAGAGTTCATTTTAACTTACTCATCGGTGTCAACGTGTTTTAATGTAAATTCAAATTTCTGTTTTTTATTCCAATGAATTCCGCATGCTCAAAACTTGTCACATTCACATTCATGGAAGGTTTCATAACTTTCAATGAACGTCCAGTTTGCATGTGGCTCGCATTTATTCATTTTGATATTTGAATTTTTTAAAGAAAATTACAACTCTTTCTAACAGTACCTTTTATTTGTGCTAATAAAAAGAAAACTTTTATTTGTACAGCGGCTAAATACAATTGCTTAGTGTAAGGATTTGTTTAATTGAAAGTGGTATGAATGATATAAAGTAATAAATATTTGATTGTTTGAATGTAAAGTTTATAAATAGAAGAATTTAATTATTCAAACTTTATTTATAAAATTATTACATCTCTATTTCTCAAGGATGTGTTCATTATTTTGTAGAGATCATATTCAAATTTATTCTAGAGTAGGTTTTGATTTTACACCGGAATTGTGTGTTTATTAAAAATAAATTATTGAGTTTGAGATGAAATTGTTGAATTTAAATAAGCGATTTATGCTGGTGGTGATATAGATTACATGTTCGATTGCAGGTGTGACATTCCAAATATATGATAAAGATATATGATATAATTAAGACGTCATCACATATAATACTGAAGAATAGTTAAGACAAGTAATGAAGTATTTAGTTTACAATCATCCAAAATGGTTAAGGATTTGAAACTCTAAGTACCACAAAACAATAGAGTTTTAGGATTACAATTATCCTTCAATAACTAAGAATTTTAAAACTTAAACATAATAAAGTTCTTCAAAATAACATAGGCTAAGAGAAGTGAAGCATAGTGGACTAGACTGCTGCATTGTCATCTTCTTCCAAAGCGGTCTCCAAGGGAATCTCAGTTTCCTTTGCTCACACTCAAGTGGATGATCATTGCAAAAGAAAACACACACAAACAAGACAACAACACAAGCAAGGGTGAACTAATTATATAAAAAAAAACATGTAACATAAGAGCATATACATACGAGAGTTAACTTAAACCAAGCAAGAATGAAACATCCATCCTAACATGTTGAATACTAGACTTGACTCGTCCGGACTATAGAATGATAATCGAGCTATGGCGGGTCATGCACCCGTGGTGGCTTATGATACTTGGGTTCCCCACCCTGCCATACTCACGAGGTTAGTCTGTTCCGCGCTCTGTAGCATACTGGAAGCCTCCAAGACTAAGACCTCCTCCTACTCCTCACCACATGGTTCAGTCCTCTCTACGTGAGAAGAAAGGCCATTGGAGCATTAGGAAGACCCCTAAGACTGAGCTCCTACTTTCATTCTAAACACTAAGAATCTCACCAAGAGATTCTACACAGATTAAACTTGGTTTACCACTTGAATCACACTTTCATCACTTTATAACCATATACTTTTAAAGCCACAATAACCAATCATTTCACAGTCACATACACTCTCAGTCATACTTCACAAACCAAGCAAATTCACCATAATTTTGACACAAAACAAACTTAAGAGAACATAGAATAAACACTGCACTTTTCGCAAAGCGCACATAATTCGCACAACGAATTCGTGCTGATTCGCATAACGCACACCTATTTTCCGCCTATCGAATTAATTCACCCTGGTGACAAACTTCAGGCAATTCGCATGGCGCTCCATGCTCACCTTGCGAATTAGCCAGGCAGAGAGCAATCCCTTGCATGGACTCGCTATGCAAAACAGTTCGCATAGCGAGTCTACATGATCTATAGAACGCCAAATCTGCAGAATCATGCAACTCACACCCCTCTAACCAATTCCAACCCTCCAACCTAACTTCTAACACCCAAAATTCATGATATGGACCTATTTAAACTTGTCTAGATGGATTTTAAGAACATTCTAAAGTTGTTTAGACTTAGATTTATCTTTAATTTCCAAATTTCCATGACTCAAGGACCCACTTTCTATTCTACCAGTTCTAGCATGTTTTAGTTCAATGTTATGTGCCTAACAAGTCTAAATTGATTTATCTAAACTATCCAAACAGAGGAAATGCACCCAATACCCCAATTGCTCAAAATCAACCTCTCACTTCCCCTCAAAATAACATAAATAGTTTCCTATTTACTAAACAACCTATTTAAGTACTACCACCATAGAATCCTAATCCCCCAACCCCATTCTTACTAACCCAACTGGTCATCGGAGAAGAATAAAATGTTTGAACGCATCAGACTCACCATAAGCTCTGGTACATATGACTAGTCACAACTTGCTGGACCAAGCCAGGGCTGCTCTATGATCAGGGATGTACCAACTCTGGTTTTTAAGATTCCTCTATCCTACCAACACAACGCTCTCAATAAGTCCTAAATGATCCCTCTACACTGACCCAACACTCCAAACACACTCTAGACCACAGTTGCTCAAGTCACTACCTTACTTCCTTTAAACTAGCCTAGAACACCACCCAAATACATGTTCTCTCATTAGAAATTATTCTAACAGTATACACATGCATAATTTCTCCAAAATAGTAAATCAATTCAGTAGACCAATTCCACCATGCACAGTTTACGCACATCAAATTGTACATGCACAATTTCAGTACCGTGGTACCTACCACTCAAGCACAAAAATATAACATTTAAATCAAACGACATACTGTTTCAGAAATTAACATACCCACATATCAAACAAATGATTTAAAACATATAATCAGCTCCTCTTACCTGTTAGCCCACACAGTACAACTCCTAGAAAACGTCATAACAGTACCTCCGTACAGAGGTAGCTCAACAGTACCTATAAGCCACCAAATTGGTGTAGAGCACAGTCCTTAGAGTTCGATTGAGCATGAAATATGAAGAGGAAACTTCACTAGTAACATGTAACCAGTAAAGTTGCATGCCCTAGTGATGGAAAAATGCTCTAGCTAGGACAAGCCAAATCTAGAAGCAAATCAAGCCATAAGTTAATGGATGAAGATTGCGGAATTTGGTGGTGGTGAAAGGTGTTGATAGCTCATGGTTTTGGTGACTTGTGTGGTGAGGGAAGATGTGTTTAAGGGTTCTCTAAGAGAGGTTAGGCCAACTCAAGGAGGAAGTGACTAGAGGGGCCTCATGGGTTGCTCTAGTCTTGATCTAAGATGAGTAGTATGGCCAAAAATGGGCAGCATAATATTACTCAAAATCAAAGATGAAATACAAGGGTGGAAACACCTCTATTTATAGGCCAAGGGTGTCTCCTTCTAACCCAAAAAGCATGATCTCCCACCTTTGCTCTCATTGGCCAAAAATGAGGTCTTCTAACCTCTCCAATGATGGGAGGACATGTGGCCACTCACGAAACACAATCATCTCCTTTCCTAGAGTGCCATGTGGCCACTACTAAAAGTAAATCCTCTCCACTCCTAGGGTACCATGTGACTACCTTTTAAAAAGTAAATCTTCTCCAATGGAAGCATGACACATGGGACTCACTTTCCACTTGGTTTGGATGTCTAACTTTTTAAGGAAAATCCTATGCTACTTAGGCCTTAATACAAGCCTTAAAAAAACCTACACTACATGGCCTAATACAATGGCCTAAATTGCTACACTACTCTTCAAGCCTTGCTTCATAATGGCTCCAAAGGTGGTCCACAAGGTAGAGTTGACACCATCTTCAAGGATGACTTTAACTCTCTTGAAAGTGCTTGACCATGGCTAAGGGATTTTCCATCACCTAGGCTCTAGAATAGCAGAGAAGAGGAGGGATGACTTATCTAACAAAGAACGCGAAACTAATCGGATGATTCTGAAGCTCTTGACTCTAGGAGCAAGTTGACACCGCCTAATTAGCAATGTAATGGCTCAGTGAACAATAATGGTGGAGAGAAGACAAAGCTTCTAAAGAACTCAACTTTTTAGAGAGAGAGAGAGAGATTTCTGTGAAATAAATTTGACTTGCAAAAAGACCCTCCTCCCATAAGGCTATGTTGCCCTTAGTTCCATGGACCCTGACTACCTCACATAAGGCCAACCAACCTTATATTTTTAAGACCTTACAGTAAATAGAACTGGTCCAAACCTCCAAGAAATTTTATAATAAGATATTCATATTTTTATCGGTTATACCATTTTTACTTTTTAAACAATTAACTAAGTCCTTACATAATAATTAAAACTTGACATCCTTGTAATGCAGATATGGAATCTTAAAAACAAAATTACAATTATTATTTTAACTAAAGCATTGTATCAAGTTCTGAATATAGTAAAATTATGTGTTCAACACCTTGTAACATCCCAATAATATATAACAAAAGCTATATTTTATTCTAGGAGTTATCATGAACAATATTAAAGAACAGTGGGAAGAGAGTGAGTAAAAGGAGAAAATGAGAGATGCCATATAACATAGGAATTGAAAAGTGCTTAAGTACAGAAGTCTGAATCCAATTGATAAAACTAGACCGAACGGTTTTACAAATACATAACCGAACGATCATCCATACTAAGCAAAAGATAAAATCTAGCCTAAGGGCCGGATGGTCCAGCACAGCTCTCCGGTAGAACTTCCAGGGGTTGCTCCGTTTGCAAGGCTTCTTCCAAAGTTTCCTCTTGAGTTCCCTCTGCTCACACCCAAAAAGGATGATCATTGCAGTGAAGAGAACAACCGAACGATCGGATACCGAACGGCAACATAGACAAGACAAAGGCACACAAGGGTAAGCTTATGAAAATTCAATGAATCATTAACATCAATATCACAATCATAAATTATAAGTCAAATCTTTCCATTTAAAAATCCGAACGATAACATCATCAAAATCAATTACTCTAAACCCTGTCCGGACAGTATGACCATGTATGCTCGCCGCTCTCTGCACCCGGGTGGACCTGGCTGGGATACACTCAACAGACTGCCACCCGAGGTTAGTCCAGTGGAACCACCTCGGTATAGAAATACCATGAGGCTAAAGGACCTCCTGCCATTCCCACGCATGAGTTACCCTCCTCTACTTGAGAAGGCGTAATCACGGAATATCAGGATAGAGTCAGAACCTGAGCCTTTTGCCACGGTCATACTATACCAACCAAAATCAATCATGAGACATTCCTCCTTGGAATTCTCTTATATAAACAACAAACCGAACGATAACGTAATGGACACGTACCTTTCAAATCAACCAGACTAAGTTAAGAAGACCCGGACGAAAAAATCAATGGGAAACGCAACAATGGAAACAAACAGAACTTAACCATGAAAAATTAATGGATCTTAATCAAGAAAACAGATTAAGTCAACAGATGGTTCGAATGAGACCGAACGTTTTTAAATAAAAGAGTTCTCTTCAATAAAGTGAGTGTCAGTACAAGACCGGACACTCCGTGAGGAATCAAGTATCAGTGTAAGACCGAACACTTTTCAAATAAATAATATTATTATAAACCAGACATTTTTAAGAATTCAAGTACGGGTATAAGACCTAATACTTATCAAATAAGAAATCCTCCTTACAAGTGGAAGACCGTACGTTCCGAATGGTTAATATGAGGCTAAACACTCAGTCTATGACCAAGTAATTCCAGACCGGACGTTCCATATAACAAAGGCAATTAATATGAAAACGAGTACTCAGTTTATGACCGAGTACTTCTCAGGCCGAGCACTCGATTATGACCGAGTACTTTCAATAAACGTTCGATTTATGACCGAACGTTCAATGTGTGAACGAACGCTATTATAATAAACATAGTTAACATGAGACTAGGTAATCAGTCTATGACCGAATACGTTAAAGCCGAACACTCAGTGTAAGACCGAGCGTTCTGTAATGGATAGATCATTGTGATTGACTAAGCAAGGCATTTAAGTTTCGATACAATAGTACAAGACCGATCGTTTTAGGGAAAACCGAACGGTCCTAATGACCCTTCGATTGCATAATCAATTGTTCTAAGTTTTCATGCATTCCTCTAAGTTCCTAATCAAGATAAGCAATTTAACACATCATACACATTTCATCATATTTTTAGTGAAATAACTAGTTAAGGGGCAATGATGTAAGCCCTTAATATTTTTCTAAAGCGTATACAAAAAAAATATATAAAGAAAATGGTACAACATGATCATGCAAAGCAATCTCATCTGCAAGATCTAATTTTAAAATGTCATACATCTCTAATTTGAATAAACTATTTATATTACTGTCATTAAGAATGGAAATTAATATTGACCTGATCTTTATAACTTGTATGACATATTTTTAGTTAATATTATTTACACTTAAATTATGAAACCAAATAATCAATTGTAATGATGATGTTTTTAGGCGTTATTCCCTTTATATATTATTTTATACTCATTCGAATATTATTGGTGTTTTTTTCTTGTTTTAAATTAATAAAATATTTTTATTTTATTACATAATATGAAATTTTATATTAATAATTTTTGTTTTAAGTTTCCTAACTTATTTCATAATTTGTACTTTATTTTATATTTATTTAATATAAAAAGATATTCGTAATAAAATGTAAGAATATTAAGAGTAACCAATGATCATAGGTAGTCGTTGTAAGTATTATCCGCCATAATGATTACACTCAAACCTTATATTTGATTTATAAGAACGAAATATTGCTCTATAGTATTCAAACAAATACTTTTTTTTTAAAGCATCTTATGAATCATGTGAATGCAAATAATATAAAATGGAATGTATTAGGTAATAATGCATTGACATCTTGTCAAGTTTTTACCTAAAACAGACAATATTATTGAAGAGACGTGTTACCAATCAAGATAAATAAACACTAAATAAAATAAGCTATTGGCACTGATCCAATAATTGATGACTTTATCAAGAGCACAATTTTTTTTTTCAATTACATATTTTAAAAGTTCCTCCTCATTTATATTGGAATTGATTATTACTTCATATTATGTTCTCCATGTCTTATTTATTAGTTTGACATTTTACATATTATATTATAAATCTTTGATTTAAGTCTATAATTGAGAATATGATAATAGGCTAGATATTAAAATTTCACCAGTTGATCAATAAAAAAAACAAAATATTGGTAATTTACCTCTTTATTATTGAATTAGCTGTGAGAGGAGTGGGCAAATTGTGTTCTATATAAGTGGGATATAGTGGCATCATTATTCTCATCTTTCTCATCTTGTTCCTTTCCATTTCTTGCATCTTCTTTCTTTTTCACCATGACTCTTTTTGGCAAAATCGGCACTGAAATTGGTGTTCATGCAACTGCTGAAAAGTGGTACAACCTCTTCGCAACTCAACTCCATCATGTTCAAAACCTTGCTGACAGAGTTCATGGATCCAAGCTGCACCACGGTGAAGACTGGCATCATAATGAGTCCATCAAGCACTGGACTTATGTCATAGGTAATTAAACTTCTAATACATATATATAACAAATATAAATACAAAAGAGGCAATATAATTGTTTAAACCCTTATATACATAAGACTTTTGTTTAAACATATTATTGTATGATGCTTATAGATTCTCAAACCTCCTAAATGTGTAAACATGTGTGTTTATATCGATTTGGGTAAGAATAGACTTTGTGTGAACATATTGTTCCATCTATTATTGGCTACTGTGAAACCATTCATTAATGTTTAGTTTTACGTTTGAGATTTATATACCTCGTTGTGAGGAAAGTTTCACATCGACTATAGATAAGATCAAATTATAGTATATAAGTGAGTATAAATCTTATCTTATAAGTTGGTTTGTAGGATTGAATTAAACTTAAAGTCTACTTCTTATAAAAATTTAATTTTTTTATATTATTTGGGTTAATAAACTATATAAGATACTTTACCTTTTAGCTTTTTTCCAGGGTGGTTTTATTTGTGTAATTTGGGTGTAAGAGATGATAAGACGTTTTATCTTTTCAGTTTTTGTATTGTGAGATGGTTTTTTTCTGTGTATTGTGTATGGGTTGAGACATTTCTTATATCTTATGCATTATTTTTGTAGGTGTAGTTGTTATGCAATAATTGTTTATACTGATGTTAATTATTATTTGGGAAAGAATAGATGGTAAGGTTACAACATGTCATGAGAGTATTGAATCCGTTGATGAAGCAAAGAAAACAATCATCTACAAACTCTTCGGTGAAGAGATCGATCCCAAGTTCAAGGTGTTTAGGCTGATATTGCAAGCTATTGATAAGGAGAATGGAAGTGCTATTATCAAATGGACCATTGAATATGAGAGGGTTGGTGAAGAAGTTGAACCTCCATATGGCTACATCGAGTACCTCCACAAATGCACTAGTGACATTGATGCTCATCTTCTCAAGGCATAGCTCTCCAATAAGAATAAAGAAATAATTAATGTGTTTCACCAGAAGGATCCTTCCTTTCTATTAAATAAATTTGGATATGCATGTAATCAGTGTGACGCCTTCAAGTGTGCTAAGTTTCATGTTATAGTGTTCGTTTTGATGCACATTATGCATATTTATTGTTCACATTATTATATATATATATATATATATATATATATATATATATATATATATATATATATATATATATATATATGTATATGAGCTGTGCTTTATAGGTTTTGTGCATTCTTTAAACTAAAGTTGATTTGCCAAATCTTCACCACACGTGGAAACGCGTTAATGACAAGTTATGGATTTTTTAATGTACTGGTTTCAGTTGAAACACCAAATACACTATGAATAGCAGTTTATGATGAGATCACCGATTTCAGAGAAGAAGTATCAATTTTATATAAGATTGTTTTATAAATACACTCAAAAGATGGTTTTGTAGGTAATGCTTGGAATAAAGTTCTCTATGACAAAAGATGAAAATGAGAGTTCTGCAGAATCAGAATTTTAAAACAAGAAGAGAGAGACAAAACAGAACCATTTTATCTTGTTGCTCATTAAATTTATTGATTTTCTATTTTGAATCTTATGTTATTTCAATCCCAAAAGTGTTAACCCTCTCTTCCTTGTTCTTTTTAGTTAAATTCCTAGCAACACAGTCACCCACTATAACCTCTTATTCTTTTACCTTATTATGTGACATAATATTTTACTATTAGATATAAAAAATTAATTTCACTTGTGGCTAATCCCCTTATCTCACTTCAAAAAATTACAAGCTCATAATACCATATGTCATTCTACACCGCGGATATTGTGATTCCAACTGTCAAATTCATTGCAGTGCCTAATAAAACTGCACACACTTTTATCAGCTCAAAGATTTTCCGAACCCTTATACACATATGCTACGTGTATTACTACTATATGTGAAAATTGATACAAGTTCTCTACTAACACCAAGCACACACAATTTTTTCATATAGAGAATATGGTAATTCATTTCCTATTAATTAGAAATTCAGACTTTGATTAATTCAATTGAATTTATTTCTTAAAAAAAGTTATTAGCCACTTACCCCATTGTAGGGTATATAGAGACCCACAATTGATTTAGTGAGGGGTAGTTAAGTTATATGTTTCATTATTTATAAATAAGATATGATTGTATTATTCTTCTTCATCATTTGCCGAAAAATAAAATATGTATTATCAATAAAATAATTTATTAATAAATTCATCAATAACTATATAACTTACTTTCTGTTCAAATTTTGTATTCAATGTTAACATATATCCCTTTTTTCTTCTTTTCTTCTGCACGACAACTCTTCCAAATTAGTATTTTTTACCCTTTCTATCCAAGACTCTTCATCTTCATTTCCTCTCTACCAACAACCATCACACGGTTGTAAAAGGAGGAAGGGAGAAGCACGACTCGCCTGTCACCAAAGCTTCTTTGCAAACTCTTCACCACTACTGTGTCAAATCTGGAAATATGACGCATACCATAACATTGCTCAAGACACTGAGAACCACCCAGATCAAAGTTGTGCCTACTAGATGAGTTCATGACCTATGAGCCTCCCTCATCGAAAACACTGCTCTACGAAAAGCCACTGCGCCACTGGTCACCACCATGATACTATCGCAAACCATTATAAGTCCTCCACACCATTGTGCTCAAACGAGAACCCACCATGGGAGTCACCATGTAGAAATAAAAAAAAAAGTGAAACCCTAAAAGAAAGAAGAAGGAGATGGAAAGAAGAAGATGAACCAAATTGCGAAATTAACGAACATAATTTATCAATAGAATTTTCATTCGGTAATTAGTGACGGATATAAATTTTTGTCGGTAAATATTACCGACTACATTTTTACTAATGAATTTTGGTTCAGCAAAAATTCGTTGGAAAAAAATTCTTGTTGATGAACTTTTGATGTTTCTGATGGATTTTGACTATAAGTACTGCCTTTTTTTTGTGGTGTAAATTGAAACATATCAAATAGTATAGACAACTATGTGTATGCGATTGTTATATATTGATTCCTTATATTGGTCTTAATTGTATTTGGAATTCAAGGTGAGTTGAAGTCCCACAATGGTTAAAAATGAGAAACCAATATATAATTGGAAAGGCTCATAAACTGAATGCAGTGAGATTTTTGGTTTGAAATGGTGTCTTGGTCTTTTGTATATATTTGTTCATTATTCATTAGTGTCAAATCTCCTAATGTTTTTGTTCATGAAAAACCTCAAAGTGTATCAGACCTAATGGTTCATCCTAGTGACTGTAGAAAGATAAATGTGACATAAATAATTGAACTCTTTAATTCACTGTGGTTATTTTTATTGAACTTTGACAACCTTTCAATAGGTGGAAATAGGACCTTAAGCCAAATACAAATAATAAAAACTAAAAAAATATATTAATTGATCACGCCAATTTTGTTGATCGGTTTGCTCTTCATTATCATCCTCAAAATTACATCAACCACGTCCACCTCGTCCTTGGCCTCCTTTTTCTTTGCCTGCATGACCTCGACTCTAAGTATTGTAAGTTCATTTAAGTCAAATTGTGCCTATAGTGCTTGATCGTCGAGTTCCTTATTTTTCTTTTTCTTCCTTATCTCGTGGGCATTTAATGACCCAACTAACTCCTGCACAGTGAAAGTTGACATATCCTTTGTCTCGTCAATAATGACCACGATACTTTTAAAATCATCCGTCAGATTTCTCAACATCTATTTCGCAACCCGGTTAGGAGGTGCCTCTTCTCTATTCATTCCGAGTTGGTTGGACATCTTCTGCACTCGAGCTATAAACTCGGAAACTCCTTTATTTTCATCCATCTCCATATGTTCAAACTCTCTTATGAGAGCTTATACTCGGACCTGCCTCATGTGAATAACTCCTTTGTGTGCCACCTCCAAAATTTCTCAGGGTTCTTCTGTTTACTTTGCATTAGCTATTTTTCCAAACCCTTTACACTGTACAGGAAGTACAAAGTCGATCTTTCTTTCACCCATGTATTTTTCAATGCAGCAATTTGGGTCACTATCGTATGTTCATATCCTCCGTAGTTTCATTATACCTATCCTCCACTATGTCCCATGCATCTTGAGATCCAAGAAGAACCTTCATCTGCAAATACCAATTGTCATAATTGATCTTTTCCGACAACTGTGACACATTCATTCCGTTTACTACCTTTGTCATCTCTCTCACAAAACACTCAAGCACTCACTTATCCTTATGGTGTTTGACTCTCCTCTCTCTTTCTTTACCCTCGTTACTCAGATCCTAAAGCTTTGATACCACTTTATAGAAAAAATAAATGTGACACAAATAATTGAACTCTTCAATTCACTATGATTAATTATATTGAACTTTAGAAACCTTTAAATGTATGCAAATAGGAGCTTATGACAAGTACAAATAATAAAAGCTAAAAACAAAATATAAACCGACTAAAAAAAAAACAACTACTTAATTTATCTTTATCTTATATTAACAAAATAAAATAATACTACACCTAAATAAATAAAAAATCAAAACTATCATTCTCTATTTTTATCTCTATCAAAATAAAAGTAAATATTACTAGACTCAAACTAATAAAATAAGACTATAAAGGGTCTAGTATGACAAAGTAAATAAAAAGTTCTAAAGTTTAAAGGTTCCATTTATTGAAAGTATTCCATTTTAGGAAAGCATGTCTCATTGTAGAACAATGGTATAAAGGAATAGTCACCAGTAAGATACTCGCTTGAGATGTCTCAATGTGGAAAGACTTACAATTGAGGAATAGATTGTTTGGAATTCAAGGTGAATTGTAGTTCAACATTGGTTAAAAATGAGTAAGATGAACACCATAAAAGTAAAAAGACCCAAAAACATAATATCTTAAAGGTTTGGGTTAGAAGTGGTATCATGATCTCTTACATAGATTTGTTCATGACTAATTGACATTGATTCTTCCGTTGTCTCCTCTAAGAAAATCCTCGCAAATTGTTTGTGAAATGAAAATGTTACAGTAGTGAATCTGTTGATGAAGCAAACAAAACAATCACCTACAAGCTACTCAGTGAAGAGATCGAGCACGGGTTTAAGGTCATACTTTGAAGCAATTGATACGGAGAATGGCGGTGCTATTCTAAAATGGACCATTGAATATGAGAGGGATGGTGAGGAAGTTGTTCCTCCACACGCCTAGATCGAGTTCCTGCACAGATGGATTTCGATGTTCATCTTCTGAAGGCATAGCTCCAAAAAGTTACGAACTAAAAAATAAATAATGGATGTGATATTTTACCAAAACGTGCTTAAAGATCCTTCGTTTTGTATTGAATAAATTGACATGCATGTAATCCTTGATGTTTTCAAGTATTTTAAATTTCGTGTTGTAGTGTGCATTCTGTTGCACATAATGCATAATGCACATGTATGATTCAAAAAAAGTATATATATATTTTTGTGCTGTGTTTTATAGGTATTTTTAATTAAGTAAAGTTGATTTACCAAATCTTCACAATATGTGGGAAGGCATTAACGATAAGTCGCGGATTTTAATTGTACCTGCTTCCAATTGAAAAAGATAATATAGGAATATGATATATCAAATCATGGTTTAAATATGTTTGTGGTTTTTAATAACTTACTCTTTGATATATTTTGGTCTATAAATTTAAAAAATTAATAGATATAGTCTTCAAATCTGACAGCGCTAGAATTTTATTTTTACATATTATATGATAATATTTGAATTACAACGTGTTAAACGATAACTTGAATGAAGAATATTTGATGTAATTAATTAAATTATAATGATTATATTTATTCGTTGTCAACATAAATATTTAACCTAAAAATAAATAATAATTTGTGTCATCCTAGTTTTATTTGTGACTTGAATAACAAAAGAAGCAACAACTTTTGTAAATAAAATTCTAGTAATTAAAGTTTGTTAGTGTAAAAAATACTTTTTAAAGTGATTTTTTATACGGATCCATCAGGTATAAAAAATGGTACAGTGGTATAACTATAAATAAGATAATATTTTTTTATACCAATTGTAGTTATGACCGGTATAGAAAGTAAGTGCGGTGACATTTTGATAATAAATAAGAAAACATTTTATATCAGTTCTAATTATAACCGATATAGAAAGTTGACGCAGTGATAAATAAGAAAACTTTCTATATCGATTCTAATTATAACCGATATAAAAAATAAATACAGTGACATTTTTGTAATAAATAAGAAAAATTTTCTATACCAATTCTAATTAAAATCAGCAGAGAGAACTTTTTTTTTTTAAATTAGGATATATTGAAACTCTAAACTTTTAAAATCTTCCCGTTGATTATCCATTTGCGTGGTTATTTCCATCCTAAAACCTTAATTCGTAACTTTTTCCCAAAATCCTTCACCTTTGGCCCCACCATCCCATGCTCTACTCCTAACTAATAAAATGTTTTTGGTTTTAGACGCGAAAACATCTCTTTATTGGGAGTTATGGCACACATTTGTGGGTTTGCGTTAGGTTGCTTGTCGTTCTGCTATCGCTTACTTATTGTTTCGAATAATGGTGGCGTGTTAATGAACCTGGTGGCTTGATGTGCTTAAGGACGTGGCAGTGCTAGGGTTTTTGTTGAATTGTGAAAGGTTGAACGACGTGGTGGTTCAAAGTGCAAATCTACATTTGGTTTGTAGTGCAGGTGCTGATTTATTGATTTAGGATCTTGAGGTAGTCTCGCATTTCTGATTTTGATTTGAGGGTTCAATGAAGGAGGCACGGTGGTTAAGGGTGGCTTGAACGATCAAGTTCTATTGTCGCGAGATGTAGCATTGGCGTTGTTCCATTGCAAGATATAACAATTATGTTATTATCTATTTCAGACAACATTGGTAGCTAATTGTGGTTTTCCTATCAGAAAATATTGTAGCATAGTTTTGCTCATTACTCAAGTCTTCTCCCAAACATCTCAGATAAGTAATAGATTAATAAGAATCTCAATGTTATGAACTTTCTTTGTTATATAAATGTATTCTAAAACATTCTTTTTTCTATAGTTTAATTGCAACACATATGATGTTGTCACAGAAATCAACTAGTAATGCCAAAAAGTTTGGATGGTTGGCCCTCAAGGTTTGGTATTTTTTCCATACTTTCTTATAATTGTTTTATTCCCGCGATCTTCCGTAATTATATATAATTCGATGATGTATCGTAGTGTAATAAAGAAACCGGTTCATATGAGTGCAGTTACTATGTAATGCATTGAATGACGATCATTATCTGTGCCTATATTACAACTGGCTAGGAAACAATAATACTTGCATTTAATCAATTTTTTTCTCCATTGTTTGGAAATCCTAGGTTATACCAGTTCTACAGTTCCTATTTCTGTTGAGTTTTCTCAAATAGGTTCCTTTCTTATTTTTACCCCAATTGGGTCCCTAAAAGTGAAAATTTGAAGCAATTGGCTCCCTACTGTTAAATTGGGTTAATAGGGTTAAATTTCTCATGAACTGTCAATTTGACGTGGAATATTTTAAATACGTCACCATTATGTTAGATTACGTGGCATATGCAGAGCAGGTTGGTAAAATATATAATTAAAAAATAAAAAGAAAAAGTTTCTCAGAATTGAAACCAAAATTAGGGTTCATCATCTTCAATATGCCGAAGATCAAAATGCCGAACATATGACAATTAAGACGAACATCACAACAAGATGGTGAAATTCAGTACACAATATGTCGAATCCAGTATACTCACAAAAATCTCACACACGGACTGACTCAAAACACATCAAAATTATGACTCAAAGGTGATCATTGATCAAGATTAGAAATTCTGCATTGGATAAAGAACCCACTAAAGAATAGTGAAGGAAAGGCGACAAGGAAAGTCACTCAGTTCCAAAACTCAATGGGGATGAAGAATTGAAGTACCCAAAACCCAAAAGGCAACTTTATTTAATGGGGTTCAATCATATGTCGTCACGGTGAGGGAAAAAAAGACACTGAATCTTCCTAGATTTATTATTGCTGCAAAATTTAGGATGAAGAAGAATGGAACGGTGGACAAAACCTGTAACATCTGACGAACCCTAACTTTGTTTTCATTTTCTTCTTCTTGTTGTTGTGGCAGGGGTGGATCGTTCCTAGCGCCGGTGGTGAGGACAAGGAAGAGGACGACTACTAGGGTAGAGCTGTCAATTATTATTTTAACCCCTGGCCTCTTTTACAATTAGCCCATTTTTTTGACCCATATTTTAGGGTGCTTTTCTAAAGCCCCTAGCCCCCAAAACCCGATGAAATGGGTCGAGATTCAATTACGGTCGGGTTAGCCCTTAACCCCAAAAACTTCAGGTTTTCTGTGAACGCTGGATATTCCCATTTACTTATGAAGAAACACTTCTCCACGCGTTGGAGTGTTGGAGAATTGATAACGGTCTAAAAATGGTTATTTTTACACTTAAATTTGATATCAAAACTAAACCCTTTGTTGTTGGGGAACAATGTAATTCTTTTGAAACTCTTTTATATTTAAATTCTTATTTTATTCGTATGCTTGTATTATTAATTGTTGGGTTTCTTATCTATGATTAATGCTCTTATCATTTAACTCATTCGGTAAGAAGATATTTGCCTTTGTCGATATGGAGACGTACGGGGAAGTCATGAACTGATAGGAATTCCCTTGATTAAGTAATACTGCCTAGAGATAGGGGTAGGACGATCAATTGCATTTGCTTCTATAATATATTGCATTGCTAATTACTTAAGGAGATTAGAGATGGTGAACTAGTAATTAGTAGTAGGCTCTTTTCGCCGAGAGATTGGGTTTAGAGTAGGCTAAGAAAGTTGCATGGCAATCGGATAATAAAGCGAATATAATAAGAAAAGTATATATAAGAGAGTGGATAAGGATGAAATTGTAAACCCCAACAACTCCATTAATTCGTATCTTTTCTTTGCCAATTGAATCACTTGCATCTGCATGTTTATTTTCGTTTTGCATACAACCACAAAATTATTTCTTTCTCAAGTCTTATGCAATCAATTTACATGAAAGATAAGGCCTAAGATTCCTTTGGGAGAACGATACTCGGTCTTACCGATTATATTACTTGATAACAATTTGGTACACTTGTCAGGAACTTAACAAGTATTCCAATTTACGTTTTAGGAAACCCTTGTCTACGAGCTCAGAGTCGATGACAACATCAACCTTAGAACTTGCAAGAACTACAAAACCCAATTCGACTCTTTTCTTAATCACGCTCTTGCTTGTCGATTTCACACTGTCCATTTTGGAGGTACCCAATTCGCTTCTCATAAAATCATGAAATTATGTTTTGAAAAGAAAGAAATGTTTTATAAAAATACCCCAAATTATTGTTGACAAATGTGTTCCCAAATTTTAGATATTTATTTTCTATAGTCTTAATCAAATTACAGAGGAAGGAGCAAACATTTTTATTTTATTTTTTAAATTTTGCAAGCATATAATTTTGAGTTGAATGGAATGAACATGCAAGCATACAGAGACACATTGCAAGCATATAATTTTTTCAACAAAGAAACCATCTAAAAAGACTTCCTTACACAACTTTATATTCTAAATTCAAAATGACTCTTCGTTTTTACTGAAACAGATAAGTTGATTTTGAAGAAAAGCTCAATTCAGTTTACTTTCTTATCTTTTTATCTGTCTGTTCATGAACATGTTTAATTAATATTATCTTCTTATTCTGTTAACTGATTTTAACTTACCAGATAAGTTCAATTTATTTTATCTTCTTATTGCCTTTTTTCTTCTCTGTAATGAGTTTTCATAAAAGAGATTTCATACAAAAAGAGATAAGACATATCTGAGAGCTAGTTCATGCAAGAAAAGGCATAATTTGAATGTTCTTTCTTTCTGATGTTTTTTTTGTTCTCCTAGTTGTCATAGACATCACAGTGAAGCTTTTAGATGAAACTTATGTTCTCAAGGTTTGTTTTGTTTACTTGGAGAAGGAAATAAAGAAAAAAAAAAGCATAATAATTTACTAGTCTACTCTAGTTATGCTTTTGTGCATTGACTGGTCATTTTCAACAACTTGTGTGTGTTCTGTTATGTTTCTCCTAAGTATTTTCACTAGATTGTTCTTCTTAATGCTGCACTTTATCCCTTACAGATTAATGATATTTTCGTCGTTGTTGTTTTTATCATAAGTATAAATATTATTGTATTTATAAGATGTAACTATAGATGCCAGCCATTATCTCACTTTTGCATTTGAAAATTCTTTTCAGTTACCATTTACTTTGCACTCTGTTGTAGTAATAGGAGACAACAATGGAGACAAGGACCACTATTGACAATGAAGATATTTCTCTATAATTGAGGATTGTTCATTTCTCTAGAATTTTCTTTTAGTTATAGTATAGTAGCATAGTTAAATTCTGCAGTTTTAATTTTAAATAACTAGAAAGATATAATTGTAGATTAGTTCAATGAATTTGAGTTTGTTTAAATAAATATTAGAGTTGGTTAGAAGTAGTAAGTTTATTTTTAGATTGTTCTATTGTAATGGCATTTTCAGATTTTGCTTTTATAATTCTAGATAATTTTGGGAATAGTTTCTAATGTTAAATTTAGGTTTGTTATCATAGTTATGATAATGTTTTGGTAGTTTTAGCATTAGGATAGAGGTTTAGGACAATTTTAAAATTTTCTGCATACTATTGTGCCATCCTAAATTTTTAGCATACGATTGTCCATAATGGTAATTGTGCCACTGCTTCTTTCCTCCCATGTCAAACTATTACGATTGCTGAATGTGGCTTCTAAGTTTCCATCCTACATTTTGCTTCCTGTATTTACATTTTGGATTTGTAATTTGTATTTATTTTATGGATTCTTGATGCACCTTGAGCAACAGATTGTGGTAGTTGATGGGTCAATCCCTACGAAATTGAGTTTCAGTGGGTGATTGGGTGGGTTTGTAGAGATGCTTGTGTTATGATTCTCATCTTTGTTAAAGATTATCCTTTATCTTATGTCCATGGTGAATGTATGCTTTTTGTAAAGATATAAGATTTCATCAAATGTACCTTTTTCTTCACCAAAAAAGCTCTTCATAATTTATAATCTATTGCATGTTTTAATGAAAGATTATAACACCATCAAATGATCTTTGCCCCTTGTATTTCCCTTTCAAACAATGGTTGGATATGCTTTTTCTTCTACAGTATTTAATCATAAACATAAGTCTTCAATTGCTATATGTTTCTCTACATGTGTTACTACTATGCAGTTTAAGTTGAATTTCGGTTTGGGTTTGTTGTTGTAGAATTGACTATCTTTTGTTTGTACTTTTATTATTATATTTTTCTTATGGTAAAAAGGAAAGACAATGGGCTACCCTTGATCCATAGGACTTTAGGAATATTTGGTCCTATGAACTTTTTTAATGAGAAATTTTTTTGGTCCTATGAGCTTTTTTGGCCTCAATCCAATTGGCTAGGGCCAAATCTTATAAAATGGGTTACTTTGACAGGTCTATATGAGGTCGACGACAACGTCGTCGAGGGCTCTAGAACAACCAGTTATCAGGCCAGGTGCCTCTAGCTTTTTGGGCCCTTATTGGGCTTCAGTTTCTTTAAATGTCCAACAATAGGTTTGAAGGTTCTGACTCTGCTTCCATCTCTGCGACATTCATCAAACTCATTTTGTCTACTAAATAATTTTCTTGAAAATTCCCAACGCGAATCTGCCAACTCCCTTACCTTCTAGAGATTGACGTCATCAAGAACCGCTTCATTAGCAAAATACCGAGTAACATGGCCCTTTGGAACTGTTAAATTTAGAGAAGATTGAGCCAGAAAACTGTGTTCCCTCTTGTTGGAGAACTTTCATATATATACAAATAATTACAATCTGTCAAGCTGATTTTCAACCCACTAAATAAGCTAAAATATCATATACATTTATTACATTTAATTATCCTAATTAAGAGAATAACCAGCCTACTAAATAAGCTAAAATATCATATACATTTATTACATTTAATTATCCTAATTAAGAGAATAACCGTTGCATATCTTTTCCATTCATTGACATCCCCCCTCAAATTGATGCTGGTGAATCTACAACAATCAATTTGCCAAGTAGAAAATTGTGACGCTGGCGTGGCAATGATTTAGTGAAAATGTCAGCTATTTGAATAGCTGTGGAGACATGTGGTAGAGTGATGACCCTACGATCATATGCTTCTCGGATAGAATGACAGTCGACCTTAATGTGTTTTGTCTGTTCATGGTAAACTAGATTTGCTGCAATCTGTATGGCACTGGTGTTATCGGCATGTAGTGGAGTGGGTTGTGCTTGAGAAACTCCAAGCTCTGTAAGAAGACCACGTAGCCATGTTATTTCAGAACAAGCAGCAGACATTGTGCGATATTCTGCTTCAGTGGACAACTTGGAGACTGAGTCCTGTTTCTTACATTTCCATGAAATAGGAGGATTCCCTAGGAACATACACCAGCCAGTAGTTGATCTCCTAGTGTTTGGACAACCAGCCCAATCAGCATCACTATAAGCTTGGAGTTGAAGAGATGAATTACCAGGAAAGAATAAACCCCGACCTAAGGTGCCAAGGAGATATTTAATGATACGTTGTACTGCTGAAAAATGGAAGTGCCTTGGAGATTGCATGAACTTACTAACAGTGTGTACATCATAAGAAATATCAGGGCGAGTGATAGTCACATAGATGAGACTACCAACTAGTTTCCGATATTGAGTGGGATCATCAAGAAGCTCTCCTTCATGTCGCCTATATTTAACATTAACTTCCATTGGAGTGTCAACAGGGGTAGCATTGGTGAGTCCTGCTAGCTGGACCAAATCTTGAATATATTTATGCTGATTTACAAAAATACCTTCAGGATGGTAATGGACCTCTAAACCCAAGAAATAATTGAGATGGCCTAACTCTTTCATGTGAAAAGTTGAATTCAACATTTGTTTGATTCTAGAAATAGCATCTTGATCATTACCAGTGACCACAATGTCATCCACATAAACAAGAAGTACGACGATCCCTTTAGGAGTCCGTTGAAGGAAGAGTGATTGATCATATTGACTTTGATTGAAAGAAAAACCAAGAAGAGTGGAGCGAAACTTTTCAAACCATACTCTTGGGGCCTGCTTCAAGCCATATAAAGATCATTTCAATTTGCAAACAGTATTCGGGGAGAGAGTTGACATACCACCAGGAAGTGTGATGTAAACTTCCTCCTTAAGGTCACCATGGAGGAATGCATTTTTGACATTCATTTGATGTAATGGCCAAGATTTGGATGCAGCAAGAGCAAGGATAGTTCGCACAGTGGTCATCTTTGCAACTGGAGCAAAAGTCTCGTCATAGTCAAGGCCATACTCTTGCTTATTTCCGAGCACAACCAGTCGCGCCTTGTACCGGTCTATGGAGCCATCCGAACGCAGCTTTATGGAGAACACAAACTTGTTGCCTAAAGGTTTAATAAATCGAGGACATGGCACTATATCCCATGTCTAATTTTCTTCCAAGGTGAGAAATTCACTTTCAATAGCTTTTTTCCAACATTCATTCTGCATTGCCTGTTTATAAGAAGATGGAATAGGAATAGATGATAATGTTGCTGTCATGGAGCAGATATACCTTTCTAGGGGCTTACCAATGCGTGAACTACGTCGTAAAGGAGATGGTTCTGGTTCTGGAGCTTGTACTGGATCAGCATCCAAGGAAGTATCTTGAAGGGGCCCATGGGATTGACCTGCAGAAGAATTAGAAAACAATGGCAAAACAGAAATTGGGGAAGAGAACGAGTCATGATGGTTTGCAAAATAATATACAGTTTCTAGAAAAATGACATTTCTAGAGACCCGAATTCGATTAAGATTAGGATCATAACATAGAAAGCCTTTTGATGAGGAGAATAGCCAAGAAAAGCACATGCAACAGATTGTGTAGTGAGCTTGGTGCGTTCATTTGGAGGAAGATGGACATAACATGCACAATCGAAGATACGAAGAGTGGAGTAATCAGGTGGGTGACCAAATAATCGAGTGAAAGGAGATTCATTACTTATGGAAGGAGATGGCAATTTTTTTATAAGATGAACAACAGTGGAAAGGGCTTCACACCAAAATCGTGATGGCACATGTGACTCCAGTAAAAGAGTGCGAACAACATCTAGCAAATGACGATTTTTCCGTTCAGCCACCCTGTTTTGTTGAGGGGTTAATGGACATGATCTTTGAGATAAAATACCATTGCATTGTAAGAATTCTTGAAATAAGTGTGATGTGTATTCCCCCCCATTATCAGAGCGAAGAATCTTGATTTTGGAGGAGAATTGGGCCTGGACATAAGCATTAAAGAATTTGAAAGTGGAAAAGACTTCATCTTTTGAGCGCAAAAAATAGACCCAAGTGAAACAACTATAATCATCAATAAAAGTTACAAAATATTTGTAATTAGCATGAGACGTGACTGGTGCCACTCCCCAAACATCACTTTGGATGATATCAAATGGTTGTGTTTCAGTCGACTGATGTGTTGGAAAAGGTAGAATTTTACTTTTGCCAAGCTTACAAGGAATGCAATCAAAATGAATATTATTAAGAGATGGAATGTGTTTATTTCCAAGAAAATCATACTTGAACATGTCATGGAGAACATTGGAGTTGGGATGCCCAAGGCGCTTATGCCACACTTGGTGATCAACCACAGCAGAATTACAAGAGACTAAAGGCAAAGAAAGACTTGGAGACAACGAGAAATTGATGGGAAATAGGCGTCCAACTTTAGGCCCCTTTGCAATTATCTTCCCCGAGTGTTGATCCTGCACAAAACAACCAGACTGTGAGAATTGAACTCGGCAATCATTGTCGACTAATTGACCGACAGAAATAAGATTCACTAGTAAAAAATTGCCTTTTTACAGCGCACATTATGCCACGGTTCACCAGAAACCGCAGCATAATGCTGCGCGGTGGCAGTTCTGTAAATAAATTGAACTTATATGCCGCGGTTGTGTGGGGAACCGCGGCATATACCCAAGTCAACCAACCCCTTTGACTCCACGTCAGACAAAAATATTTAATGACAGGGGAATATGCCGCGGTTCCCCATCCAACCGCGGCCTATTCCCCCTGCCACCTACTGACGGGACCCCTGCAATAAATTGACAGGGGGAATATGCCGCGGTTCCCTACCCAACCCCGGCATATTCCCCCTGCAAACTGCTGACATTCCCCATCAGTCAGCACCTGAAATAAATTGACAGGGGAATATGCCGCGGTTCTCTGACCAACCGCGGCATATTCCCCCTGTCAATTTATTTCAGGTGCTGACTGATGGGAATTTCAGCAGTTTTGCAGGGGAATATGCCGCGGTTGGTCAGAGAACCGCGGCATATTCCCCCTACCACCTGCTGTCTTTCCCCAAAAGGCAGTTGGGAGGCAGTTGGGGGAATTCTGAACGTTGGGGAATAGGTCGCGGTTCCCTACCCAACCGCAGCATATTCCCTAATCTAAGTAACTTTTAAAATTTTCATAGGATATGCCGCGGTTGGGCGCTGAACCGCGGCATATCAGTTAAAAAAATTTTCAAAACTGCCATTATGGAATTTTTTTTTAAATGAATAGGCCGCGGTTAAGTGTAGAACCGCGGCATATTCCCCCTTTATGCCGCGGTTAAGTGGAGAACCGCGGCAGATTCTCTTTCTGAGAGTTAAAAAACAATGAACAATTTTCATCTTCTTCCACGCGATTCTGTAATTTTCTCTGTCTCCGCCTCCACCACGCGAAAACGCCATTTCGCCTCTCTCTACCTTTGCCGTCACGCCGTCCGTCGTCCGCCGTCGTTACGTCGCCGTCGTGCCCTCGTCGTCGCGCCCTCGCCGTCTCTTCCTCTGAAACCAAGAAGCTTTCGTGCCTTTGTCGTCACGCCGTCCGCCGTCGTGCCGTCGCCGTCGTGCCATCGTCGTCGCGCCCTCTTCGTCTCTTCCTCTGAAACCAATAAGCTTTCGTTTTCTCCCCGCGCCGTCCGAACTCGCCGGTGCAATATTCTCTGTCGTGCCATTTCGTTTCTGTCGCGCACATTCCAGGTACTTCTTTTATGCCCTCGTCAAGTTTTCCATTAATTCTCTACGTTTGCTTTCGTTTCTTGATGTATATGTTGTTGTGGCTTTGATCATTTTTGTCGAATTTTGTGGTTTTGATCGTTCTTTAAGAGCCAAAGTATGTTAGCTTTTATTGAAGTTTTTATTTTTTTTATCAGCAATTTTTTTTTAATAATATGCTATGGACGTTTTTGTGTGATTATGTAATTAGGTGTGATTGAATGTTTGAATTGATAGTTTGAATTGATAATTTCAATGATTATTGATTGTATGAGTGAATTGATTGTATGATTTTAATTATATAATTTTATATAAAAAAATTGTATAATTGTAATTTTGTAAAATTTAGGAATGGATCGAAATTGGATTAATTTACCATGTATTAGTGCTGAGTACGAGAGAGGTGTAGAGGAATTTATAAAATTTGCGCAACGTAATGAGGGGAGAAGTGACGATGAAGTGAAGTTTAGATGTCCTTGTGTGAACTGTTTGAATGGGAGAAAGTTGAACGCAACTCAAATTAGAGAACATCTTATCTGTGATGGTTTCCTAAGATAATATACAACATGGATATGGCACGGCGAAGAAATACACTTTCCGATTGACTCGCAAACTGAAAATGTTACAAATTCCACCATGGAAGAAGATCAACCAGATGAAGACAAATTAGAGGACATGATCCGCGATGTTGGCGCAGAAAATTTTGCCAAAGCTCATGTTTATGAGACGATGTCGACTGATGCCGAAACACCTTTGTATGTCGGTTCAACTAAGTTCACACGTTTGTCAGCTGTGTTAAGGCTCGTGAATTTGAAGGCGAGCAATGGATGGACTGATAAGAGCTTTACAGAATTGTTGACGTTGTTGAATGAAATGCTGCCAGATGGAAATACACTGCCCACTCGTAATTATGATGCGAAGAAAATTCTTTGTCCAATGGGTATGGAGTATAAAAGGATACATGCTTGTCCGAATGACTGCATTTTATATAGGAAAGAGTTTGAATTTTTGACAAAGTGTCCAAAATGTGGCTTATCACGATACAAGTCAAAAAACAATAGTGAAGATGATGGTCAGATTGAAAAAAATGGATCTGCTTTGAAAGTAGTTTGGTACCTACCAATAGTTCCCAGACTTAAGCGTTTGTTTGCGAATCCCAAAGATGCTAAAAACCTTAGATGGCATGCAAATGAAAGAAAAATTGACGGGTTGCTTCGTCATCCAGCCGATTCAAAGCAATGGAAAAATATTGATCGACAATTCCCCGAATTTGGTAAAGAGTGTAGAAATCTTAGAATTGGTTTAGCCACTGATGGAATGAACCCATTTGGTAATCTGAGTACCAATCACAGTTGTTGGCCAGTTATATTGATAATTTACAACTTATCTCCTGCATTGTACATGAAGAGGAAGTACATGATGTTGTCTATGATGATATCTGGTCCAAAGCAGCCTGGGAATGACATAGATGTTTATCTAAGCCCACTAGTTGAAGACTTGAAGGTTTTGTGGGTTGATGGGGTTGAAATATTTGATGCATTTGCTTTAGAGACTTTTATGATGCGTGCAATGTTATTTTGCACCATTAATGACTTTCCTGCTTATGGTAATTTATCAGGATACAGTGTCAAGGGTCATAAAGCGTGTCCTATATGTGAAGAAAACACTGCAGCTCATCAATTGAAACATGGAAGAAAGACGGTGTATCTGCGTCATCGGAGATTTCTAAAACGTAATCATCCATATCGAAGGTTAAAAAAAGCATTCAATGGAGATCAAGAGAGGGACGAAGCACCAAATCCACTTACTGACCTTCAAGTTCTTGAAAAAGTTAATAAAATACATCATGTATTTAGGAAAACATCCAAGAAGTCATCTGTAACGACCCCTTGGAAGAAGAAATCAATATTCTTTGATCTTCCATATTGGTCAAAGTTAGATGTTCGACATTGCATAGATGTGATGCATGTAGAAAAGAATGTGTGTGATAGCTTGATTGGTACACTACTCAACATTCAGGGAAAGACAAAAGATGGAGTGAATGCTCGTTTGGATTTGGTTGACATGAATATCCGAGAAGAGTTGGCACCCAAGGAGGTTGGTAAACGTACTTATTTGCCCCCTGCATGTTACACAATGTGTAGACAAGAGAAGATAAGTTTTTGTGTTTGTTTAAAGAGTATCAAAGTACCACAAGGATACTCTTCAAATATCAAGAGTTTAGTGTCGATGCAGGACTTAAAGCTTGTTGGCATGAAGTCTCACGATTGTCACGTCTTAATGCAACAGTTGTTACCGGTGGCTATTCGTGGAATTTTGCCCAAAAATGTTAGGCACACCATAAACAGGTTGTGTTCATTTTTCTCGTCAATATGTAGTAAAGTCATCGATCCTACAAAGTTGGATGAACTTCAAGGCGAGATTGT
Source organism: Vigna mungo (assembly GCA_036885675.1). Lineage (NCBI taxonomy): Eukaryota > Viridiplantae > Streptophyta > Magnoliopsida > Fabales > Fabaceae > Vigna > Vigna mungo. Next base: position 10,299,995 of record CP144694.1, on the reverse strand, counting down.
TATCATCTTGTGTCAACTAGAGATGTTTTTCCCTCCATCTTTTTTTGACATCATGGTACATTTACTTGTTCATTTGGTTAGAGAAATCAAGTTGTGCGGACCGGTATACTTAAGATGGATGTATCCTATTGAGCGTTATATGAATATTTTGAAAGGGTACGTTAAAAATCCATATCGTCCTGAAGGTTCGATGATTGAAAGGTATATTGCTGAAGAAAGTATCGAGTTTTGTTCAGATTACATGACATCAACGAATCCAATAGGAGTTCCTCGCACATCATGGTTGAATAAATTTTCTACAAGTAAAAGCATCCGAGGTGTGAATGTGGTGACAAAAGATCGCGATGAATTGTTGCAAGCGCATCTTTATATATTGAAAAACACAGATGAGGTGATCCCTTTTTTAGAAGCACACAAAGCCATTGTTAAGAATAAAAATCCAAGACAATCAGAGAAATGGCAATTGATGGAGCATAACAAAACATTTATGTCTTGGTTCAAATCTGAAATTGACAAAGAGCCACATCCTTCTGAACTTTATTGTGGCTTGCAAATGGTTTGAAGTTTGATGTCGTGTGTTGTCAAGGTTATGAAGTCAATAATTGCACATTCTATACGAAGAAATTGGATGATAAAAGCACAGTACAAAATAGTGGAGTCAGTTTAGAAGCTGAGTCACTTCAATTTTCCACATCAAAAGATCAATCTCCTGTACTTGGATCAATGAGATATTATGGTATAATAGAAGAGATATGGGAGGTTGATTACACCAAGTTTTTTGTTCCATTGTTTAAATGTAAGTGGTTTGACAATAAGAGTGGTGTGAAAGTAGATGAATCGGGTATGACACTAGTTGATTTTCGAAAGGTGGGTTACCGAGACGAACCGTTTATCATGGTACATCAAGCATCGCAGGTTTTTTATGTCAAAGATCTTGCGTCTGACCATTGGTATGTTGCTCTTCAAGGCAAAAAACTTATTGAAGTTAACGAAGACAATCTGATTAATATTCATATTCCTGACAACCATTCATTTCAAAGTACAACAAATTTGGATGACCAATCTCTAGTTGACGACGATGTACATGCAATTCGGTCAGATCATGATGAGGGAATATACATATGATGAATCCATATCTTTATGTATGAATTTCTATGATTACTATTACATGTTTTGTTAATTTATATGATATTACATAAGTCTTTTATTAATATTTAATGTTGTTATTTATGTTGACAGATATATGGCTGATCATTCACAGTCTTCAGGGGATGAGGCTCCCCCAACCAGATCCACTAGAGGACCCACTAGGATGAAACAACTATTGCTCAGGAAACAAAGTGGTGAAAGAACTCCGGTGAACGTGAATGTCACCACGGGTGTGGCAACTAGCCGCTATGCAGATGACTTCCGATCATACCTTGGAGTGGTGGCACGTGATAAAATTAGCATTCTCGTTCCATCTTTTGATCATGTGTCCGAGGTTGATCGGAACGTTATTTGGAACGATATATTGGTAAGTTAATTAATAGCATTTGAATTAAAATTTGTTTATATTGATAATTTTGAACTAATACAACTTTATTATGTTTATTTCAGGTGACTTTTGACATTCCAAATGTCGCAACACTTAGAAATAAGTGTTTGTCAACTGTTGCAGAAAATTTCAGAAACTTTAAAAGCAAGTTGACATCAAGATACATCTATGGACACCTTAAACATAAGACTCCATGTAGTACATATAAGTCCATTGATGAGGAGACTTGGCGGCTTTTTAAAGAGAGTCGGTTGTCAAAGGAATGGCAGGTTAGTATAGTTGATATTATTCAATTCCTCATTAACAAATATATATCATATGAACTAATTAATTCATGTGTGTGTGACAGGCAATTAGAAGCAAAGCACAAGGAACAAGTGCTCATAACAAAAACCCCCACCTATTATCTCGTGGTGGGTATAGGAAGCTTGAGGAGAAACTCCTCAAGCAAAAGGCAGATGCTAGACCACCAACTCAGGGTGGTAGCCCTCCTCAGCCTCCTTCTCCACCGTCTAGACATGAGAAATGGAAGTTGGCCCGTATGCGACCATCGAGCACCTACTCTTCCGACATTGCACGAGAGATTTCTGAAAGAATTGTAAGTTATCACTCTTCCTAAAATAATAAGTATTCTCATTATACATACTACATTAAACTATTTTAAGAATAATGGTGTTTTGTAATGTTACAGGACGCCTTGGTTGAGCAGAGCTCCCAAGGCCAATTCACTCCAGAGGGTCGCCAGGATATTCTTGCTGCTGCAACTGGACGACCTGAGCACCCTGGACGTGTACGTGCTGCAGGTTCTCGAGTAGGAATTAAAGATTATTTTGGGAGCTCTTCTCGTCAGCATTCATATTCATACAGCGATACACAATGGATGACAGAAGAGATCACAAAAAAGGTCCGAGAAGACCTTAGAGAGGAGATCAGGGCCGAGGTTAGATCAGAGATGAGGGATGAATTCCAAAGCATGTTCCAGGAGCAGTTTCAGAACATGCGCGCGGTGCCATCTCCTATAGAGGAACATGTTATCCTTGCCCCCCCCCACAGGTAAACCTAATAAACATTTATGTGCAATTATTTCTATCTTTTGTATAATCTAACATTTACTCTAACAGGAAGAAGCGGGAAAGGAAGTTGTTCCACATCAGCCATCCCAGAGGATGACATGGACGATGGTAGTCCATGTCTGCTATACATTTTAGATGATACTGAGATGGTGCTGGTAGCTCGAGGAACAGAGTTTAGGACAACGACTGTATGTCATGGTATGCAACTATTAGAGGATGAGGTGAAGGTCTCAGTGGATGAAATGATCATACCAGATGCCATGGTTCCTCTGTCCACGAAAGAGATTTTCACTGTGGAACAAGCATATAAGTCATTTATCAGTTGGCCTAAATTTTTGGTTAAACCAGTTTCTGACCCCTCGGTATGAAATTCTTCTTTACACTTCTCAATTTTAAAGGTTTTTAATGCTCTATATTACTTATCGTATCTTTTCATGTAACAACAGACGCAGACGCAGGCACAGGAGAAGATTCCTCTATCTGAGGAAGATCCTCTTGCTTCATTGCATCCACTTGCTGACATCCTTGATGATAAGCCTTTGGAGGTTGAGTACGATGCTAATGTATTTGGGAGAGGCTCTGAGGTCCCAATATACCTTCATAGCCAAGATGTCCGTGAGCTTGCGTCGGGAACACAAGAGTTGAATATTTCAATTATTCAGCTATGGATCATGTAAGTCTATGAGCAATTATTTATATATAAAATTGATTTATATATCAAGTATCCTTATATCAAAGTTAATTTTTGATTTCAGGTATATGTCTGGGGTCAGTAACAAGTTGGGGCGTTCAGATGATTATGGATTCGTTGATCCCCAATTAATTCATGAATCAAATGATTTTGAGCAGATCAACATGAATCTGATAAGAAGTTTTGCAAGCCGCAAGAAAATATACTTGTTGCCTTATATATCCGAGTAAGTGAACTTTGTTAACATAATAAAGTTCCATATGTGATTTTAATATTTAATAATTACGTTATTATGAATTTCAGGCGCCATTGGCAACTTCTTGTTATGTCTATGCAAGACAACACTGCTTTGTGGTTTTGTTCATTGCACAGGCCTCCTCCCCCACAACTCAAACAAGCAATTGATTGGTAAAAACATCAATGTTTGGACTTTCTTTGTTATATAAATGAATGAATAAAACATTTTTTTATAAACAGTTCTATTCCAGCAACTATGATGATGGGTGGGAGATCAATTGCTAACAGTAGAAAGATTACTTGGATTTCTCTCAAGGTTTGACATATGCTAAAGCCATACTTTGTTATACTTGTTTTATTTTAATGTTAGTCACTAACTATTATCAACTGTGATGATATATTGTAGTGTAACAGACAAAATGGGTCATATGAGTGCGGATACTATGTAATGTATTGGATGACCCATATTGTTCGTTCTCACATCACAAGGAGCTAGGAAACGGTAATATTTAACTTTAACAAATTTTGATTTTTTCCCAAATGTTGAATTCATATACACTAATTAATATGAATTGTCTTTTGCAGAGATTCAAGACTACTACACCAGTTCCTGAGAAGCCACTACTATTCATTAGGAAGGCTGCTGTGAAGTCTATAATTAGATTATACAATAGCTCTTAGATTTAAACATTGCATTTGATTAGATTGTATTTTCTTAGACTCTGTACTTTATTTGATGTTGAAATGCATTTGAACATGTCTTTGTTATGTTGAAATTGAATTTCTGTACATGTTTTTATATGCAGGTCTGTTTTTGTGGTAGTGGATATCACAAAAACAGACCTGCAATTTTAAAAAACTGCAGGGGAATATGTCGCGGTTGTGACCTTAACCGCGGCATATAATAGACCTATGGCCGCGGTTCTTGCACTAACCGCGGCATATGCTATTTCGTTTTAATTTTTTTTTTTAAAAAGACATATGGCCGCGGTTCTTGCACTAACCGCGGCCTATAGTGGCACTTTCTGCTGCGGTTGAACCGCGGCATATAGTAGAAAATTGTTTTTTTTTTTTTAAAAAAAGGACTTAGGTAGCGGTTCTTTGGAAAACCGCGGCATATTACTGAACTTATATACCGCGGTTATAACCGCGGCCTAAAGTCTCTAACTTACTACCGCGGCTGGATATGTCGCGGTTCGTAAACCGCGACCTATAGTGAAAAATAACCGCGGCAAAAGCCCCCCGCTGCACTAGTGATTACTGGTGAGACCAGGAGCAACAAAGACATTTGTTAGAAATGGAGAAATATCACCAGTTTCTGTTACAGGCAATTGATTTCCACCAGCAGTATGTATTGTCAGATTCCCCGAATAGTTTTTTATATTAATAAGGAATCGAGCATTGTTGGTCATGTGGTTGGAAGCCCCAGAATCAAAGTACCATGGGGAAGAGGAGTTAGCTAATAATCCCAAAGCAAAAAAAGCAGAAATTATCATTTGTTGAACCATTTCAGGGGTCAAAGTTGGAGCATCAGTAGTAGCATTTGGATGGACAGGTGTTGGATTGGCAGAACTGTTGGGAATAGAAGAAATAGTCGTGGTTGTAAAAGCTGTTGTAGGTCGTCGTGGTGGCCTTATTGGGCATTCCTTAATAATATGACCATCCTTTGTACAGTAGTTGCAAAAATTTTTCGGACAGGTTGAAGCATAATGGCCAAATCGCTTGCAACTAAAACATTGAATAGTACTCATGTCATGGCGTCGTGACTTCCCTTATGCCACATATGCGACTGGAACAGTAGACAATCTTTGGTCTTCAATGATGGACTGGGTAAGAAGACGTTGTTCTTCACGTAACAACTCATTAAGACATGCATCCAACGATGGGACAATTCAAAATCAGATCGCAATTTCATAAGAAATTGGTCACGTTTAGTAATATCATGAATTGTTTGTACAGAACTGAGACCTTCGGAAGGCTAGTTTGCATAAACTATATCAGTGTATTCAGCCCAGAGATTCATGAATTGATAGTAAAATTCAGAGATGGAGAGACTATCCTGTTTAAAATTAGCGATGTTGTGCTCAAGTTGGAATCGACCAGCTGCATTATTTTGACTATAAATCTTCTGCAGATAAGACCACATTGTGCTTGCAGTCTTGTAGGGACGAAGATTAAGGACAATGTTCGAATCCACGGAACATAGGATCCAGGCCATGACTTGAGCATCTTTGACGGCCCACTTAGCATGAGCGACCTTATCTTTGTCTTTGTCAGGAGCGGGAGTGCTGCCATCAACATGACCCCACAAATCTTTTCCGGTGACAAAAATCTGGAATTGGAATGCCCAAGCGGAGTAGTTTTTTTCGTTAAGGCGAACGAACAAGACATCATATTTTTCGGAAGCCATGAAGCTAGGAAAAACAGAGACAAGAAGAATCGAAAATCGAAAGTTTGAAAGTCGAGAGTCGAGAGTCGAGAGTCGAGAACGAGATTGAAAAAAAATGCAAACTAGGTTTGGGAATCGTAACCTAGATGATACCATGTTAAATTTAGAGAAGATTGAGCCAGAAAACTGTGTTTCCTCTTGCTAGAAAACTTTCATATATATACAAATAATTACAATCTGTCAAGCTGATTTTCAGCCCACTGAATAAGCTAAAATATCATATACATTTATTACATTTAATTATCCTATTTAAGAGAATAACCAGCCTACTAAATAAGCTAAAATATCATATACATTTATTACATTTAATTATCCTAATTAAGAGAATAACCGTTGCATATCTTTTCCATTCATTGACAGGAACGACATGACAGAGTTGAACTTGTCATTTAATCGATTTTCCAGTTCAATCCCGTAAGAACTTGGGAGTTTACAAGATTTGACAAACCTTGTTGCGTCTCTAATCTTGAACCCAAACTGATTTTGATAAACCCTAATTTGGTGGTGCTTAATTTCATATTTCAGAAACATTTTGGGTTTCATGAACCCTAATTTCGTTGAACCCTTGGCATGAATAGCTAAGGTTGAAGATGATGAAAGGTAAGGTTGAAGATGATGAACTCTAATTTAGGTTTCCATTCTCAGAAACTCTTTTTATTTTTTAATTATATATTCCACGTAACCTGCTCTGAATGTGCCATATTATTTAATGATTCCACCTCACACTTAAACATCACCTGAAAATTAATCCCGTTAACCCAATTTACGGCAAGGAGCCAATTGCTTCAATTTTTCACTTTTAGGGATCTAATTAGGAAAAAAAAATAAGAAAGGGAGTTATTTAAGAAAACCTAATAGAAATAAGAACTACAAAAGTGGTTTAACTGAAATCCTAAACACTAATTGAAATCATTGTATTTGATGCAGAGATTCAAGACTCTTCTTCCAATTCCCGACAAGTCCATTCCTTACATACAGAAAGTGATGGCAAAATATAATTACTTAAAATAAAAATATTACGAAAATCAGCAATAAGCAATTATATTTTGGAGACAATTTCATGTTAAACATGTCACAGTTTCATGTTAAACATGTCACAGTTTCATGTTAAACATGTCACAGTGACATGTTAAACATGTCACAGTTTGCAGATAAGGAGTCTCCAATTTTGAATGGTGTTTCTTTTTTTTTCTTTCTTCTACTACTTTTGTTTTGATTACAGCTTATTGCATTTCCTTCTTCCATTACTAGAGATTAATTAGACATATTTGGATATTCCTATCTCAATAATTGTTTTCTGCACAAAGTCCTAGAGAGAAGGGAGAGGAAGGGTAGAGGATTATGTCTTAGAGAGATACAGAGTCTGAAAATAATGAGAACTTCTTTGTTTAAATTTTCTATTTATATGCTCATGCAACACTTGGTCTCTTTATTTTAAGACATTTGTCCCCCTCATAACACGTAATTTCCGGGCTCTCACACCCACAATCGTTGTTGTTATCTTTGTGTTACTTTTACTAGACCATACACGTGTTCGGTTCGACACACTCTATTAGTGTAACAAGTCACTTCATTTCAAAGCTCCTATGTTTCAGAATTTGATTAGTTGAGGAGAATCTTTAACTAAAAATTTTTTCAACCTGAGTAATTTCTTATTTATTTGGAAGATTCTTTATTTTTATTTTGTCTTTTGAATTTGTCATCAAGTGGGATTTGGTAAGAAAGTCAATCTTATTCTGAGATTTCGTTATGTTTGAATATTTTATTCTGTAACACCCTACATCACAGAAACAGACTGTATATGAAAACCAATATGTACAACAAATAAAAACAAACCAAAACATATAAAGTGTGCCGAACCGAACATGTGCATGGCCTAGTAAAAGTAACACAAAGATAATGACAACGATTGTGGGTGTGAGAGTCCGGAAATTACGTGTTATGAGGGGGACAAATGTCTTAAAATAAAAAGACCAAGTGTTGCATGTATCTCTCTAAGACATAATCCTCTACCCTTCCTCTCCCTTTTCTCTAGGACTTTATGAAAAAACAATTATTGAGATAGGAAAATCCAAATATGTCTAATTAATCTCTAGTAATGGAAGAAGGAAATGCAATAAGCTGTAATAGAAGAATAAAAGAAACACCATTCAAAATTGGGGACTTCTTATCTGCCAACGTGACATGTTTAACAAGAAATTGTCTTCATTATAGCTGAAGTGACTCCACTAATACAACTCCAAAATATAATTACTTATAATAAAAATATTACGCAAATATTTTGGCCAGATTTACATTTGTCACTCATTTTATTTTCATTATGGTAATGTAGCCAAACTTTTCACTCTCATTAATGGACGTTTAACATGACAAAAAGCCAACAATGATTATTATGTAACAAAATTTAGAATCATTATCGGTTTTTATATAGCGTCATTGAAGTTAACAATAAGTAATGTTAGCTAAACTGATATTATTATGTCATTGAGTTTTAAACTAATTTTTAATTTATAAAATTATTTATATGCCACTCCATAATTTTTTTATTAGTAAAAACAAATATATTAAAAGAAGCCATAGGGTTGTCTCAACTCAAAAAAATACAAAGGAAGTAAGAAAAACATAGTATACTTGTAAAGCTTATGAAAACAGGTAGAGAGCAGTTTGACCTTTAAGGCTTCAGAAAGTAAAACATAGTATATTTGTAAAGCTTAAGGAAGCAGGCAGAGCACAGTCTGACCATAAGGTTTCGGAAGGAAACATAGTATACTTATAAGGTTTATGAAAACGAGAAGGATGATTTTGAAAGAAGTAAGGAGATGGTATATTAATGGTCTCGAGATAATTGAGTGTATAAATTGTAGTAATACATGATTGAATTATATATTATGAGTAAGTTTAATGATTATATGTTATGGTTAGTTTACTCTTATTTGTTTGTGCTATGGTTGTATAACTCGTATTAAAATGAGGAGATAATGTTGCAGATGCAGTTGGAAAGGCTTTGGAATGATGAGCTATATATTAGGAAAATCTTTTAGGGTTTTTTTTTTTTGGTTAAATTCTATCATAAAAATATTTTGTATAAAGACTTGTAAGTTTATGTCAAGTGGTGAAAACTATGTTATTTAAAATCGTACTTTTGTTGAATCCAAATATAGTTTGGATTATTGAGATCAAATATCAAATTCAAATTTTGTTTTATTACTCGTAATGCCCTTAAAATGTTTGGGGTATTATAGGGGTGCCTCGATTGATTAGGCCCAGCTCATTTTTACATTTGTTAAGGGCTAACTCATTTTGACCATCAGTCTAAGTTGGTTTATCTTAATATTACGACTTAATAGAGCCATCTAAACCTTTAGCATGGGTCAACCATCTCGATTTTTGGCTCAAACTAACCCGTGTCGTGCTATGACCTGAGCTAATTGGTCTCGACTTTTGGCCTTGGCCAATCCGTCTTAAACTTCAGTCTGAGTTGACCTTTTTCAATCTCAATCCAAGAGAGATAATCTCAAATTTCATTCAGAAACGTCTTGTATTGAACTTTGGCCTAGGTGAGTCCGTCTTATACTATAATTAATCTCACTTTACTTTAATCGTAATCCTAATTCACTATATATATATATGGAGTTTTGTTGGCTTAGGCTTTTTTTTCTCCTTAATTAAAAACTCCCTTAAATGATTTTTTTTATTTATTTATTAGAATTTATCAATGAGTATGGATAAAAAAGTTGACCCTCATATTCATTTGCATTGGATACCATAATCGAAAATGTCGGGAATCAAATTTTAAAAAGGTCACTACTCATTATCCTTGAGATGTGACAAATACGAGGAGTGATGGATTTTAGTGTTCAATAGACCTTTTAACTTTTATCCCAAATAGACCTTTCAAATTTTGTCTTAACAGAAAAAGTCTAGGACTTTGTGCAGAAAACAATTATTGAGATAGGAAAATCTAAATATGTCTAATTAATCTCTAGTAATGAAAGAAGGAAATGCAATAAGCTGTAATCAAAACAAAAGTAGTAGAAGAAGAAGAAAAAAAGAAACACCATTCAAAACTGGGGACTTCTTATCTGCAAACTGTGACATGTTTAACATGAAATTGTCTCCATTATAGCTGAAGTGACTCCACTAATACAACTCCAAAATATAATTACTTAAAATAAAAATATTACGGAAATCTTTTGGCCAGATATACATTTGTCACTCTTTTCATTTCCATTATGGTATTGTAGCCAAACTTTTCACTCTCATTAATAGACGTTTAACATGACTAAAAGCCGACAATGATTATTATGTAACAAAATTTAGAATCATTATCGGTTTTTATATAGCGTCATTGAAGTTAACAATAAGTAATGTTAGCTAAACTGATATTATTATGTCATTGAATTTTAAACTAATTTTTAATTTATAAGATTATTTATATGCCACTCCATAATTTTTTTATTAGTAAAAACAAATATATTAAAAGAAGCCATAGGGTTGTCTCAACTCAAAAAAAAAATACAAAGAAAGAAGTAAGAAAAAAATTACCATTATTAGAAATGTCTCTTCAACTAACAATTCTTAATCATATCCTCTTGATTCTCTTTTACAGATAATACATCATTTTCAAAAAAATGCACTGTGTGTAACATGTAAAGAATATAAGTAAAACCATTATCATAGTCATGTATTTATTGAAACCTTAGTAATATCCACCATTTTCTTATCATAACTTGTGCTTGAGAAGTTCTATGTTCTTTTACTTCTTAAAAATGTTTGGTCCATCAAGAAGGAGGTTTACCTGGAGAGATAAACATCAATGAAATATGAGTCAAATTATACAAGGGATTGACATCATTCTCTATCTAAAACCTTAAGACAATGGATTAAAATTAAACTTTTATCTTTATATAATGTTCTATTTCCTCATTTTTATCAAATGTAGAACTTAATCTCAAACTTGGATTCCCAATAAAGTCCCAAAGATATAATACACAAAATACTCAAATGTCTTAATAGTAGATTATATAAAAGGTCACCTAAAATAGTGCAATAAAAGTAGATTATATAAAAACTCACTCTAGGTATCACAATACATCATAGGTGATGCTATATTTCCTTCCAGTTTTATAAACACCTAAAATAATCATTATAGTTAAATAAAGATAGCTTTATAAAATATATGATTAGAAACAAAAGAAAAAGAACAATATATGCATAATAAATACTATCAAACGTATATTTATATAATTTTCATTTTATTTGTTCTCACCATAACTTTCGGTGACAAGTGAAAACCCATCACCCCATGCTTCATGGTTTCTTGTTGAGAGTATTAAGATCTTCTCGTTTAATCAAACATGCACTAAAAATACACAAGATATACCAATCATGTTTACGTTTCCAAGAACCTTTGATTCATCACTTATTTAAAAAATTTAACGTGACATAAATCCCAATGGCATTTCCTTACATCAGCTTTAAAGGTTAATTATTTTATAAACCATTTCTTACAATATATATGATTACATATTTTTTTTATATTATTTTTAGCCATGATTGTTTTCTTCAATGCATCAATTAGAGAAAAAAAGTGTCGTGCTAACAACCAAACAAAAAGTAAATAACTACAATTCCTACTCCAACAACCGTTCCAAATCAGTGAAGAAACTAAAGCAAGTCCAAACAAATAACTCTTCTTTCAGAGTTTTTCCAGTTAAAGAAACAATGGCGCAAATGCTATATAAAAAATTCAGAGATTGATCCATATTATTGAAGAAACATGCAGAAAAGAAGAAAAAAGAAAGAAAGATAATGTAGGGATCAGAAAAAGGAAAAAAAATAAAGAAAGTGATCACTAATGCATATACCTGTATATATAGATGTGAGGTGTTTGAGAAATCTCAAAAAAAAATCTTGTTTTAATTAGAACCTTTAAAACAAATCTCAAAAACACTTTTGTATAGATATAGTTTTATTAAATTAATTGTGAAATTATGTATGCCAATAAAATTTAATTAAAATGTTATTAGTGACTAATAATATTTATTGGTATTAAAAGTGATATTTAATGAGTTAATAACTATTTTCAGTAAATAAATTATAATTTTTTTAGGAAAAAAATATTGGTTTACTATTCTATTATCTCACTAATCAATTTCTATTTATCTTTATTTTTTCACTCCGTAACTTTTGATCTAGTGATTCTATTCCTTGATTCCTTGTATTTTTCTTGAACATTGTTTTAATAGTTTGGCTAATATATTACTCAATATTTATTAATTTATTCTCATGTTTTATGTATTGTACATATGTCTCACTCTTTGGAATTCAAGTAAAAGAAGGAGGTAGTTTAACATTTTTTTCTTTTCAATACGACAATGTGTCATATCGAATAAAAGGTTAAATATAAAAATTCAAAACTTTGTGTACTGTTATTCACTAATATAAAGCTTAATATTAGTAGAAAATGATCTATTAAAATCATTAATATAAAGTTTTCGAAAGAGAAATATTGTAAATATTTTTTTCATCAAATAATATTGAAATATTACCTAATGGAGAGAAACATGTAAGAAGAAGGCTAATTTATTTTTCACTTGTAAAATGTCGAATAATGAATGCAACAAGTGGGTAAGTAGGAACAATGTGCATCATTATAATGGCAATCAAATGTTGGTACTTTACAATGATATGTGATGATGTGAGATGCATGGTTTTTAGTAGTTTTAGTCACACAAAAAAAAATATTGAAATTTTCAATAATTCATTTCCATATTCTGATAAAGATTCTTACAAAATGACCTAATTCAATAAATAGAAAAGCACAAAACAGGAAAGATTTTACACAAAGCATAAATACTCCTTAATATTGATATGCATCACACTGAACAGTTTTAGGCATAATAATGCAACACATTGACAAGTTTATTCCACCCAAAGGAAGGATCTACATAACCATCCTTCTCCTCAAACTTCACACAAATATATTATTATTATTATTATTCTTCAGATAAGCACTTAACCAAAGGCCAAGATCATTATTTCTTCTTCTTTTTTTTTTCTTTTTTAATTTTATGCATATATAACATTTTGGTAGCTATGCCTTGAGGTGAGCATCAAAATCCACAGTGCATTTGTAGAGGTACTCGATGTAGCCATATGGAGGATGAACTTCTTGACTAAGCCTCTCATATTCAACAGTCCATTTGATATTAGCTCCACCATTCTCCTTATCACTTGTTTCAAATATAAGGTTGAGGAACTTGAACTGTTTAGCCACGTCTCCACCGAAGAGCTTGAAGGTTATTATTTTCTTTGCTTCATCGTACTCCACACTCTCCTGACACGTGTTAACTTTACCATCTGTTCTTTTTCAACCAATTGCAAAACAAATAATATTTATAAATTATTTTACGATTTAAAAATATGGTAACAAAACAGATAAATTATTACCTATGATATAAGTCCAGTTTTTGATGGCCTCATTGTGGTGCCAGTCTTCACCATGATGCAGCTTGGCTTGGTGAATTCTATCAGTAAGGTTTTGAATTTGATGGAGTTGCTTTGCAAAGATGTTGTACCACTTTGCAGCAGTTGCATGAACCCCAATTTCAATGCTGATTCTACCATCAAGAGACATTATTATAAACAAAGAAGCAAAGAACTATATGAGATATGATGCATTATATTGCCACCATTTCCTCTCTTATATAGCAACAAAACAACACTTACCTGCCCATAACAATCCAATCATTAATTAAATTTTGGGCTCCATTTCTATACCCTACCGTAAACAAAATACCTAATCAGATTTTCTTGGAAAAACAAATATATCTATTACTATTTTTGTTATTATTTTATTTATCATATACCAATTATTATCTTCTCATGAGAATAATGTTTCCCACTCAAAACAATAATGAGGCTTTTCATTCCGAAGTTAATGGGTGATACTGAGTTATTGTTGTAATCTATTATTAACTACTTTCATAAATTGAAATGGTTTTTGTACATGATTTATAAGTGTGTTACAAAAAGTGCTCGGATTTTTAAATCCTCTATTCCTTTTAGGATTAAATACGATTTTACATTTGTATTATGTATTTTGCACGCACTATCCTTAAAAATAAACTTATGAGAACTGGTATAAGACTTAAATTTATCCACAAAACATAATAATTTCAATTATTATATAAAAAGACAAAGTTGCAAAGTATATGATTTAATGTAATTACTATTGTTTATTAACTAGTTGTAATACGAATACGAACAACAATTGTCATTCATTGTATTACATATCGCACTCATATGAGTCAATTTGTTTACATTATAATATACCAACGTAATTATAAATAATTGAGGAAAAAAAAGAATTAAATAATTATAAATATATAGGCCAAAATACCAAATCTCTAAAGGGACAACCATGCAAACTTTTTTGTCTCAGTAGTTGATTTCTCTAACAACATGCTATTATCAGTAATTGAACTATGATAAAAAGAATGTTTTCGGATATACTTATATAACAATGAAAGTACATATTATTGAGGTTCTTACCAATCTATTACTTGTCTCAGTTGCAGGAAACTTTTGCAAGTATCAAAACCACACAGTAATGTTGTCCTTCAGAAAAATCACAAGTAGTTTCGAACGTAGCTTTAATTGAAGATAACTTTATAGTTTAAAAATGATAAATTATAATTCCATAACAATCAAATGATTAATTAAATTTTGGGGTCCATTGGATACCCTACCATAAAGAAAATACCTAATCAGATTTTCTGGGAAAAACAAATCTATCTAATACCATATATCTACTACTACTACTATTGTTATTTTATTTATCATATACCAATTATTATATTCTCATGAGTATAATCTTTCCCGCTCAAAACAATTATATATGTTTCAGTGATACGTTGAAGCATATCTCTGAGGCTGTTCCATATAAACAACAATGAGGCAGTTGTTCAGGTTTTCATTCCGAAGTTAATGGGTGATAGTGAGTCATTATTATTGTCATCTATTCTGCTTTGATAAATTAAAATGGTTTTTGTACATGTTTTTATAACTGGTGTCTTACAGAACCTGCTCTGATTTTTAAATCCTGGAATTTTTACATTTTATATAAAATATGCCTTCACATAAAACGTGCTTTGGAATTCCTAAAGGTGAGTAGGGGTTAAAGACCTTTACCATTCCAGGTTAATTCTTAATGATTTTTGTTGAACATTTCGTATCAAACAGAAATAAGGTAAATTATAGAATATAAATACTCAAAATCTTTCTTTACTAAGCAGATTTCGAAAGCTTGACTTTTTGTTTAAACTCACTACTTTAATTTAGTAAGCACAAGTACACGAAAGAGTTTTTGGATGGATTATTTTCAACATTATGTGTGG